>JALHLI010000005.1:11338149-11594634 GCA_023349425.1 Anthopleura sola | reverse complement strand
GTGATTTTTGGCCATTTTGGACCAAAAAGCATGGACTATAGCCATGGTTTTGATCCATTTTGGGTGTTTTTCACACCTTTTGAAAAAATATGCATTATTTATAAACCACTCAAAATGGGTGATTTTTGGCCATTTTGGACCAAAAAGCATGGACTATAGCCCATGGTTTTGATCGATTTTGGGTGTTTTCACACCTTTTGAAAAAATATGCATTATTTATGAATCTACTCAAAAATGGGTGATTTTTGGCCATTTTCGAACAAAAGCATGGACTATAGTACATGGTTTTGATCGATTTTGGGTGTTTTTCACACCTTTTCAAAATTATGAAAAATTTAAAACCCTTCAAAATAGGTGTTTTGGACCAAAAAGCATGGACTATAGCCCATGGTTTTGATCGATTTTGGGTGTTTTTCACACCTTTTTCAAAAATATCCGTTATTTATGAACCACTAAAAATGGGGTGATTTTTGGCCATTTTGGACCAAAAAGCATGGACTATAGCCCATGGTTTTGATCGATTTTGGGTGTTTTTCACACCTTTTTCAAAATTATGAAAAATTAAAAAATCTTCAAAAATAGGTGTTTTTGACCAAAAAAGCATGGACTATAGCCCATGGTTTGTGATCGATTTTGGGTGTTTTTTCACACCTTTTTTAAAATTATGAAAAATTTAAAGCCCTTCAAAATAGGTGTTTTTGACCAAAAAGCATGGACTATAGCCCATGGTTTTGATCGATTTTGGGTGTTTTTCACACCTTTTTCAAAATTATGAAAATTTAAAACCCTTCAAAAATAGGTGTTTTTGACCAAAAAGCATGGGACTATAGCCCATGGTTTTGATCGATTTTGGGTGTTTTTCACACCTTTTTCAAAATTATGGAAAAATTTAAAACCCTTCTAAAATAGGTGTTTTTGACCAAAAAGCATGGACTATAGCCCATGGTTTTGATCGATTTTGGGTGTTTTTCACACCTTTTGAAAAAGTATGCATTAATTTTAAACCACTCAAAATGGGTGATTTTTGGTCATTTTGGACCAAAAAGCATGGACTATAGCCCATGGTTTTGATCGATTTTGGGTGTTTTTCACACCTTTTGAAAAAATATGCATTATTTATAAACCACTCAAAATGGGTGATTTTTAACCATTTTGGACCAAAAAGCATGGACTATAGCCCATGGTTTTGACTCATTTTGGACCAATTTCACACCTTTTGAAAAAATATCCGTTATTTATGAACCACTCAAAATGGGTGATTTTTGGCCATTTTGGACCAAAGAGCATGGACTATAGCCCATGGTTTTGATCCATTTTGGGTGTTTTTCACACCTTTTTCAAAATTATGAAAAATTTAAAACCCTTCAAAAATAGGTGTTTTTGACCAAAAAGCATGGGACTATAGTACATGGTTTTGATCGATTTTGGGTGTTTTTCAAACCTTTTTCAAAATTATGAAAAATTTAGAACCCTTCAGAAATAGGTGTTTTTGACCAAAAAGCATGGACTATAGCCCATGGTTTTGATGGATTTTGGGTGTTTTCACACCTTTTGAAAAAATATGCATTATTTATAAACCACTCAAAATGGATGATTTTTGGCCATTTTGGACCAAAAAGCATGGACTATAGCCCATGGTTTTGACTCATTTTGGACCATTTTCACACCTTTTCAAAAAATATCCGTTATTTATGAACCACTAAAAATGGGTGATTTTTGGCCATTTTGGACTTAAAAGCATGGACTATAGCCCATGGTTTTGATCGATTTTGGGTGTTTTTCACACCTTTTGAAAAAATATGCATTATTTATGAACCACTCAAAATGGGTGATTTTTGGTCATTTTGGACCAAAAAGCATGGACTATAGACCATGGTTTTGATCGATTTTGGGTGTTTTTCACACCTTTTTCAAAATTATGAAAAATTAAAAACCCTTCAAAAATAGGTGTTTTGGACCAAAAAGCATGGACTATAGCCCATGGTTTTGATCGATTTTGGGTGTTTTTCACACCTTTTGAAAAAATATGCATTATTTATGAATCACTCAAAATGGGTGATTTTTGGCCATTTTTGACCAAAAAGCATGGACTATAGCCCATGGTTTTGATCGATTTTGGGTGTTTTTCACACCTTTTGAAAAAGTATGCATTAATTTTGAACCACTCAAAATGGGTGATTTTTGCCCATTTTGGACCAAAAAGCATGGACTATAGCCCATGGTTTTGATCGATTTTGGGTGTTTTTCACACCTTTTGAAAAAATATGCATTATTTATAAACCACTGAAAATGGGTGATTTTTGGCCATTTTGGACCAAAAAGCATGGACTATAGCCCATGGTTTTGACTCATTTTGGACCATTTTCACACCTTTTTAAAAAATATCCGTTATTTATCAACCACTAAAAATGGGTGATTTTTGGCCATTTTGGACCAAAAAGCATGGACTATAGCCCATGGTTTTGATCGATTTTGGGTGTTTTTCACACCTTTTGAAAAAATATGCATTATTTATAAACCACTCAAAATGGGTGATTTTTGGCCATTTTGGACCAAAAAGCATGGACTATAGCCCATGGTTTTGATCGATTTTGGGTGTTTTCACACCTTTTTCAAAATTATGAAAAATTTAAAACCCTTCAAATTAGGTGTTTTTGACCAAAAAGCATGGACTATAGCCCATGGTTTTGATGGATTTTGGGTGTTTTTCACACCTTTTTCAAAATTATGAAAAATTTTAAACCCTTCAAAAATAGGTGTTTTTGACCAAAAAGCATGGACTATAGTACATGGTTTTGATCGATTTTGGGTGTTTTTCACACCTTTTTCAAAATTATGAAAAATTTAGAACCCTTCAAAAATAGGTGTTTTTGGACCAAAAAGCATGGACTATAGCCCATGGTTTTGATCGATTTTGGGTGTTTTTCACACCTTTTGAAAAAGTATGCATTAATTTTGAACCACTCAAAATGGGTGATTTTTGGCCATTTTGGACCAAAAAGCATGGACTATAGCCCATGGTTTTGATCGATTTTGGGTGTTTTTCACACCTTTTGAAAAAGTATGCATTAATTTTGAACCACTCAAAATGGGTGATTTTTGGCCATTTTGGACCAAAAAGCATGGACTATAGCCCATGGTTTTGATCGATTTTGGGTGTTTTTCACACCTTTTGAAAAAATATGCATTATTTATAAACCACTCAAAATGGGTGATTTTTGGCCATTTTGGACCAAAAAGCATGGACTATAGCCCATGGTTTTGACTCATTTTGGACCATTTTCACACCTTTTGAAAAAATATCCGTTATTTATGAACCACTAAAAATGGGTGATTTTTGGCCATTTTGGACCAAAAAGCATGGACTATAGCCCATGGTTTTGATCCATTTTGGGTGTTTTTCACACCTTTTGAAAAAATATGCATTATTTATAAACCACTCAAAATGGGTGATTTTTGGCCATTTTGGACCAAAAAGCATGGACTATAGACCACGGTTTTGATCGATTTTGGGTTTTTTCACACCTTTTGAAAAAATATGCATTATTTATGAACTACTCAAAATGGGTGATTTTTATCCATTTTGGACCAAAAAGCATGGACTATAGCCCATGGTTTTGATCGATTTTGGGTGTTTTTCACACCTTTTTCAAAATTATGAAAAATTTAAAACCCTTCAAAAATAGGTGTTTTTGACCAAAAAGCATGGACTATAGCCCGTGGTTTTGATCGATTTTGGGTGTTTTTCAAATCTTTTTCAAAATTATGAAAAATTTAAAACCCTTCAAAAATAGGTGTTTTGGACCAAAAAGCATGGACTATAGCCCATGGTTTTGATCGATTTTGGGTGTTTTCACACCTTTTGAAAAAATATGCATTATTTATGAACTACTCAAAATGGGTGATTTTTGGCCATTTTGGACCAAAAAGCATGGACTATAGCCCATGGTTTTGATCGATTTTGGGTGTTTTTCACACCTTTTTGAAAATTATGAAAAATTTAAAACCCTTCAAAAATAGGTGTTTTGGACCAAAAAGCATGGACTATAGCCCATGGTTTTGATCGATTTTGGGTGTTTTTCACACCTTTTTCAAAATGATGAAAAATTTAAAACCCTTCAAAAATAGGTGTTTTGGACCAAAAAGCATGGACTATAGCCCATGGTTTTGATGGATTTTGGGTGTTTTTCACACCTTTTTCAAAATTATGAAAAATTTAAAACCCTTCAAAAATAGGTGTTTTTGACCAAAAAGCATGGACTATAGTACATGGTTTTGATCGATTTTGGGTGTTTTTCACACCTTTTTCAAAATTATGAAAAATTTAAAACCCTTCAAAAATAGGTGTTTTGGACCAAAAAGCATGGACTATAGCCCATGGTTTTGATCGATTTTGGGTGTTTTTCACACCTTTTTCAAAATTATGAAAAATTTAAAACCCTTCAAAATTAGGTGTTTTTGACCAAAAAGCATGGACTATAGCCCATGGTTTTGATGGATTTTGGGTGTTTTAAACACCTTTTTCAAAATGATGAAAAATTTAAAACCCTTCAAAAATAGGTGTTTTTGACCAAAAAGCATGGACTATAGCCCATGGTTTTGATCGATTTTGGGTGTTTTTGAAATCTTTTTCAAAATTATGAAAAATTTAAAACCCTTCAAAAATAGGTGTTTTGGACCAAAAAGCATGGACTATAGCCCATGGTTTTGATCGATTTTGGGTGTTTTTCACACCTTTTTCAAAATGATGAAAAATTTAAAACCCTTCAAAAATAGGTGTTTTGGACCAAAAAGCATGGACTATAGCCCATGGTTTTGATGGATTTTGGGTGTTTTTCACACCTTTTTCAAAATTATGAAAAATTTAAAACCCTTCAAAAATAGGTGTTTTTGACCAAAAAGCATGGACTATAGTACATGGTTTTGATCGATTTTGGGTGTTTTTCACACCTTTTTCAAAATTATGAAAAATTTAAAACCCTTCAAAAATAGGTGTTTTGGACCAAAAAGCATGGACTATAGCCCATGGTTTTGATCGATTTTGGGTGTTTTTCACACCTTTTTCAAAATTATGAAAAATTTAAAACCCTTCAAAATTAGGTGTTTTTGACCAAAAAGCATGGACTATAGCCCATGGTTTTGATGGATTTTGGGTGTTTTAAACACCTTTTTCAAAATGATGAAAAATTTAAAACCCTTCAAAAATAGGTGTTTTTGACCAAAAAGCATGGACTATAGCCCATGGTTTTGATCGATTTTGGGTGTTTTTGAAATCTTTTTCAAAATTATGAAAAATTTAAAACCCTTCAAAAATAGGTGTTTTGGACCAAAAAGCATGGACTATAGCCCATGGTTTTGATCGATTTTGGGTGTTTTCACACCTTTTGAAAAAATATGCATTATTTATGAACTACTCAAAATGGGTGATTTTTGGCCATTTTGGACCAAAAAGCATGGACTATAGCCCATGGTTTTGATCGATTTTGGGTGTTTTTCACACCTTTTTCAAAATTATGAAAAATTTAAAACCCTTCAAAAATAGGTGTTTTGGACCAAAAAGCATGGACTATAGCCCATGGTTTTGATCGATTTTGGGTGTTTTTCACACCTTTTTCAAAATTATGAAAAATTTAAAACCCTTCAAAAATAGGTGTTTTGGACCAAAAAGCATGGACTATAGCCCATGGTTTTGATGGATTTTGGGTGTTTTTCACACCTTTTTCAAAATGATGAAAAATTTAAAACCCTTCAAAAATAGGTGTTTTTGACCAAAAAGCATGGACTATAGTACATGGTTTTGATCGATTTTGGGTGTTTTTCACACCTTTTTCAAAATTATGAAAAATTTAGAACCCTTCAAAAATAGGTGTTTTTGACCAAAAAGCATGGACTATAGCCCATGGTTTTGATCGATTTTGGGTGTTTTTCACACCTTTTTCAAAATTATGAAAAATTTAAAACCCTTCAAAAATAGGTGTTTTTGACCAAAAAGCATGGACTATAGCCCATGGTTTTGATGGATTTTGGGTGTTTTTCACACCTTTTTCAAAATTATGAAAAATTTTAAACCCTTCAAAAATAGGTGTTTTTGACCAAAAAGCATGGACTATAGCCCATGGTTTTGATCGATTTTGGGTGTTTTTCACACCTTTTGAAAAAATATGCATTATTTATGAATCACTCAAAATGGGTGATTTTTGGCCATTTTGGACCAAAAAGCATGGACTATAGCCCATGGTTTTGATCGATTTTGGGTGTTTTTCACACCTTTTGAAAAAGTATGCATTAATTTTGAACCACTCAAAATGGGTGATTTTTGGCCATTTTGGACCAAAAAGCATGGACTATAGCCCATGGTTTTGACTCATTTTGGACCATTTTCACACCTTTTGAAAAAATATCCGTTATTTATGAACCACTAAAAATGGGTGATTTTTGGCCATTTTGGACCAAAAAGCATGGACTATAGCCCATGGTTTTGATCCAGTTTGGGTGTTTTTCACACCTTTTGAAAAAATATGCATTATTTATAAACCACTGAAAATGGGTGATTTTTGGCCATTTTGGACCAAAAAGCATGGACTATAACCCATGGTTTTGACTCATTTTGGACCATTTTCACACCTTTTTAAAAAATATCCGTTATTTATGAACCACTAAAAATGGGTGATTTTTGGCCATTTTGGACCAAAAAGCATGGACTATAGCCCATGGTTTTGATCCATTTTGGGTGTTTTTCACACCTTTTGAAAAAATATGCATTATTTATAAACCACTCAAAATGGGTGATTTTTGGCCATTTTGGACCAAAAAGCATGGACTATAGCCCATGGTTTTGATCGATTTTGGGTGTTTTCACACCTTTTGAAAAAATATGCATTATTTATGAACTACTCAAAATGGGTGATTTTTGGCCATTATTGACCAAAAAGCATGGACTATAGCCCATGGTTTTGATCGATTTTGGGTGTTTTTCACACCTTTTTCAAAATTATGAAAAATTTAAAACCCTTCAAAAATAGGTGTTTTGGACCAAAAAGCATGGACTATAGCCCATGGTTTTGATCGATTTCGGGTGTTTTTCACACCTTTTTCAAAATTATGAAAAATTTAAAACCCTTCAAAAATAGGTGTTTTTGACCAAAAAGCATGGACTATAGCCCATGGTTTTGATCGATTTTGGGTGTTTTTCACACCTTTTTCAAAATGATGAAAAATTTAAAACCCTTCAAAAATAGGTGTTTTGCACCAAAAAGCATGGACTATAGTACATGGTTTTGATCGATTTTGGGTGTTTTTCACACCTTTTTCAAAATTATGAAAAATTTAGAACCCTTCAAAAATAGGTGTTTTTGGACCAAAAAGCATGGACTATAGCCCATGGTTTTGATCGATTTTGGGTGTTTTTCACACCTTTTGAAAAAATATGCATTATTTATGAACCACTCAAAATGGGTGATTTTTGGTCATTTTGGACCAAAAAGCATGGACTATAGCCCATGGTTTTGATCGATTTTGGGTGTTTTTAACACCTTTTTCAAAATGATGAAAAATTAAAAACCCTTCAAAAATAGGTGTTTTGGACCAAAAAGCATGGACTATAGCCCATGGTTTTGATCGATTTTGGGTGTTTTTCACACCTTTTTCAAAATTATGAAAAATTTAAAACCCTTCAAAAATAGGTGTTTTTGACCAAAAAACATGGACTATAGACCATGGTTTTGATCGATTTTGGGTGTTTTTCACACCTTTTGAAAAAATATGCATTATTTTTTCACCACTGAAAATGGGTGATTTGTGGCCATTTTGGACCAAAAAGCATGGACTATAGCCCATGGTTTTGATCGATTTTGGGTGTTTTTCACACCTTTTGAAAAAATATGCATTATTTATGAATCACTCAAAATGGGTGATTTTTGGCCATTTTTGACCGAAAAGCATGGACTATAGCCCATGGTTTTGATCGATTTTGGGTGTTTTTCACACCTTTTTCAAAATTATGAAAAATTTAAAACCCTTCAAAAATAGGTGTTTTTGACCAAAAAGCATGGACTATAGTACATGGTTTTGATCGATTTTGGGTGTTTTTCACACCTTTTTCAAAATTATGAAAAATTTAGAACCCTTCAAAAATAGGGGTTTTTGGACCAAAAAGCATGGACTATAGCCCATGGTTTTGATCGATTTTGGGTGTTTTTCACACCTTTTGAAAAAATATGCATTATTTATGAACCACTCAAAATGGGTGATTTTTGGTCATTTTGGACCAAAAAGCATGGACTATAGCCCATGGTTTTGATCGATTTTGGGTGTTTTTAACACCTTTTTCAAAATGATGAAAAATTTAAAACCCTTCAAAAATAGGTGTTTTGGACCAAAAAGGATGGACTATAGCCCATGGTTTTGATGGATTTTGGGTGTTTTTCACACCTTTTTCAAAATTATGAAAAATTTAAAACCCTTCAAAAATAGGTGTTTTTGACCAAAAAGCATGGACTATAGACCATGGTTTTGATCGATTTTGGGTGTTTTTCACACCTTTTGAAAAAATATGCATTATTGTTTCACCACTGAAAATGGGTGATTTGTGGCCATTTTGGACCAAAAAGCATGGACTATAGCCCATGGTTTTGATCGATTTTGGGTATTTTTCACACCTTTTGAAAAAATATGCATTATTTATGAATCACTCAAAATGGGTGATTTTTGGTCATTTTGGACCAAAAAGCATGGACTATAGCCCATGGTTTTGATCGATTTTGGGTGTTTTTCACACCTTTTGAAAAAATATGCATTATTTATGAATCACTCAAATTGGGTGATTTTTGGGCATTTTGGACCAAAAAGCATGGACTATAGCCCATGGTTTTGATCGATTTTGGGTGTTTTTCACACCTTTTGAAAAAATATGCATTATTTATAAACCACTGAAAATGGGTGATTTTTGGCCATTTTGGACCAAAAAGCATGGACTATAGCCCATGGTTTTGATCGATTTTGGGTGTTTTTCACACCTTTTGAAAAAAATATGCATTATTTATGAACCATGCAAAATACGTCTTTTGTGGCCATTTTTAGGGAAAAAGCATGGACTATAGCCCATGGTTTTGACTCATTTTAGATCATTTTGACACCTTTTGAAAAATATGCAGTATTGCTGAAGGATGGAAAACTGGTTATTTTTGGCCATTTTCATGTAAAAAGATTGGGCTATAGCCTATGGATTTTATTGGTTTTTACCTGTTTACGCATTGTTTGACGCAATTTTAGGTTGCGCAATTTTAGCATACGCAGTAAGGATGATGATGCACTTGAGTCAAGAATTCCTTGCTGCGAATTTAAATTTTTAAAATTTTAGCTTTTAACATACAAATTAACGTGGTTTAAATAGTAAAATCAAATTTAGTGGTTTTTATGAGTGAAATACACTTTATTATTTAGCACTACTTCACTCTCATTTTATTTCCCTATTGTACCCATCTGACTATTACACTCCAATGAACTACTTCGACGATGCGGAGGTGATCTTGAATCTGAATTAATGAAAAGAACAGTGTAAGAGATGCCGGGGGTACACGTAGGATCTGAGGAAGAAAAAACAAATCCTGGGTAATTCTCTGGCCCTTTCTTGCTGGTTAAGTGACAAGCATTTCATTTTCCTACGTAGTATCAGTTATTATTTTCACGTCTTCAATCGCAAGGCATTATGGGGCGTCCAATGAAAAAAAGGAAACAAAAAATGTCGGATAAAATAGAGAGTATTTTTTTTCCGTCTTTCTTCCATGTCCATCTTCTTAATTCATCTCTTGTCAAGTTGTCTAGGGGTGAAACGTTACTTTTAAACGCCATAAGTTTGATAAAGATTTGTATATTTGTCCTCTAGGAAAATCGCCGCCGTATCGTCGAAGTAGTCGATTAGAACACCGTTTAACGGGTTTATGAAAACCCCTCTAGCATTTAACATTTATCACATATGAAAAAATGCTTGATTTCTGGTCAGGAAGCCAGTGAAATGTTGACCTATAACTGAAAGAAAAATGATAAAATCAAATATCACTACTGACATAATGTATTGAAAAAGACCAAACAATTCTAGATTCTCTGTTAAACTACCAACAAAGTTATCTAAAATGATCTAAAATGATAGAGGGGCGGGGATGTTCGTCGGAAATTTTGAAAGTGACCCCTAAAAGGTAACAAAATGGTCTTTCTCGTAACCATAACAATCGCAACTTTCACCCTAAATGGTACCAAATGACGCTAATTTTAGCGCATTTTAGTTGGTTTTTCGTTTGAACAACCTACAAGGAACCAAATAACAAAAATCAACCCCTAAAAGCTACGACGAGCATCCCAGCCCCTCTCATATCGGAGTCCCACCCCCTCCCCCCCGGGCCACTATTAGAATCCTCTTCGAATCCTTTTTCTTATTCAAATGTTTTAACTCCTTTGGAAGTCGCAAGATATTGGTGTTAATTGTCCCAACAAAAGGAACAACGAAAAGGATTCTGGTAATACAGGTATCAAGCGTAATAAGGGAAATCGAGAATTGAAACCGCATAGTTGGCCTTTGGACTGGTGGACCTTAGGCCCAGTTCATACGTCGAACTTTTCGTGCGCCGAACCAAATGCTAAGAATTAAGGTCATGAAAAGTACGACGTATGAACCAATTAAGTTCGACCAAAATATTAAGATCGAACCAATCGTTAAGATCGACTGAAGCGGTCGGAAATTACGACTTCGGAGCTACTCTGATCCAAACGACGAACTTTTCATGAACCGAACCTAATGCATAAATTATATTTAATCACCAAAGGGGGAGGGGGGGCAAGCCCGTTTGGCATGAGCTGCGCATGCGTATGAACACGTTTTGACCGGGCTTTCTGTCTTATATGAGAGGCTCAGTTACTGGTTCATGATCGGGTAATGCTAATATGCACGGCAGTCTGAATATTTCTTAAATTCATTATATGTATTATTATATTCATTATTATGTGTATTATATGGTAATTAGACTAGAAATACCGCTGGTTTGTAATATCGCCCAAGTCTTAAAAGTCATATATCTCACAGAATTTGAGGAGATGGATCGCTAAATTCTTTGAAACGCGTGTTTTTGTATTGGGAAGAGACTTGGAGCAAGGGACGCTTGGCTAAGCATCGAAGCGCGCTGTGGTTGGACGGTTCGTGCGTGCTCCGGACACCTGGATATGGTTGTCAGTTAAGACTACTCAGATCTAGTGTCTTTCCTTCTTCTCGACCAGCTATAGGTATAAAAAGGCAGGGTAGGTTTCCTGTTTAAGTCTATCTTGCCAAGATCAAACGGATTTGAAGGTGACACTCTAACTGAGGGTTAGTGGTAATGTGCAGCAAAACTATGGATACTTACGTAAATAGGTTTCCTGTCGAGAGTGATTCCGTGTTTATCTTCAATCTCAGCCAAAACTTGCTGGTCTGGTGTAGTGACGATGCGCCAACGCTATACCAGAACATCATGCATTAGATGAGTGACGTTATAATACATAAACCATTTGGAACTTCGTAATATTTGACATGTCATATAATGGTTGTGATAAAAAGTTAAATTTTACACCGTAAAAAATAAGAGAGATCACTTACTGACGTTTCGGACGCTAGTCCTTCGTCGGAGTTTTTTTTACTCCGACGAAGGACTAGCGTTCGAAACGTCAGTAAGTGATCTCTCTTATTTTTTACGGTGTAAAATTTAACTTTTTATCGCAACTGTTTCATTAGAAAAACCGCTGCAGCCCACACTAGCTTACCGCTAGTTATCATCTCTTTATGTAATATAATGGGAGAGAAAGGGAGAAAATCTAAAATATATTAAACTTTGGTTGTTGTATCACATCGTTGGACACTCACAACAGAGCTAAGCTCCGATTACTGTGAAGCCCAGGATCGAATTCGACTGATTTGTAAGTTGATTTTTGCAGATTTTGAGGGAGGAAAACCGGAAAACCGGAAAACCGGAGAAAAACCCTCGAAGGACAGGAGAGAACTACTAACAAACAACCCTGCTCACATACGACACCGAGCCCCGCGGGACTTCCAACCTAGATCACCGCTCACCCGTGCTTCCCACAGTCTTAATAACAATCTGTACGAGGTATGGAGGTGTAAATACACACCCGACGCCTTACCTCCCTGAATGATCCTGGTGTTTTCCACAGCTGGTAGAACGCCACAGTGAAGAAGATAAAGATGGGTGTTAGACAAATGAGCCAACCAATGAGTTCAGCCCAATTAGGATAGGGAACATCATCGTATTTGATTCCATTCCATTGGATCATATTAGCCAATAGGATGGCCTAGTATAAAGAAAAGGAATATAAATTCGATTATAGAAGTTTAAATATTTTTCTTAAAAAAGAATGTAGCAGGCATTTATAGAATTAAGGATTTATCGATCATTAGAATCGACTTAGTTCAATAGTCGTGCATCGAGATACCTCACAATGATAGAAACATGTAAATAATTGTCCAAGGCGTTTAAAAAAGTCTCTATAAATGCAAGGTCACCTCATGTTTCTCTTCGATGCATAGGCATGGCTACCTTTCAAGATGGCGCAGGGAACTGTGAAAGGGGATAATGACATCAGCGTCACGTGACTTACCGCGCTGACCACAGGTGAGATGTACTTTAGAGAGATTTGAATAAACCAGTATGGCTTTCTTCCTGTCATGATTTCCACGTCATTTTTGAACCTATCAATACCTGTGACACAAAAAAACCTCGTTGTTATTGAAGGCTAATAGCTATCCTGGGCTACCTGTGGAGGAATAGATAGAATGGTCTTGGGGTTCCTGTGGTGAAGGGAAGCATTTGAGCTTGTTAATAAATTCCTTAACCAAGGCTTTTCATAAAGAGAGAAAACAAAACACTCACCGTATATCCAGGCAATGAAGATGTTTTCTATCCACACACAAAACAGGAGGGAAATACCAGCAGACTGGTAATCGAAGAGATTGAATACAAACATACCACCCTGCAATAAAAAATGCATACTGTAAGAGAAGCACAGCACAGCACAGCACAGCACAGCACAGCACAGCACAGCACAGCACAGCACAGCACAGCACAGCACAGCACAGCACAGCACAGCACAGCACAGCACAGCACAGCACAGCACAGCACAGCACAGCACAGCACAGCACAGCACAGCACAGCACAGCACAGCACAGCACAGCACAGCACAGCACAGGGAAGTTCAGGTAAGGCAGAGGCAAGGCAGAGCAGCCCATATTAGGCAAGGGCAGGGTAAATCAAAGAGGCGCATGGCAGAGGAGGAATGTAAGCGAACGGTTTACCTGCAGGACGCAAGGAAGTCCACCAATAAACATGACGATACTTGTGATCCCAACGACGATCCATTTTCGTTTTCGAAGGTAACCAGGATTCTCATCAATTATTGCTGTAACAAAGGCTTCAATGGCACCAAACTATTGGAAGCAGCAGAAAACATTAACTCTATCAATTTTATAACTTTAAAGTAAAGAATTATAACTACGGTAACCGGATACAGTGGTGATAGATGCAACGGAGTAGAACTAAAATGATAACGGTTTATGCCACTGCTATTCACCACTTTCCATACCGGCATTGGTTCATGCACTGGTCAAACACAATGCATTCGATCGAGACTGCAATTGCTGGGAACTCCCTACGCTCAAAGCAGCTGAGCTGTAAGGGGTCTATATCAGTCTACATGCCAACCTCAAAAAACGGACGTATTGCAAAAAGAAACTTGTACTGTACTGGACCAAAGTTTAATCTATTTCGTTTATTGGGCCTATCAATCAATCTGTTTACCATAGTATCGATACCCAAAGTGATAAGCATGAAGAAGAACAGCAGAGCCCATAAAACAGATAACGGTAACTGGGAGATGGCTTCTGGATACACGATGAACACTAGACCAGGACCTAAAGGGAAATTAAATAAAACAGGATTTAACAGTGGCATACCTCTTCTTCTACTGGATTCCAATTGGAATTTAGAAGTTGATTTTTGCAAATGGAGGAAAACCGGATATGATACGATACTCGAAATAAACTCAACCCCAGTTTCTATGACTTCCTATCGTTTCATTTTTTAATTATTCATTGGTTTTTTCTTTTTTTAGCATCTCATTCATTAACTAACCACCTCGTACACTCACTCATTCATTTTTTAATTCCCTCTCTACCTTTCTTCCTCTATTTCATTCTTTGTTTCAGAAATTAACTTTTGCTCTTCCTTCCTTCTTTCATCGTTTTTTTCTTCCTTCCTTCCTTCTTTCTTCCTTGGGTTCCTTCCTTCCTTCCTTCTTCCTTCTTCGAGTCCCTTCCTTCCTTCTTTCCTTCCATCCTTTCTTCTTTTGCTCCATCCACTTATTAACCTATTTTTCATCCACTTATGATTCCACCCACCCATCCATCCATCCATCCATCCATCCACCCATCCATTCATTTCTATACATCATATATTCACCTGAAGCTACTACATGCTCTACAGTCGTGCGCAGAACATAAGCCATGAAGCCAAGAATACCAAAAACACCAAAACCGGCGACAAAACTAGTTCCACTGTTTGACAGAGAAACGATCAGACTGTCACTGAAAAAAAACAAAAAAACGTTTGTATAGCTGGAATGACTTGTGAATACGTAGGCCTTAGTGTTGAGATATTCGATTCAGTGTTCCTTGTAGTGGACGATCGCGAAGCCATTTTAAACATCTTAATTATTGATGCACAGACTACGCATGCGCGTAGATTCAGTATCGCATTTATGACTTAAGTGTGTGAATTAAGACAAGTACTGTTAATGAGCAGTACGAAACTGAGTCTGTGTATGTTGCTTACGATTCTGATTCCGATACTAGTGTAAACCAGGTTTAAGTCTCCTTAAACAGAAGCGCTGCCACCATTTTCTGTGTTTCTCATGGTTTTGATAAAGTTGTTAACTATGAATTACCTACCTGTGAACATTATTCCTAAATGGGTTAAAGCTCCCAAAAGTAATGACTCCGCCAAACCCAATCCCGAGAGACCAAAAAATTTGCGTGGATGCATAAATCCAGACCTACATAGAAACCAAAGTTGAAAACAGAGAAGGAATTGTAATCTTTTAAACGCGCGTCTCATGGCGTCCATATAATACTGGGAGCGTCTATCTCACATTATAACGACAATGCAACCGCGCGCCATGCTATTTGTTTTGTTGCAAGTTGCATACCAACCCCGAAATGCAGTATGGGTGATGTGAACTCAAGGAGCTAAAGGTCACAATAATATAGGATTTTCCAAGACTTTGTCTGCAGATTTATCCAGCATATTTTCTCCTGTTCTGATATTAGTTACATATGAATAAAATACATATCAAGCAAGATACAAGATGCAAGATGCAAGATGCAAGATGCAAGATGCAAGATGCAAGATGCAAGATGCAAGATGCAAGATGCAAGATGCAAGATGCAAGATGCAAGATGCAAGATGCAAGATGCAAGATGCAAGATGCAAGATGCAAGATGCAAGATGCAAGATGCAAGATGCAAGATGCAAGATGCAAGATGCAAGATGCAAGATGCAAGATGCAAGATGCAAGATGCAAGATGCAAGATGCAAGATGCAAGATGCAAGATGCAAGATGCAAGATGCAAGATGCAAGATGCAAGATGCAAGATGCAAGATGCAAGATGCAAGATGCAAGATGCAAGATGCAAGATGCAAGATGCAAGATGCAAGATGCAAGATGCAAGATAGTTGTATACAGATAACGTTCTTCAGAACGGATAGAGCATGAAGAATCTACTGGTGCTCTAATTTCAAATCGAAATTGATTCTCAAAATAAGCATCCTAATACATGGTTTGGTGATTTTTTTTCTTACGGATTCTATTACTGAACTCCTATTCCTATCAAGCGCTTGCATGCAAGAAGATATAATATTTCACTAGCTTATTTATCAAACTCTATAGTGGTACCTGAGGGTCAGCCAGTCGTCTGAAGTCAGGTTTAAGGTAAAAGAGAAGACCATCACCAGCTCCATCAAGGGTTACACCTCGAATTACCATGACGACAATGATAATGAGAGGAAAGGTAGCAGTGAAATATACCACCTGTTATAGAACGGATAAATACATCAGCGGAAACTGGTTAAGGTTGTTTATGTCTCTCCACAAGAAGAGAGCCGGAGGGAGGGGTGGAACGAAGGAAGGAAGGAAGGAAGGAAGGAAGGGAGGGAGGAAGAGAGGAAGAGAGGAAGGGAGGAAGGGAGGAAGGAAGAAAGGATGGATGCCGGGAAGGAATGATGGAAGGCAGGAAGGAAGGGCTGGAATAGGTACAGATAGGAAAACGCATTTGCCTCTCTGATTTGTCAAACTGTGATAAAACGTACGTAATGATCCCCTTCGTCTAAGCTCCAATTACTGTGAAGCCCAGGATTAATTGGAATTTGGAAATTGATTTTTCGAAGGGAAAAAACCGTAGAACCCGGAGAAAACCCTTGAAGCGCAAGAGAGAACCGACAAACAACTCTACATACAACACTGAGCAATTATGATTACGCCAAAAGCCAACGTCTGTACTTACCTTTCCAGTGAGTTTTATGCTTTTGAAGATACAAAAGTAAACGAGAACCCAGGCAAGGATCAACGTACCGACCAGTTCCCACCTCATGGAGCCGGCTACTTCAATTGAGTCAGTCAACTGAAGTACTCGGCGACTAGAAGGATAAAATGAAATGTAGTTTTAGCGGTTTACTACAAGAGAACCCCTGAAAACCATGTATGCATGAGATAGATCTCTCATCAAAGAAATATGAAATAAAATGAATGGTTTCCTTTCGAATAAGATAATTTTTCAAATAATGGTTTCCAAGTATTCCCAAGAGAGTCGTGTTGGTGGTGAAAACAAAAAAGCTAACGAGAAATCTTTTGTGGAATACCACCAACCTGGCCGCGATGACGTGATGTGCAATGAAAGAATACGGAAAATAATACTGAGACAAGAAAAATGGCCAATGGGGTTTCTACGTTTGCAACTTAAATTAGCTTTGAAAGATTTAAAGAGGTTTTAACTGGGGATTGGGTCGATCACTTGCTGGCATGGCCAAGACAAGAGAACAAAAGAATATGTGTTTCTGGAGTCGGTTGCCTGGATAAAGTTATCCACCAGATAAGAGTTATCCAGTGTATAGAATGTATTAAGGTTTTATCCGCTGGATAAGGATTTCTCTGCTGGATGGCGCTATTCAGGCTTCGTACAACCGGCTCCTGCAGAATATTCTAGAAGCTATGACCAAATGATTATCCATCTTACCAAGACCTCTTTACCTTGGACGTAATGTTTTCCCATTTAAGACCACGTGTCATTCCCTAGAGTATCATTTCTTTGTTTCACATTGTGCATGAAAAGACACATGAATATCGATAATACAACTCAAACAAAGAATCTTATTCTCAAGAGAATGACATGTGATCTATTCTTCCAATCATCATTGCATCTGTATATCTAAAAATAAGTTCCCACCGCAGCATGGGGATTTCAGTGCGTCAACTTACTTCCAGTATTCAGAACTTGGTGATGTGAATTCCTGAGTGCAGTTGACGGGCAGGTTGAAAGCTGAGCAGTTGACTACTTGATTAGATGTTCTTTCGACCCTGAAAACAGATCAGTTGAGGAACTCAGTTTTGGGGACGACTTGGGTGTTTTCATCCCTCTTGGGTCTCGGGTTCGATTTCCAGATTTGGCATCACATGTGAGTAGAGTTCGTTTGTCTCTCCCTGTGAGGGATGTCTCCAGTTTCTCCAGTTTTCCTCCCTTCTCGCAAAAACCAATAGCACGCTAACTTCTAATTCCGTCCGTAAGTTAGCCGTGCCCGCTTTCTGTCTAGAGGCTGTTTCAGGTTATCGATAAAATTTGAAGGCTTTTTTTTATCAATGTGTTCTGTTCAGAGTGATTGGTTGTGGGGGAATAAATAAAAATGATAAATACCTGCAAAAAGGTGTATTCCAATCGTTATCACAGCCACTCCAAGGTACCTCAGAACGAAAACTATCAAAAAAGAAGAACAGGACCCAGGAAAGGATGACAATGTAATACAGACTAGATATGAACTGCATTACTAACGTAGCGTAGCCAAGCCCTGTGGGGGAAAGATGAAAGAAGCAAGTAAGCAAGTTGATGCATGAAGTAGTTAATAGGTAGGTACATAACTAGGTAAGCGATCAATCAAGCAGGCAAACCAGCAGAGTTGATTGCGTTCGTCGAAAGGAATTATGGGTTAACTATTTTTTGGTCAGAATTTTCCGAGCAGGGACAAGAGAAATGCTAAATAGCTACGGGATAAAAAGAAAGACGAAACGAAAAAAGGGACCGTATCTTTGCCGACAAGCTACATCCATGCCACAAATACCTGCCAGTACATCAGGAGTAAGCGCTTACAACCTGAGAAGAAGTTGCAAATGTACTTCCGAAATATCAGGAACAGAGAGACAAAAAGACAGCATTATACCACGTGGCATAAGATTACTCAATGAGTAGTTATAATTTATGATTAGTACGCCTGTCTAAGTTTTGGACATTTTTTATATACATATATTTATTATTTGTAAACCATTCATATATTTTTTCTCAAGTTTGGTTTAATAAAGTTATTATAAGGGAACAGACAGACAGACAGACAGACAGACAGACAGACAGACAAACAGATGACAGTTCAGATCACGGTCCCCTGCGCTATTTTGAAAGGTAGCCGTGTCTTTGCATCGAAGCGAGACGAACGGTGACCTTACAATGATCGATAAAGACCTTTTTTAACAGCTTGGATAATTGTTCACATGTCTCTATCGTTGTAAGGTCACCTCATGTCTCGCTTCGATGCAAAGGCACGGCTACCTTTCAAGATGACGCAGGGAACCGTGAAGGGGACTATTAGACCTTACCTATCGAAAGAGGACACACAGCTTTCCACAAGCTAATGAATCCACGATTGTACCACTGACCAATAGCAAGCTCCATGAAGAA
Organism: Anthopleura sola; assembly: GCA_023349425.1. Taxonomy (NCBI): domain Eukaryota; kingdom Metazoa; phylum Cnidaria; class Anthozoa; order Actiniaria; family Actiniidae; genus Anthopleura; species Anthopleura sola. Next base: position 11,575,607 of record JALHLI010000005.1, on the reverse strand, counting down.
CAATGGAATACCGATAAGAAACAACATCAGGAAGTATGGGAAAAGGAACGAGGCTGGAAGGACAAACAGATAAAGGAATAAAGAATTAAGAGAAAAAAAGACTTGTTTCTTGGCTGATTGGCTGTCAATTTTCTCTTAATTCGTGCAAGCAATTAATCACACGCACGGTTCGAGTGATCGATTTATATTTATTAATATTTATATATTATAATCAACGCACTTTTTCTAGATGTGTTATTAATTGGAAATGCCACCTTAGTTCGCGAAGAATTAAAAAAAATTAAAATTGCATTTGATAAAAATGGCTTAAGGTTGTACTTGGTATACTGATTCGATATAGAATATCTGTTATATATTATGTAGAGGATATTACATGATCGCGCGGAGATACAAATTTTCTTTTCGAGTGTTCTAAACTAAACCTCCCGAGGCTTGAGGGGACATTTAAGGTGGCCCAGGGGTATTTATTTTGCGCAATGACTCTGGACTACACACTATTGAACACCCCAGCACTTGTGGGATCCATTGAATAATCTTTGCGCATACGTTGACTAGCCGAGAATTTTTCTTACTATTTGTGACGTAATCAAGACGGTTTCAAAACACTTCATTAATACCGCTCTAGGCCAACCAAAGTGAATTAGAATAAAGCACCACGAATGAATGAATGCTGGTTCAATTCGCCATTGTCGCATTTAACAAAGGCGAATTCCCTTAAGTATGCCGCATATCAACAGCTTTGTAAAACTTTGTAATTTATGCATCGTACGAAAGCTAACATATTTCCTAAGAGCAGTTTTATTCCTTGGTAATCATAATATTACAAACTAATAGCATGACATTTCGGGTGATTAGTGATTAAGGTGGCCCAGGGGTATTTATTTACGTGAAAACAATTTTTTTTGAACTTCAAATTTTGGCGCAAAAACAACTTCGATTGCTTTAAAAATCGGGATTATAACTTATCATTGTCTCTAGTTTATAACTATTTAAACGTTGTTTTAAAAATACTGATGTCGTAGGAGCAATGCGCTTGCAAACGCGAACACGACTTTGAGATTTTATGGCTATTTCTAAAAATCTGAAAGACGAAACCACTCGATTTTGCGTCTATGGACTCATGTACCTCACTACTTTTACGTGATAAACGGCCAAATTAATCGAGACCTTGCAAGCTTAGGAAATATGAGTAGTCAAAATAGAACACACAAATGTATAGCTTATAAAGATTCGAACAGAGACGCACAATAAAATCATTGCTTTCGAAATCGTTACTCGCCACGATGTTGTACAATGCTTTTCCAGTATGGAGGCCAAGTTTTAGTGAAATTGACGTACTGTGTGCAGCACTATCACGACTGATAAAAGAACACATTTATCGATGCATTAATCAAAATAGCTAGATAATAAAATTTTTGCTCAGTATTAACTTAAATGGTAATTCTAGCGGTTCTCAAAAACACAAGATGTACACAAATCATTGTAAAAGTACCTTACGAAGTTTGAGCGTGTTCCATTCATACGGTTTGGAAAAATGGAGAAGTAAAGTTGACCGTATTTTAATCTTGGCGACACCGCCGAGTTGCAGTTGCAGCGAAAAGCCAGCATGTCCTTTTGTTGAGGTATGTAAAATTTGCAATATTTTTTTTAAGTCCCGCGAGGGATGTCCCGTTGGGACCAATTACCGAACTAATATAAACTTAGAATAATTGTCTACATGGTACTTCGTAGGTGATATTCACATTGATCTGTTGTACTAGAAATTGAGAAATGTTCAGCTGGGTAGATTGAAACAGTTTAGTTATGCCGCGGGGAGAGCATTTAAAACATTACTCAAAAACGAGCAAAAAAAACCGTGCTGCTGAAACGTCTTCAAAGAATGCTGTCAATAAGAATGAGGCTGATGCTAGTGGTAAGTAATAAAGTGATAGCGGTGGGAGTGATACTAAATGTACTCGTTTGCCTTCTTTCGTCATGGCTAAAAAACAGCTAAAACATTTAGAATTTAATTAGAATTTTATGAACGAATCTTGTTTAATATAAAGAAAAAAATGATGTTCATCACATATAAAGTTTGTTAATGTTTCAACATTGTTGAAAAGTGTTATTAACCCTTTTATCAAACAATGGAAAAAAAACCTTTCATAAAACATTATAATTAAACCATTCTAATTAGAATTTATACGTCTTTAGGACTCTCTAGGTCTGAAGAATTATGTCGTAATATGCGTGAGTCAAAAAAAAGAAAAAACGACAAAAAAAATCAAATGAAATCGCAGAAACCACTCCCACCAAAAAAGTCTGACACAGGTAGTCATGATTTGCCACCTCCACATCCGCCTTCTACAAGAAGTAACGACAGGAAAACCAATGCCAATCATCGAATAGTCAACTGGACTCTTTTAAGTGAACAGTTAGATAAATGCTGTAAATGTTTGAAAGGTCCATTAAACCTCACCTATACAGTTGGAGAGAGACGAGCGGGGCTTGCATTTGTGAGCATGGTAAAATGCCAATTTTGTGACGATGTGAATATTGTCCGGACAGACGAAACACATGACAACACGGACAAAAAGGGCCCGAAGAAAAGTAAAATGAACGAGCAGGTTGTATTAGGAACCATACATTCTGGAAATGGACATGCACAGCTTGAAAGTCTTCTTGCACCACTTGGAGTAGCATGTATGGATTCAAAAACGTACAAATCCATTGAAAGAGATGTAGGACGACAAATTGAACAAGGGGTTCGTGAAAGTTGCAACAAATGGTCAGCCGTAGAAAAAAGTATCACAAACAGCTCGGATTTAGCCATTTCTTATGATATGGGGTGGCAGAAAAGGGGAAAAGCCCATAACTCGTCCACCGGTCAAGGGACTGCAGTAGGAGTGAATTCTGGCAAAGTAATCGACTTTGAAACACGAAATCTCTCATGTCGCATATGCGAGAGTGCACAAAAGAGTGGAAATGAAGCGCGAGAGCATGATTGCCGTAAGAATCACAGAGGGAGCTCAAAGTCGATGGAGCCAGAGGCTGCAATAGCGATCTATCAGCGAGCAAAACAAAACGGAGTACGTTATGATGTTTTGATTGGAGACGAAGATAGTACGACTATATCTCGTATTCGTCAGATAACAGGTACCAGCTTGTATTAAAAATTAGGTATTTTTAGATTAAAATTGTTGTTACCACAGTAAATCACCCCGTTCACATTTTTTATGCGGTTGAAACTTTAACTTTCTTTATTGCCTGTTTTACATTTGATGAACTATTTTTGTTTTCAGATTACGAGGTCAGTAAACACGCAGATTATACACACATCAAAAGGAATTTTGGTAGTGAGCTCTACAAAGCTAAGAAACAAGTGAAGGGAAACGCCCAAAGTGCTCTTACAGATGGTGTTATTGCATATCTAGAGAAGTTATTTTCCTATGCTTTATACCAAAATAAAAATGATGAGAATGGGATGAAGCGCGCACTAGAGGCAATTGTACCACATGCTTTTGGTGACCACTCTCATTGTAGCTTGTCGTGGTGTGGTTACCTTCAGGATCCCGAGGGATATACGCACAAAGAATTACCAAATGGAAAGGATCTAGTGGGTGACGGATTGCGAAGCTGTCTTCAGGACATTGTGAATAAATACACAACTTCTGAAATGTTGAAAAGACTGATCCAATGTCATCATCTCAAAAGAATGAGAGCGTGAACAGTGTAATCGGGACAAAGGCAATGAAAGTACGTTATTATGGCGGAAGTGAAAGCAACGATTTCAGAATTGCAGCAGGAATCGCACAAGTGAACGAAGGTATCTTATACAAATAAATGGTATCAGAAATTAGCAAAAAAGGATTTTTTCTTTCAATTCCCAGTTCACTTTTCAAATGGAAATGCATGTTTGTGTATTTTAGGTTGTAACTATGTGGCCAATGTCATGCAAGCGATGGATATTCCCGTTAGTAACGCGTGTAGTAACTACATCGGAAAAAGAAAAAGAAAAAAGTCTAGCGATAAAGAAAGAAAAGTTTCGAAGGCGTTCAAGAAGCGGCGAAGAAATCTGATGGTTACCAGGAGGACGAAAGGGAAGCAGAAGGAGAAAAGAGAAGGACTAACGTATGACTCAGGGATCGGAGTTGAGATAATTAGATTAGAGAGTGATATTTTGGCCAGTCTCGATACTATTGGAACCCAGGATGTGGCGGACGCCGAAGCAATTACAGGAATCACTAACACTCCCCTGAATTCTAGCACACAGCAGCTGCCATCGAAAAACCTAAGCAAAACACAGATTCAGCAGTCTCCGGTAGTGTATTATGATACAGAAACCACCAGCAGAGCAACAAACTGCGAAATAATTCAACTTTCTGCAGTCTCACAAGAGAAATTCTTCGACGTCTATATTTCACCAAATGGCGAAATCGCTCCCAGTGCATCAGCTGTTCACGGGATCACCATTGCCTACAACGAAAGCGGCAGGCGCGGATTGTCTAAGAACGGTGTGTTTCTAGAGACGAAATCGAAACTTGAGGCATTTTCTTCATTCATAAATTTTCTACAGTCAGTCCGTTGCAATAGCACCCTCATCGTATCTGGATACAACTCAGATGTGTTTGACACTCCACGACTTCTTCGTGTACTGTCTGAAATGGGTAAGCTGCACGAGCTGTTACCTCAGCCCATCTACTTTACTGACGCCCTACCGTCGGTAAGAAAAGAAGCTTGGCTCCCCAAAGCAAAATCTCTAGGAGTAGTTTTCAAGGCCGTAACAGGGGAAACTTTTCATGCCCATGATGGTCTTGAAGATGCAAGAGCGTTAAAAAAAATGATGGAGCACGGGAAGATGACGTCCTGTTATAAATTGATGAAAGAACAAGCGAGACCTCTACAACAAATCGCTAAAGAGGTCGACATAAAACGAGAAGTTTCATTAAGAATAGGAACTTTTTCAGGCATCTTAAAAGAAGTCTTATCCAGTTACATGGTACAAAAAATTGCAAGGTCTGGACTGACTTACGAAATGATAAAGGACGTACACGATAAACTAAGCACAAAGGGCGTGGTCGCTCTACTGGCCGGCCAAGACAAGCCAAGGGTAACTAACAAAATAGACGTCATCAGTAAAATTATAATGTTTCTTAATAACAACAAATATTAATGTGAAAATAAGTTATAAAGGATTTGCTGCAATTCTTTATTCATAATCATGTACAAAAAATGACCAATTACCCATTATGATATTATCTTTGTTAAACTAAGATAAATGATACATAATTTGTAAATATGAATCGTCTATGCTTGACTTTCATGTATATTTGGATTTACAAACACTCTTTCTGTTGAAAGAACTAATAAATAAAAAAGACACATTATATAGTATAGCGAGTATTAGTTATTTACTGCTTGCAATACAGTAAACACCGCATATAAGAACAAGTGGGTTAAGAACACCCAGCCTGAATTTTGGCGTGTTAAGTACCATGTAAATAAGAACACAATCAGCCTGAAAATTTAAAAGGTGTTCTTAAAAAAATAATAAGATCAATATTTTTCTACTGTTTTGATATAATTATTGCAGTCAAGATTTTTAAAAAAAACATTTTTGAACTTACACATTGATATCATCTACATGTATTGGTAGTCTATATAGTAATATATATTTTAGAAACATTTATTTTAACTTTCAGGCTGATGTTTCAGTAAACACCCGTTAAATAAAAACAAAATCAGCCTGAACTCCCAAAATGGGTGTTTTTATATGCGGGTTTTTACTGTATTATATTCTAAGTTTATATTAGTTCGGTAATTGGTCCCAACGGGACATCCCTCGCGGGACTTAAAAAAAATATTGCAAATTTTACATACCTCAACAAAAGGACATGCTGGCTTTTCGCTGCAACTGCAACTCGGCGGTGTCGCCAAGATTAAAATACGGTCAACTTTACTTCTCCATTTTTCCAAACCGTATGAATGGAACACGCTCAAACTTCGTAAGGTACTTTTACAATGATTTGTGTACATCTTGTGTTTTTGAGAACCGCTCACACAGTACGTCAATTTCACTAAAACTTGGCCTCCATACTGGAAAAGCATTGTACAACATCGTGGCGAGTAACGATTTCGAAAGCAATGATTTTATTGTGCGTCTCTGTTCGAATCTTTATAAGCTATACATTTGTGTGTTCTATTTTGACTACTCATATTTCCTAAGCTTGCAAGGTCTCGATTAATTTGGCCGTTTATCACGTAAAAGTAGTGAGGTACATGAGTCCATAGACGCAAAATCGAGTGGTTTCGTCTTTCAGATTTTTAGAAATAGCCATAAAATCTCAAAGTCGTGTTCGCGTTTGCAAGCGCATTGCTCCTACGACATCAGTATTTTTAAAACAACGTTTAAATAGTTATAAACTAGAGACAATGATAAGTTATAATCCCGATTTTTAAAGCAATCGAAGTTGTTTTTGCGCCAAAATTTGAAGTTCAAAAAAAATTGTTTTCACGTAAATAAATACCCCTGGGCCACCTTAATCACTAATCACCCGAAATGTCATGCTATTAGTTTGTAATATTATGATTACCAAGGAATAAAACTGCTCTTAGGAAATATGTTAGCTTTCGTACGATGCATAAATTACAAAGTTTTACAAAGCTGTTGATATGCGGCATACTTAAGGGAATTCGCCTTTGTTAAATGCGACAATGGCGAATTGAACCAGCATTCATTCATTCGTGGTGCTTTATTCTAATTCACTTTGGTTGGCCTAGAGCGGTATTAATGAAGTGTTTTGAAACCGTCTTGATTACGTCACAAATAGTAAGAAAAATTCTCGGCTAGTCAACGTATGCGCAAAGATTATTCAATGGATCCCACAAGTGCTGGGGTGTTCAATAGTGTGTAGTCCAGAGTCATTGCGCAAAATTTTCGATTGGGTAAATGCTACCCAGCCATGGTCCCGGTGATTGTCATATGAGGGACCATGCCTCATGGATAGTGATGAGGGATATTTAGACTAAATATCCCTCATGATTATATTCAGATTTAGACTAAATATCCCTCATGAATATAATCATGAGGGATATTTAGACTAAATATCCCTCATCACTATTCATCCAGGGGGATGTTAGACCTTAAACATCCCTCTGGAAACAATGGATCCCGAGGTAATCATGATATTTTTGAAATAAAGAAATATAGGTATTTCATTGATAATCATATGTTAAATTAAAATATTGGTGTTCCAAACTATAGAAGGATATTTTAATCTCTGAAGGCTAAATACAAGAAAGAGGAAAGCTAGTAAGTACTGAGGAGGCACCCATCAGAGAAATAGCAAATAGCTTTCATGCATTGTTTTGGTAGATTCTGTGAGTACTGAGTCACAGTTTAATAAAAACAACAAAATATTCTAAGTTATACAATAGAACAAAGCATAAATTAATAGAATATACAATAGGTTGGAGTACATGCAGAAGACCCCTGAGTTTTAGTAGCTCTTTATAATTAGTTATTTCTGAAAGCCAGGCCATTACCCTTAAATATTTGTTTTATTTATCTAAATTTTTTTTATCATTTGATATTCAGTTTTGTGAAATATTCAAGGTGCAATAAAGTAAGTTGTTATCTACAAAGAATGCAGTCAGAAGTCGATATTAAATACATGCAAAATTCGATTCTCAAAAAATATGTATTTGTGTGTGCAGTGTGTGTGTGTGGTGTATGTCGGTATGTGTGTTTGCAGTGTGTGTGTCAACCGACTTCGGGTCACTGTCAGACACTTACCTCCTCCGTTTCTGTAGCACAGGTAAGGAAAGCGCCAAAAGTTTCCATAGCCAACTATGTACCCAAGCGTAGCAAGGATAAATTCGATTTTACTGTTCCAGAGCTCTCTCGGAGGAACTTCATCGATTTCGACATCAAATTCAGTCAGCTTTGCCTCTTCTTCTCTCTCTTTAGCTGTATTTAAATTGGAATCTGTCGTCCCCGTCATCTTTACCTTAGACTGTAGATGTAGAGGTTTGCGGAATAGTCTAAGAGTATCGCGTCGTTATTAGAAAATGCATGAATATGTTTCATCCATCGTTGCATCCTTAACAAATGCTATTAGCTATACAAGACTAATCTTATTTGGTCGGCCGTGACTGTAAATTGGTTATCTTATAAATCTCATGAATAATTAATGAGGAAAACACAATAGAAATCATTGTCTGTGGAGGAGGTTGTATATCTGATACAAAATCGTCCTGATTTGAATAAACTTTCACTCCAATATCTTTAAAATTTTAGTAGAACATGAATGTTTAACCTAGACACCTACATATATATCTGATCAACACGGCCACTCATATTGTATCAGTAGTAGATACACATATTCCATTGTTGTCTTTTAACACATTGATAAATGCGGGTGTACACGGAGTAAGACATTCTTATTATCAGTGTTCACTTTATTAGAAAAGTAGAATGCAAGTCAATACACACACGCACATAACATACACAGAATGTCGAATGATCTTCGCGCTCTCGTGTGTCATTGGGCATGTTTGCTTTATCCGTTTGCGCACTCAAATGTATTAAACGTCGGTGATCACTTTACCATTGATCTTCGATGTTCTTCGTCGGATCGGGAACAACAAAATTCTTTTGTCCCCACCTTTTCCCCCTGGTGATCAGGTTTGCAATTTTCAGTAATAGCTTCATATGATTTTATTTTTAAAATCTGCTTTTCAACAGTCTGCTTTTCAAAAGTGGAATACAGTATGACCTGAATAGAGTTTTCCGATTCACGGGTACTAAGGCTGATTTGTCACTAATAGTATCACGCTAATAGTTCTACTGTTCGATATGGCGATATTCTTATTATCATACCGACTGAAAATAGGTGAAAATTCAAATTCTATAATACATATGTTATATGAACAAGAAGTATCAAACTTTCTTTATCACGCACGATTAGCTAATATCATGATTGACTTTGCAATTTTAGAGCCTGTGTGTTACAAATTTACACCAAAGCTGTTCTAAATATCGAAAGAGCATGGTAAAATTAGCTTATTCTTAAAATTTCAGCTTGACACATGCAATAGAATTTGCTAGAAGCGGGTTTAAAAACCTCTAAATTTTACAGAGAATGTATGGGCTCATTAGCGTTTTTGCCACCCAGTAATTATAACTTTGGAAGATGATATCTCGGAAAGTATTGCATGTAAAGAGCTAAAGATATCGAAAGTTTTGAGGATGCGAATTCAGATGTTGCCAATATTCTGAAAAAATAATCGAAGAGTTCAGGATCCAAAAGTCCAAGAGCCCAATTAAAACATTAGCATCGGGCTAAGGTGATTCTCCAACGACTACCTGTATCACCACGTGAAATATTTAAAAATTGTTTTTCTAACAGAAAAGCGAACTACATCTCAAACTTAGTTCTATTAGGGTTTTCCGATTTAGTGGCTTTTTAAAAGTTATTACCAGACCTTAAATTTATTATCACTTGATAATAAATGATTTTATAAAACTCCTGAATAATTAATGAGGAAAACACAATAGAAATCATTGTCCGTGGAGGAGGTTGTATATCTGATACAAAATCGTCCTGATTTGCATAAATTTCAACTCCAATTTTCTCAGCCAAATTCAATTTTATCTTTAAAATTTTAATAGAACATGAATGTATACACCTAGACGTTTCATAAGTAATATACAATATTCGTGTCCGTGTTGTATCAGATATACAACCACGAGCCGAAGGCGACACGGCCACTCATATTGTATATATTACATAAGTTCAGTGATATAAGATCAATTAAGTATAATATTCGAAGAAAAAATACGAACGCCGATGCATGACTCGTAGAGGGTTTGATCCGAGCACCTTTCGACATCAAGGCAGCTTAAATATATATAAATAAAATAAATAAATCTTTATTTACTGTGGGTATCAAATACAGCAGAATATAGTGAGCTGGTTTCCAATTTGGCCCACAACTAGAATATACAATGATAATGATAAAAACAACAAAGCTAACTACGGACGACGAGAAAGAAAAAAAAAAATGTAGATCTAGATGGTGTACTAACATATTACATAGAAGGTACTATATCGAATGTACTTTTGAAAAATTAGTGTAAATTCAGAATCAGAAAACTCTAATACATAGAAAATGACTGTGCTATTGATTGGATTGGTAATTCCATTAATACAAAGCCGGGATTGAAGCATATCAATTAACCATTTGTGCACGTCCTGGCAACGGTATTGTCAGAATGGCGAAACTGCCGCTAAATCGTAAAACAATACTTGCAGTACTATGTTAGCTAGGCCGCGCCATTTTGAAGCAGAGGAAGCCTTATGAGACACAGGAAACCAGAAGCTGAACACTTGCAATTGTTCGCACGTGAGCAAGAAAGAGCGGCTTTTTTCTGTGATGCATTCCGCGCCTGAACAGACTGACCACGTCTGACTGAATACGTTTGTCAAAAATATATAACGTGCGGTCTATCATTCAACCGTGGACCAAACTCAAATACATGCTATTCAAGTTTAGGGTTCATCATCTTCTCTTTTACAATTTCTATTGAATAACTGATGATATCTTAGTAATTTGCATCTCACAGCTTTTCAACTCTTTTCCATAACGAAATCCACTGCTACGTTCCTTTAAGTTTGTTTTGGATGGTTTCTCTGATAAATGCTGGTGTATCTGGACTTAAACATTCTTATTATCAGTGTGCACTTTTATTGAAAAGTAGAATGGAAGTCATACACACACACACACACACACACACACACACACACACACACACACACACACACAGAATGTCGAATGATCTTCGCGCTCTCGTGTATCATTGGGCATGTTTGCTTTATCCGTTTGCGCACTCAAATGTATTAAACGTCGGTGATCACTTTACCATTGATCTTCGATGTTCTTCGTCGGATCGGGAACAACAAAATTCTTTTGTCCCCACCTTTTCCCCCTGGTGATCAGGTTTGCAATTTTCAGTAATAGCTTCATATGATTTTATTTTTAAACTCTGCTTTTCAACAGTCTGCTTTTCAAAAGTGGAATACAGTATGACCTGAATAGAACTAAGTTTGAGATGTAGTTCGCTTTTCTGTTAGAAAAACAATTTTTAAATATTTTACGTGTTGATACAGGTAGTCGTTGGAGAATCGCCTTAGCCAGAGGCTAATGTTTTAATTGGGCTCTTGGACTTTTGAATCCTGAACTCTTCGATTATGTTTTCAGAATATTGGCAACATCTGAATTCGCATCCTGATGGATGGATAATTAAATCGAAGGCCTTGCTTAAGTCTAGCATCAGTGCTGTATTTATATTCCATCTATCCATATTTTCCAGAAAGTTGTCCGTTAATTTTATGAGCAGAGTTTCACATGAATGTCTAGCTCTAAATCCAGACTGACTATCGCTCAATAAATTAAATATTTTAAGGTACGATGTAATTTCATTGTGTAGATGTCTTTCATTGATCTTTGAAATGATTGGCAATACTGCTATCGGTCTATAATTATTTGGATCGTTGGCGTCTCCTTTTTTATATATAGGACACACTTTATCCAGCTTCAATTGAGATGGATAAATTCCTGATCATCTTTCTAATATCAACAAGTGGCTCGGCTATGTATGGTAACGATGCTTTAAGTAGTTTGACACTGTTCCGTTTTTGACTGGCCATGGTGCTGTCGTTATCCGATATATATATTACTTTTTGTTAGTGCGCAGTTTAGTTTCAAAATGACTTCTACATGTATAGACTATTGTGGTATAATACGATGGCATAGTTTTACAGGATATGGACTTCTCATTTCATAGAAAGAAAGGCTTAAAATTTTAAAATGCAACAGCTAGTTCTTCTTGTGACACACATAAAAAATGTCAATCAAAATAGTCTAGTTCGGCAAGAAAAAAGGATTCACACACGTGATCCAATCATGCGATCTACCTTATCCAATAAGAATAAATGATCCAACCACGTGATATGGGTGAGGCCAAAGCCACCGATCATAGCTCGATTACTATGACATAAAGATGGGCCCTCGTTGGTGGTAATTGTAGTGTACACGAAGCTGTTCAAGGAGTATCAATCAAAAGATTCCAAGAAACAACGTACAAGCTCTACTCGCTTCTTTCTACAAGGTTGGTGCAAACTGTTTTGTCATTATTTTTGTCCCAACTCAGCGTAAAATAGTCAGTCCATAGCTCTTATGCGTTCAAAATAGGGAAGGAAAAAAGAAAAAAAAGGAATCCTTATTTATAGAGGATATAACGAGTAAAGCAGAGCTTTTTTCCAACTCGGTCCTCTTATACTAAGTAATAGAAAACAAACTAATAATAATTACGACATAAGTGTTTTATCGGGACAAATACAGTCTCTGCTAGTGGCCACAGCAGGACTCGAACCCGGCACCACCGGATTGCGAAACTGACGCTATGACCACTCGATCATGCTGCCTCGTATGGCATTTTTTTCCATTCTTCCTCCTATAGTGTGCTAAGATTTGATTCTAAAAGAGCATAGAGCCTATTGGGATTCAGTTCTTTTCACGTATGGCTTCATCGGGAATGTATAGTAGCAGAAAAATATACTTGCGTCAATTCTATTCTGCCAAACAAAACATTAATTTCTTTTTCTTTTTTCTTTTAATTTGAAGGATGAAATCCCTTTTGATCATTGTCTTTGTACTGGTGGCCATTTGTTTGGTCAACGTCGAATCCACTGACGACCTCTATGATAGCCTGTGTAGAAGCACATGGAATTGCGGACGTCGTAAGAGAGCACCCAAACCCAAGATCATTGAAGAGCCATGTAGAAGCACATGGAATTGCGGACGCCGTAAGAGAGCACACATGCCTAACATCGATCAATAATTAGTGGGTTTGATCATCAGTAGAGATGTTGCAATAAAAACGTAAAACTGAATTGTAACCTCACTTGTAAAATGTTATTGCAAGTCGACTGCATTAAATTGCTCGAAAGAACCTATGCTGTATTGTCTTATGATATCCTTGTTTTTCCAGGGGCGAATACAGGGGTGGGGATTGGGTGGATACCAACCCCTCTTAAGAGGTGTTAATAATAAAAAGTATGAATATTTTAAATGAATAGATTTCTTGAAGGAGCTTTGAATAACATTATCCGCCCCTTTACATGTAAATCCTGGATCCGCCCCCGAGATGTATTAAGGTTTATAATTTAAAAATGCAAATGAGCCAGAAAATACGAAATTACTATCCTATAAGGTAATGCCAGTTTTCAATTAGTGAATTATTTTTATTACCAAAATATATGTTGGAGTAGAATTTTGGTGAGTTTACTTGGGAATCACTGGTAGTAAAACACACAAGAAAAGAGGACAGACACCTTTGCTTGGGTGTCTAACAAACAATACGCAGTTTTCCCAATGGAATATATATATATAATGCCCGTACAAACAAACCAAAATTCAGAAGTCAACGATGTTTTCCAAATGAATATTTAGAATGCATTTATTCGGTTAAGAGAGACATCTACAATTTTCAGCAATAGGTGTCTGTTCCATGCTTTATATTAAGACCCTTAATGTCACACACTTACCTCCTCCGTTTCTGTAGCACAGGTAAGGAAAGCGCCAAAAGTTTCCATAGCCAACTATGTACCCAAGCGTAGCAAGGATAAATTCGATTTTACTGTTCCAGAGCTCTCTTGGAGGAACTTCATCGATTTCGACATCAAATTCAGTCAGCTTTGCTTCTTCTTCTTCTTCTTCTTCTTCTTCTTCTTCTTCTTCTTCTTCTTCTTCTTCTTCTTCTTCTTCTTCTTCTTCTTCTCTCTTTAGGGGTATTTAGATTGGAATCTGTCGTCCCCGTCATCTTTACCTTAGACTGTAGATGTAGAGGTTTGCAGGGCTTGTGTAAGTCTAAGAGTATCGCGTCGTTATTAGAAAATGCATGAATATGTTTCATCCATCGTTGCATCCTTAACAAATACTATTAGCTATATAAGACTAATCTTACTTGGTCGGCCGTGACACTAATTCCATTGTTTTCTTTTGTTTTACTCTTGACTGTTAGTTACTCATTATACAACTTTGTCCCACGGGACAAATAACATGACTCTAATCCTTGGAATGGTAAGTAGACTTATTGAAAGTTTAGAAGATCCCATTTCCGTAGTTTTTATGTCTATTGGAATTACTTGTTGAGGGTCCTGTAGGGGTAGAATAGGAGCTGGGATTTGATCGCCTTTTTAGGGCTGGGAAAATGGGATTTAATAATAATAATTTATAATAATGATTTATTAACTTATATTGCGCAAGAATCAACATTTCTGTTTTCTACTGCGCATGCGGATTTCATGAACTGGGACTGGGATTTAGCCATGCATTACTGGGATTGAGATTTTGCAAAATCTCTAACTCTAACTCCATAACTCGGACTGAGATTTTGCATAACTGGGATTGGGGATTTTGCAAAAGTTTGGGAAGAGAAATGGGAATATGACTCCCCCTTAAGATCGTTCATCGTAACCGCAAGCCACGATAACTACAAACCTAGTGTGGGTGTTATACCGGCTTTCTGATTTGAGTATCCTTCTCTTAATTATAATTACTTTATTCACCTATGAGGCTTAACCAAATTTTGGCATTTTTTATCCACGATAGATTGTGTTAGAATTTAGAAAAGTTATGAGCGTCCAGAACATTTTGATCAAAGCTGCAGCAAACGTTTTGCAAAACAGACGTAATTATTTCACTGTTTTAAAGGTAAAGACTTAGGGGGCTTTAATCTAGGGGGCTTTAAAATCAAGATAGGAAAATTTATTTCTAATGAATTTCTACTTGTTATTTCGTTACTTTTTATTTTTATGTGACAACGTTTTTGCGATTAGGTGTATATCATATGATATGAAAATGCTTGATTTCTGGTCAGGAAGCCAGTGATATCTTAATTAACTGATGGAGTATCCTATAACTGAAAGAAAAACGATAAGATCAAATAGAGGTCAATCCTTTACGATTGTGTAAGTTCGTGTACGTCCAGTGAAGGAGAGCGTGAGGTACACCCCTAGACTGTACAATCACTACAACCGGGGGGGGGGGGGGGTACTTCGGGTCGTTTCATACGGGGATGCTCCGCCCGGACTCACGACCCCTTACCCTTTTCTATACCAAATTTTAGCAAAAAGGTACCCCTTTTTTATACCTTTTTGCCCGAAAAGGTACCCCTTTCATATACCTTTGAAGAAAATCTACCCCTTTTTATACCAAAACTCACAAATTTCCACCCCTTTTCTATACCTGCGGCCTGAAAAAAGTACCCCTTTCGGGCGGAGCATCCCCGTATAGTCCATTATGGGGAGTACCCCCCCCCCCCCCGGGCACTACAATATACATTGAAAAAAACGAATTAATTCCAGACTCCCTCTTAAATTACCAAAGTGGGTGAAAATTGAAAGAGGAATTGAAACCGCAAACAGTAGCATGGTTGGCTGTTGGACTGGTGGACTTCATTGTTTGAAGGTTATAACAGTAGATGCAAACCAAGAATTTTTCCACGTAATTCAAGTCTATACTCAGATCTAGTGTCCTACAATTTGCGCGACCAGCTATAGTTATACCCCAAAAAATTGGTCACAAAAAGTGGGGTAGGTTTCTTTTGTAAGTTTATCTTCCTAACGTCAAATGGAGTTAAAGGTGATAATGTAACAGAGAGGTAGTGGCAATATTCGAGAAACACAAAGATACTTACGTAGATAGGTTTCCTGTCGAGAGTGATTCCGTGTTTTTCTTCAATCTCAGCCAAAACTTGTTGGTCTGGTGTAGTGACGATGCGCCAACGCTATACCAGAACATCATGCATTAGATGAGTGACGTTATAATACATAAACCATTTGGAACTTCGTAATATTTGTAATATAATGGGAGAAAAAGGGAGAAAATCTAAAATCTTAACTCCAATTACTGTGAATCCCAGCGTCGAATTGGAATTTAGAAAATGATATTTGCGGAGGGAGGAAAACCGGAAAACCCTGACAAAACCCCTCGAAGCACAGGAGAGGACCAACAAACAACTCTACTCACATACGACACGGAGCCCGGCGGGACTTCCAACCTGGGTCGCATTGGTGAGTGGAGATCGCTCTCACCGCTATACCCCACCCGTGCTTCCCACAGTCTTAATAACAATCTGTACGAGGTATGGAGGTGTAGATACACATCCGACGCCTTACCTCCCTGAATGATCCTGGTGTTTTCCACAGCTGGTAGAAGGCCACAATGAAGAAGATAAAGATGGGTGTTAGACACATGAGCCAACCAATGAATTCAGCCCAATTAGGATAGGGAACATCATCGTATTTGATTCCATTCCATTGGATGAAATTAGCCAATAGGATGGCCTAGTATAAAGAAAGAGAACACGAATTTAGGCGATTCTCGTGGTGTAAATGAAGTTTTTAGGAGAGAATGCAGCAGCCATTCATAGGAAGGATTTTCACTTGGATCCACTTTGGCCCATCATATGTCACGTGGCTTACCGTTTAGACTCGCAGCAAGTCGACTACCCTGAGACTCACAGAGTCACGAGCAGCAAGTGAAAATAAGGAAGCGAGCGTCGAAGTCGTGAGAGGGAGAGGTCGACTTGTTCCTTTTGCAGGATCTTTATTTGTGTTTCGCGCTGATAATTGCTTATAATTGCATAATAGACCATTTTCGAGATGGGCGAGTGCTTTCAAAAATATCGCAGACGCAGACATCATCTAGAGGCATTTTTGGGCAGAGTCAATAGCGCGCGATCTTGCACAAAATCAAAAATGCCTCTTTTCATGTCTGCGCCTGCGATAATTTTGAAAGCGCTCGTGCTCTATTCCCCATTTTTTCGGTCGCTAAAATTGGAGAGAATTCGAAACAAGTCGGAAAAGGCCTTAATCCACAGAGACGAAGGACTTTGCGAAAGTCTACTTACCGCGCTGACCACAGGTGAGATATACTTGAGGGAGATTTGAATAAACAGGTATGGCTTTCTTCCGGTCATGATTTCCACGTCATTGTTAAACCTATCAATACCTGTGACACATTAAAACGTCAGTGAGACTTTCTTTGTTAAATAAGGCATTACGATGTTATTGAAGGTAAATAGCTATCCTGGGCTACCTGTGGAGGATTAGTGAGAATAGTTTTGGGGTTCCTGTGGCGAAGGGAAGCATTTAAGCTTGATAATAAATAAATAAATTTATTAAGCTTTGGCTGTTGAATCACAGCGTTGGACACTGGATTGAATTGGAATTTGGAAGTTGATTTATGTGGAGGGAGGAAAATCGGAGAATCCAGCGAAAAACCCTCAAAGCACAGGAGAGAACCAACAAACAACTCTACTCACATACGACACCGAGCACAGTGGGACTCGAACCCAGGTCGCATTGGTGGGTGGCGAGCGCTCTCACCGCTATACCCCACCCGTGCGTTACGCCACCCACCGTTACGCCACAAAGAAGTCAGTACACTAACCGTAAATCCAGGCAATGAAGATGTTTTCTATCCATACACAAAACAGGAGGGAGATACCAGCAGACTGGTAATCGAAGAGATTGAAAACATACATACCACCCTACAATAAAATACGCATACTGTAAAAGCAGAACACAGCAACTCCATTCAGTGCAAGGCAGGGCAGGGAAGGGTCTGATTGCGGAGGTCAGGTTAGAACAGGTTAAGGTAAAGCAAAGAAGCGCGGGGCAGAAGCGGAATGTAAGCGAACTGTTTACCTGCAAGACGCAAGGAAGTCCACCAATACACATGGCGATACTTGTGATCCCAACGACGATCCATTTTCGTTTTCGAAGGTAACCAGGATTCTCATCAATTATTGCCGTAACAAAAGCTTCAATGATACCAAACTACTGATTGCAGCAGAAAACATTAACTCTATCAATATATTATATTATATTATATTATATCTATTATATATACTCCGTAACCGAATACAGCAGTGGGGAAGATCAAAGGGTTGGAACTAAGAGCATGACGGTTCATGCATCTTCTATCACTTGGGTGACCTATTTCAAAAAAGGTTGTCATAGGCGATAGGCGATAGGAAATAGGTCATTCCAAGATCCAAGAATAACTGGAATAACGTGTTTTTCTGCTTCTTATTTTAACAGCTTGTTTGGTTTGCGGAAAGAATGAACCCGGAGAAAAAAAATGGCCTTTAAAAACAGGGACGTATTACAAAAAGAAACATGTACTATACTGGACAAAAACTGAATCCATTCGTTTATTGTGCCTATCAATCAATCTGCTTACCATAGTATCGATACCCAAAGTGATAAGCATGAAGAAGAACAGCAGAGCCCATAAAACAGATAACGGTAACTGGGAGATGGCTTCTGGATACACGATGAACACTAGACCAGGACCTAGAGGGAAATAAAATAAAGCGGGATTTGTCAGTGGCATTTCTACAGAGTAGCTCTTCATCTACTGGATTCCAATTGGAATTTCGAAATTGATATTTGCGGAGGGAAGAAAACCGGAGGATTAACCAGGAGAACAAACCTCAAAGAACAGGTACAGTCATTGCAATTGTGCAATTATGATAATATTCATAGGTGTTTGATACTCAAAATAAACTCAATCTCAGGACTCTTGGCTTTCTTTGACTTCCTTTCGTTTATCAGTTTGTTGTCTTAATTGTATCTTCAGTTCGTTTCTTTTCTTAGCGCGTCTCATTCATTAACGAATCTACTCGTACACTCACTCATTTATGTTTTAATTCCCTCACTAATTTTCTTTCACCTTTTCTTTCTTTCACTCTTTGTTTCAGACTTTTTGTCTTATCTTTCTTCTTTCCTCGTTCGTTCGTTTGCGATCGTTCCTTCCTTCTTTTGTTTCATCCTCCTTTCCACGTTCTTTAACTCGCTCGTTCGTTCCTTATTTTCTTTTTTCTTCGTTATTTCTTTGTTCCTTTCTTCCTTTGCTTCACCCACTTATTAATCTATTTTCCATCCACTTATGATTCCATCCACTTATGATTCCATCCACTTATGATTCCATCCACTTATGATTCCATCCACTTATGATTCCATCCACTTATGATTCCATCCACTTATGATTCCATCCACTTATGATTCCATCCACTTATGATTCCATCCACTTATGATTCCATCCACTTATGATTCCATCCACTTATGATTCCATCCACTTATGATTCCATCCACTTATGATTCCATCCACCCATCCATTCGTTTCTAAATCATGTATTCACCTGAGGCTACTACATTCCCTACGGGGGTACGCAGAACATAAGCCATGAAGCCAAGAATACCAAAAACAGCAAAACCGGCAATAAAACTTGTTCCACAGTTTGACAGAGAAACGATCAGACTATCACTAAAAAACAAGGTTTGTATAGTAATATATCTTGATATTATAATAAATAGAGGATATTATACGGTGGCGCGATGTTTATGAAGTTTATCTTCGAGTGGTGAAATATTTTTCAATACGAGAAGATAAACTTCATATCTTCAAGCGAAAGTACAATTTTTTTCTTATCTTAACTGAGACACATCCACAAACAAAAACGACGCAACGCGCGATAAAGTGAGCGGGAAAATATTGGAAGTGATGTTATAGATATCTTTACGTGTGAGGATATTTAAAATATTCCATGATTGAGGTCCCGGATGTAGTTCGTATGAAAAAAACGAGTGGCGTATTTCCCAGTAAAACACTAGTGTCTATATAATAAACGTAAGTATGACGTGCGCTATGGCTTTGATAACTTAAATATTATTATGAATTACTTACCTGTGAACATTATTCCTAAAGGTGTTAAAGCTCGCAAAGGTAATGACTCCGCCAAAACCAGTCCCGAGAGACCAGAAAATTTGAGTGGATGCATAAACCCAGACCTGAATAGAAACCAAAGGTGAAAACAGAAAAATGAGATGATTTTGTAAACGCGTATCTCTGGCGTCCATTACTGGGAGCGTCCATCTTACATTATGGGACATTGCAACCTCGTGCCATGTTGGTTGAATGGAGCACTTTCAGTTTTCCTCTTTTGTTTTTGGTAAAAGATTTTAACGCAGGGAGTGGTTGCCTAATTCTCCCGAGCCAGAAGGTCATAAATAAACACAAGGTGCACCCTTTACCCCCTCAACTATCAGTGCTCATTATTATGGGTATTTAAAGATAACGCTACACGGAACGGAGAGAATCGAAGTTGAAACAGACGTGGAGATCCAGAGCACAAAACCACTATGTGACCAAGTAAGCATCAACCGCTACACTGAAGACTTTTATTTCCAACACAAACGGCGAGAACAATCTCGGTAGGATACGGAAGAAAATAACTGAACTAAATGATGCTTGAACTTCAAGGCCGTTTTCTTCTTTAGGAAACTTAACTGACTGAAAAAGCTAAGGGTGAAAGTCTTCACCATAACGATTTGTATCTAAAATACGTGACTGAGTGCGCGTGCTACTAAACAACGAGTTTGCACGCGCTACTAATAAATCTAACGATAATATACACCAACCCACCACAACTATGTCTAAGGTCATGGGTTTAGTTGATAATTGGGTCTTTTGATTTTCAGTTGTTGGTGCAAACTAAAAAGAGTTAATTACATCATTCAGCTAGACGCTTTGATAACGTTCTTCAGAACGGATATATAGAGCATGAAGAATCTTCTATTACTAAACTCCTTTTCCTATCGCGCGCGCGCTTGTGAAAAAATATAACATTTCAATAGCTTATTCATCAAACTCAATAGTGGTACCTGAGGGTCAGCCAGTCGTCTGAAGTCAGGTTTAAGGTAAAAGAGAAGACCATCACCAGCTCCATCAAGGGTTACACCTCGAATTACCATGACGACAATGATAATGAGAGGAAAGGTAGCAGTGAAATACACCACCTGTTGTGGAACGGATGAATACATCAGCGTAAACTGGTTAAGATTGTAAATGTCTTTCCACAAGAAAAGACCCGGAAGGAGGGAGGTAAGGAAGGAAGAATGGAAGGAAGGAAGGAAGGAAGGAAGGAAGGAAGCAAACAAGCAAGCAAGCAAGCTAAGGAAGGAAGGAAAGAAGGAAGGATGGATGGATGGATTGAAGGAAAGATGGAAGGCAGCAGGGAAGGAAGGAAGGAAGGCATGCATAGAAGGAAGGAAGGGTTGGGACGGGTAACGAGGGGGAAACGTATTTGCCCCGGCCTCTGATTTTTCGAACTGTGATAAGACGTAAAGATTCCCTTCGTCTTAAAACTCATGTACTTCTTTTGTAATCTTACAGGGAAATAAGGAAACCATCCACAAGGGAATTACAAGTAGTTGGTCTGAAATGGGAAAACAAAAACATCTGTACTTGCCTTTCCAGTGAGTTTGATGCTTTTGAAGATACAAAAGTAAACGAGAACCCAGGCGAGGATCAACGTACCGACCAGTTCCCACCTCATGGAGCCGGCTACTTCAATTGAGTCAGTGATCTGAAGTACTCGGCGGCTAGAAGGATATAATGAAATGCAGGTTTTAGTTAACACAGGGAACCCCCGAAAAGGTAGATTATATATAAAAGTTATGGGAAATAAGCTTAAGATTTCTTTTTTGGAATAAGATATTTTTAGAATAAAATTACAAAGACATGGCGGCCATGTTTCTGGTATTAACAGAGGATGCTAATGAGAAATCTTTTCAAATTCTTCCAATATGGCGGCTATGACGTCATGTCTAAACGAAGAATTGATGGATTGCAAGCATTCCCAAGAGACTCAGAAGACAAAGACGTGGCGGCTATGTTCCTGGTATTAACAAAGGATGCTAATGAGAAATCTTTTGTTAAATACCGCCAACATGGCCGCGACGTTTTAACCTGCAAACGAAGTACGGAAAACACATACTGAGACGAGCAAAATGGCAAATGGGATTTCTTCGTTTGCAATTTAAATAAGTTTAGAAGGAATTAAAGTGGTTTTAACTGGAGAATTGGTCAATCACTTGTTCAGGAGAACAAAATAATTCAGTTGGACGTAGGTTGGGCGTAATTTTCCCCATTTCAGAAATGCACGTGTCATATCCTTGAGTATCATTTCTTTGTTTAAGAGTTGTACATGAGAAGTCTTGAATATGGATACAACTCAAACAAAGAAACTTATTCTCAAGAGAATGACATGTGATCTATTCTTCCAATCATCATTGCATCTGTATATCTAAAATAAGTTCCCTCTGCAACATGGTGATTTCAATGCATCAACTTACTTCCAGTATTCAGAACTTGGTGATGTGAACTTCTGAGTGCAGTTGACGGGCAGATTGAAAGCTGAGCAGTTGACTTCTTGATGAGATGTTTGCCCAACCCTGAAAACAGATATCAAAGATCAATGTAATCAGTGAGAGGACAACATCTAGTAAAAAGTGTGGACAACAGTACGACTGGCGCCCCGTGATTTGAAATTCAGATTTTCGCTTTCGTTCAAAGTTGTACTATGCTGGAATCACAGAAAAGCTTTTTGTTACCAATTGTTTCTCTGGATGATTTAATTTGATTGAGATTTAAAGATTAATTGAGTATAAACGTTTGCGCCAAAACCATAACTCTCAGACTCCTGCCACTGGTAGACCGCGAGAGTAAAGATAAACCAATTTGCCTATATATTATTTTTACCTACAGAAAGGTGTGTTCCAATCGTTATCACAGCCGCTCCAAGGTACATCAGAACGAAAACTATCAAAAAAGAAGAACAGGACCCAGGAAAGGATGACAATGTAATACAGACTAGATATGAACTGCATTACTAACGTAGCGTAGCCAAGCCCTGTGGGGAAAGATAAAAGTAAGCAAGTTGATGCATGAAGACAGGTGCAAGGTGAGCTAGCAAGTAGTTAAGCAGGTACATAAATAGGTAAGCGATCAATCAAGCAGGCAAACCAGCAGAGTTTATCGCGTTCGCCGGAAGGAATTGTCGGTCAATCATGCATCGTTCGTCAGCATTTATATTTTCCGAGCAGGGAGGACCAATGGGAAATGCTAATCAAAATACAATGTCAAAACTTCAATTCTGATTGGTTGACCTTGAGTTCATTGTGAAAGTCGATCAACTCAGCTGGATAGCGGGTACTGGCGGGCTGGCAGTCAAAGAAAAGAGAGTAATTCACCATTCCCAACAATTATTCACATGTCTCTATCATTGTACGGTCACCGTCCGTCTCGCTTCCATGCAAAGGCCCGCGGGCTACCTTTCAAGATGTGAAGAGGACTATTAGACCTTACCACTTGAAAGAGGACACACAGCTTTCCACAAGCTAATGAAACCACGATTGTACCACTGACCAATAGCAAGCTCCATGAAGAACAATGGAATACCGATAAGAAACAACATCAGGAAGTATGGGAAAAGGAACGAGGCTGGAAGGACAAACAGATAAAGGATTAGCTGGTTAATTAGATCTGATGAGTGATGTATTCTCCCCGATATCAACTAGTATGATGTGCGTGTGTCAATACATGATCCATCCAAAGCAATCTTAATTATAAATTAATTAATTAATTAATCAAAAAATAATATTAATTTATCAATATATTTAAGAATTAATATCAATATATTTATTATTTTAGTTTAATTCTAATTTAAAAGTGATGCTGATGGGGACTTTTTTTTAAAGAAAGATGTTGGTGTTTTGTTCTTTGAACGGATGCGATATCTCGCTGGAATTATAATTTTCATGCCTGGAGATGTCATCTATAATCACCAATTTCATCTCGTTTTCGATTTCAGTGGAGCTTAGTGAGGCTCAAATTCCCACTTATCTCCACAATCCATGACCTTATAGTTAAGCCGGTATTTTTGGACACCTCAAAATACTTGTTTCTGATTGGTTGATTGGCTGTCAATTTGCTCTAAATCTGTGTGATTAATTGCACGCTCGGTTTGAATTAAACCCCGAACAATTTCTCCGATTTTATTCATATATAATCAATGCCTTATTCCTAGATGTATTATTAATAACTTAGTTCTCAAAAAATCAATAAAAAACCACTTGTATTTGATAAAAATGGCTTAAGGTGGTATTTGCTATACTGATTCGATATTGTACCTCTGTTATATATTACATTGAAATATTCGTGTTTTTCATTGTTGTTGAACAATAGTTGTAGTCAGGGCATAATTTCAGCATACGCAAGTGCTGTGGATTGGTATGGCCCGAGTAACAATGAACGAAATTTCTCAAACTCATTAATAATTCATGAGCTAATCAACCAATGTGAGCGCACCATTCGTACCACGTGCATGGGTTTGAAACCCAATGAAACACGATTCTAGGTTGGCCGGTGTTTAAAATATTTTAATCACTAGTGATGAAAATATTTCTAAACCTACTTAGTGGTGGGAAATCTCAAAACAATTATCCCCTTACTATCCTTTAGTTACCAACTTCCCTCTGTATTCTCCCTATGCTTTCCTCTATCTTTCTGTCTACTATCAAACTACCTAATTTATATATATTTTTTACTTATTTTTTCCCGACGTTACCGAGTATCGAACCTGCGACCCTTGGGGTTGAAGTCCCTTTTCATACCAGCTGAGCTATTGGTGAATTCGTTGGCAAACTAGTGTTGAACAAAAGTTTTATTCCCACGCCACCAAATACTCTGCATATGTCGATCAGTAATTACACTGACGTCAAGTACTAACAGAAATGAATGAACTTTATTCACACCTTAAATGATCCCTTTAATTTTGTTCAAAGTTTCGATCATTATTTAAAGCACAGAAGTTACAATTTATATTCAATTGACAATTTGGAATATTCTCCAAAGAAAAAGAAGAAAAACTTCTTTTGTTGGTAGTTCCAAGCCATGTCTTGAAGAGAACACAACTGCTTCACTCCAGTGAGCACTCCGTAACACTTGTTATAAGCCCTACAGTATTTCGAAATCAACTAAATTCCGCACGAGAGGAATTCAAAAGAACTCTCATAATCCCAGGCAACATAATGAATGACGTACAATAGTATAAATAACTATCTCCATTCCTGCATAATGAATTATTTACTCGATTGAGAAGTCATTCCAAAAACTCGTGCTTCGTGTTTCATTAGGGTTTCCAAACACTCGAAAACAATAAAAGCACTCGGCCTGCGGCCTCGTGCTTTCAAATGTTTTCTCATGTTTAGAAACCCTAATGAAACACTCGTACTCGTTGTTGAAATATTACATAACAACGAAATACAAGCATCTTTTTTTCAAATTCTAAAGATGTTCAAATTTCGTACAATCTTTGATGCACCTATTGTTCTTAAAGCGCCGCATGAAGTCGAAAATAGTGATAGAGCAAAAAGGTCTTATAGAACGAAGCATAATAAAATACAATAGGTTTGCGGTATATGCAGAAGGACCCCAGATTTTTAGTAGCTTTTCATAGTTATTTTTGAAAGCCATGACCCTCAATGTCACACACTTACCTCCTCCGTTTCTGTAGCACAGGTAAGGAAAGCGCCAAAAGTTTCCATAGCCAACTATGTACCCAAGCGTAGCAAGGATAAATTCGATTTTACTATTCCAGAGCTCTCTTGGAGGAACTTCATCGATTTCGACATCAAATTCAGTCAACTTTGCTTTTTCTTCTCTCTCTTTAGGGGTATTTAGATTGGAATCTGTCGTCCCCGTCATCTTTACCTTAGACTGTAGATGTAGAGGTTTGCAGGGCTTGTGTAAGTCTAAGAGTATCGCGTCGTTATTAGAAAATGCATGAATATGTTTCATCCATCGTTGCATCCTTAACAAATACTATTAGCTATATAAGACTGATCTTACTTGGTCGGCCGTGACTGTAAATGGTTATCATAATACATAGTAGTAGACACACATATTCCATTGTCTTCTTTTGTTTTACTTTGACTGTTACTCGCCAATTATAGCACTTCGTTTCACGGGGGACTGATATTTAGCCATTTCTGCCGGGGAATGGGATTTCTCTTACTCTCTAACTCTATTAAACTCTATAACTTGGCTGACTGGGATTGGGATTTTTCAAGATTTTCGGATGGGAAATAGAATTAACCCCACCCCCCCCCCCCCCCCCCCCCCCTGCAGTACCCTCCTTATTAAAACTCAATGTTTGCTTCACACGCCAATTCACTCTTGTATATTTAGTTTCTATTTTCCCATGACCGTGGTCGGCTACAGTTCTAAAGCATTCAGTAGATCATACCATAGTTAATAAAGAGTGGAATCATTCTTACCTTTGCATTTAAGCGAGACATGAGATGCCTTGCAATAATAGGGACCTTTTTTTAACACATTGGACAAATATTTACATGTTTCAATCATTGCGAGGTCACCTCATGTCTCGCTTCGATGCAAAGGCACGGCTACCTTTGAAGATGGTGCAGGGAACTGTGAAGGGGACCATTCGAAACTAAACTTAATTTGTCTGGAGGAAAGAAGTACAAATAACAGGATGAAGCATGCAGTAACGCTTTTGGTTTTCAAATGATTTTTAAACAACGTTCTTATAATAGCTCCTTATGACCAGCCTAAACGCGTTGTGCAAATATCATGCTCACAATGATGCACTTGATGAAAAAACTTACTTGGCATGAACCTATCTGCATTCAGTACTTTCCTGTTTCTCCCTCAGTTCATAGTTTTGTTGCAGCCAAAACTGTTGTATGTGACATTACTCGCATAGTCATGCATGCCACATTTGTTTCATGTATCCGAGCCTTTACTCCCCAAAACCAACGTTTTTCTTTTCTTTTCTTGGATTTAACTAAAAAGACATTATGGTAACTGATCCCTCGCTACTCATACCACAGAGGGTCGACAAACTAAGCTCACGTATGGTGCCGATTCCTGGACCATATAGTGGCGAGTCACCAGAACCTACGTGCTACGACACTCTTGCTTCCCTAACGGCTTTAGGCACTCTAGAAGCTTTCCAATTTAATCTTGTCCCTAAATTCAAACGCACAATCTCTGTGCATGAGTTAACAGTCTTGTTTTCCATTCGACTTCAGAACTTTAAAGTCTCGTTATAATGATAATAATAATAATAATAATAATAATAATAACTGTATTTACGTGTCTATGTATTTAGTTTATACAACTAACGGGGACACACTAAACAAATATAAAAAAATGAATATATATTAACATAAAACAATAAGTAGTAAAATTTAAAATCTATATCTAATATTAAATCTATTTATATCTAAATATTAATTTAAAATTAGGCTAAGAATTAGTAAAAGTATATAAATAAAGATAGTAAAAGATTAACTATTGATTAAGAATAAGTAACTATCGAGTCCCGAGCTGCGCAATTTGCAATCGTTACAATTGAGTATCATGCGCCGTTTCCTGATGTATGTCCAGTGGTATTCGAACCATTTCCCTCATTATTATGTTCATTGTCTTGCCTTATATTCAACACATTTGTATCATTGCTGCATCGAAAGAATCTCAAACAATTTTTTCGAATTTCTCGATTACGCCAAAAATAAATTAGTGGATTTGCGGAAGAATTCATCAGCAGGGCGGTCATCGCGAAGTTGGCGGCGATTATCCCTTCGTTTGCATTGGTGAAACCAATAGCAGTCTGGACTATGACCACTGGTAGAAGGAACACGACCAAAGCTCCAAGAACGAACATGATGGTGATGGTAGCGCGTTTCTCACGGTCATACACAACCTTTGCATTGTGATCGGCAATAATCTTGTCGTTGTTTAGTCTGATGTATCGAATAGTACCAATTTGAAGGACCAGGAGAACTACCAAAAGAACCACAGCAAATGATGTGTTTATCGTTTGATTAGTGTTCTCCGTGAACAAGAGGTACTTCAGCATCACAAAGATGATCCAAAGAAGCCAAAGAAAAGCCAGCTTCCGCAGGATGCTGCAGCTGGATACTCTGCTGGAGTACCTCATAGGTTTGGATACGGCGAGGAACCGATCATAGCTGATGAATGACAAGTTTACGAATGATCCTCCAGTACAAATAAATACAAAGGCTTCGTACCAGACATGGACAATTTTAGACGTACAGGCAGTGGACAAATTTTGGACCATGATTCGCCAAGTGATCAATAGAGGTTGGGTAACCAGTCCTACCAACAGATCAGTAATGGCTAGGCTGCATAGAAGAAAGTTTGGCGGGGTGTGAAGCTCACGTGTACGGATCACGATAAACAGAACCAACGCGTTGCTTAGCACCGCGAATACTGCAAATGGACAGTTGATTATGATCAGTGCTATATTCATGGCATAGCGGTGTTTGTCCATATCGCTGATGAAAACCTCCAAGCAATACATAGACGCGGTGCTATTCGTTGGTGACATCATTATAGAAAAGGAACTGGATAACGGTCAGGTGAGAAAGAAACTGGGAACCGTTGTCGTTGAGTTGGAACTAGCTCTTTCCTTTTTTGCTGATTTAATTTGAATCTGTGTCTTTCAGTAACAACGTAACAACCACTTGCTTCTAATTACTAAGTTCTGAAAACAAGGGAACAGTAAGTTACGAGATAAATAGCACTGATGTGATATAATGATATTAAATAAAATGATCTTCTGCAAATTAGCAATGGACCTTTTACCTTGGGCGTAATGTTTTCCCATCTGTCATTCCCTAGAGTATCATTTCTTTGTTGAACGGTTGCGCATGAGAAGACACATGAATATGGTTACAACTCAAACAAAGAATCTTATTCTCAAGAGAATGACTTGTGGTTTGAAATGGGAAAGTATTACGAGATAAAGAGGTCTAATGTGACAAAAATGCCATAAACGAAAAATTTTGAAAGCATTTAAAGTAATATTTTTTCAAGTCTTTCACGGTTTTCCTAACCACCACTTCTGTTTTGCAAATCAATTTTCAATGACGACAGGTGTGTACTGAAAATGTCTGACTGACCTAAAACCTATTTAAACGAAGTACCCTTTTGAAAAAAAATTTATATCATGCAAGTAAACCGTTACTTTGTCATTTTTAGAGATCGAGGAGAAAATTACTATTTATTATTCTTAACATAACTAAAATATTTTTGAAGAACTTTAAGCCATGAGATGAAGCTTTCTCCAAAATCACGAAGTCCATAGTTAATGTTAACTGAGTAAAAGACAAACCTTAAAGGATTCATTTTTTAATAATTAACTTGACATAAAAATATGTTAGCTTCCTGTTGTACCTATAGACCCCTTGCAGCACGTCGAAATCCAGCTTAATTTGGAGGGCAAAACAATAGGTTCCAATTCTCAGAAGATTGAAATTCTTTTCTTTTGCCCTCCAAATTGAGCTGCTTTGACGTCACGTGCAAGGGGACCATAGCTATATGACAGGCACAAAGAAGACCGTAACATTGTGATCATGCAGCCGTATATATGCTTTTACGTATTTCGAAAACTAAAACTAATAAAGCAGGCAAGATAAAGGTAGAGATAGATAAAGGTAGAGATAGAAAGGAAAAACAAGTGGAACTGCGTAAGAAGCGAAAGGGATCAAGAAAACAAGGAATTCTTTTTTTGTACGACACGGTAAAAAAGAGAAAAGGCACTAATAGATGATGGATTCAACGATATATAAGAACTCTCTTTCTTACCGGAGGGCCTCCTGCTTGCCCAGAATGATTTTCTTCGACTGTTTTGCTATAGCAAGTGACGAGAAGCTCTAGAGCAAGAGTCCGGCTCTGTAATGCACGATAATGCTTTCTCAAATAGTTCGCAACACTTTCATTCCTGGGACCTCTCTTCCTTAATTAACAGAGGGTCTCTTGCTTGCTCCAAAAGTGCTTCGACTGTTTTGTTATAGCGAGAGTCCGGCTCTGTCATCCACGGTAATGCTTTCTCGAATAAGCCTTAAAAGCATACCTTGAATATCTTTTTTACAAAATATACCAAATGTACTTAACCGCTATTATACAAATTGACATTTTAATTGTTCTCAGAAGAGAATTCTGTTTGATTGATTAAAGTCTTCTTCCTTTCACAAATGTGAAGGGTTTTATACCTCTTGAATGAGTTACTAAATATATAGATCACTTTCCTGAGTCATTTCCTAAAGGATTAATTTCGAAAGACAGTATATGAAGTGTCCATTAAGAATTATAAACGGAGAGCAGGTGAACTGAAAGACAAACTGGTTCTTAGTTGGTGTCAGTTTGGCCTGACTAATTGTAGTTAATAGCATTGATTGACTGTTTGTGTATTGTGGCTAAGCCCGATATCAGTTCATTTAATTTTTCGCTCAGTGATATCTTTGGTCTCATTTGACTTCCTTAATGTAAAGTATAATATCTTCAAATTTTCTCGAGTCGCTGAAACCACCACTGGGCTGGTCAAATTCAGGGCATGGTTAACTCACAGATCGAATTAGAATTTAGCGTGCTAGGTTTTGTGGAGGGAGGAAACGAGGAAAACCCAGAGAAAAACTCTCAAATTAAGGGCGAGATCTAGTAAATTCTACTCTTATGTGATGCCGAGTCTGGGAACCAAACCCGAGGCCGCAGAGACGAGAAGCAAGAGCGCTACCACAAGCCGGTGTATATTGAATGTTTCCAGATTTTTTTTTCGATTCAATTTTTTCTTTTTCTGCAAATTCGGAATTCCGCATGAGTAATTCACTATGTCAAACAAGGATTAAATATTTCCACGTTAGAATAACGTTTGTGAAGGAACAAGCTGTATCCAGACTATTATAATAAATGAAGATGGCGAGTTGAGAGATATATGCGATAGTGATTAAAATGCTGATAAAAGGGGTAATCATTATATATATATATATATATATATATATATATATTATATATCTATATATAAAGCAATGGGATTTTTAGCAGTAAGGTTCAGAGACAAAAATATTTTGAAAAAACATCAACATAACAATTATGTAAATTCGGAAGTTATTTGCCATTTTCGTTTTTCGTCGAATAAATGCACTATTTGTTTGCATGATTTCCATCTTTTTTCTTCCTACCTTTTTTCCCTTTATTTTCCTTATCCCTTTTCTAGAATTTTATGGAATCTAACCTATTGTTTGTAAATTGCTAAGAGGCCTGACGTCTTTTAAAAACGGACAAAAAACTTTATCTGAACACATCTCAACTTCAAAGAGGCCGCTGTTTTTTTTCCCCTCGAAGGCTTTCAAACTTGGGACACAACTGAAGGGCTTTCGTTTTCTACACTTATTACTGTTGTCACCTATACAAAGAAAAGCACTGCTTTCTAAAATATACTATGTATGGATTTGGTGGTGAAATGACGGGCTGGATCAGGCAGTCATTTCGAACAAGGGTTCCTTGTTTTTGATTCCGCTAACATAATGAAATTTAGGCCAGATTTCCATCAGTCATGTCATTTGAATGTGGTTGTCGTTTGTGATCGTACTACAATAATTGAATTACAAGTAGATTTCGTCTAGAAAAAACTTGGCACGATTTTCTAAAACTTTGTCTGCGTTTGGACATAAGGTATGAATAAAATAGAAAATGAATGGAGGACTGAAAAAGATTGAAATTTGGTTGTACGGCAGAGCGTCTGTACTTAATTTGAATGCCACCAAACACAAACACTACACCAGAAGGCGAGGCTATCTATAACAAATTGAAATGGAAAGATAGATATCAAATAAACGAATTGCAAAGACAAAGAATAGGAAGACTTAGTATATTTAATGAAGGCATCAGACACCGAAAATGCCTAAGCTTCTTTGGAATAGATGAGATCAAAATCAAAATTTCCTTTTTCTTATGGAAAAGGATGAATTACAAATGTTAGGAATGTCACTGAAACCAAAATAAAACGCGTAAAAATCTATTTATATTTTCATCTTGATGACAATAAAGGATTTAAAAAAAACGTAGACTATTTGGCGTTTTTTTTCAGGGTAGTATCTAATCAAACCTTGCGGCATTTGTAGTTCAATTTGGATGATTTTTTGTCATCACAAAATTAAACGAAATCCATAACTTTCCTCTAAAATTAAGCAGCTCTGAGAATACTGAAAGGTGTCTACAACAACAGAAGAAAAGTTAAATTTCAATCGAAACAAGCCCGAGGGGTTATTTTTACTAAAGGTTAGCTCTAAGAGTAAAGGTATAAGAGTTATTAACAGGGTCTTTTCTTACGTGTATTCAAGTGCCTGTTTTGAAATAGAAGCCAAAATACTTAAGTCTAATTCAATTACTGTTGTTATGACTTTTCTTCAAATATTTTTTGATCATGAATAACAATCGATGTTTTCGGATTTATTAACTAACAAGAAATCTAGGATATCTGAACGACTATGAATTAACCAAACGCTAAGGGGAAAAAATCTTTAAAAAGGAAAGAATTCAGTGACAAGAGATACTCAGACAAGAAATCTTACGAGAACTTTTTCGCAGAGAATTCGACTTTTATGGGAAAGGGTTTTCGAGAACGTAAAGGAAAACTCATAACGAAACACCATAAAAATAGAATATCAACAAAGTGTGATAATATAGTGAGAAAAAATTAACAAATAATTCACATTAAAGTATGAAAATAAAATTACTTACGATAAATTTCGAAGAAAATGATTATGTTGTTTTGTTGATGTTTTGAATGCTTCAAACAAGAATGACCATCTTTTTAGCTTGGTGATGCGTTATGAACACGATATTTAGTGGTGGCCAGCTTTCTTGTCATGTCTTGGTTTATCTACATCGCTTATGGATCTGACTTTGTTCCGATAAAGCTGCTTTTTAAAGAGCTGTCATTTTTCATGAACGCTATGATTTGTCAATCCTGATATCTTGTTAAACAAAGAGGACGTTAATTGCGTTTTGAATGTTCGTGCACACTTGCATTGATATTGAAACATGAGTGCGAAGCGTGTACATTTTTTTTTACTGTCACGGCAAGGAAATGAGTGACAGCATCTGAACCAATCCGAGTACGCGATGTTACTGGTCACCCAATCACGGCACTCTCACGATGAGGTTGTCGCGAGGTTTACGAGGAATACGAATTCTGCTCTTATCTATTATAAAAAAAACCCTTGTTTGTAGCACTCAACGATGTGCTGTGCTGTGCGGTGAGCATGACGTAGCAATGTCCACGCATTTTGATTGGCTTAGGTGTTGAGTGTGCGCTGTGAATGGTTGCTCTGGGAGTTTTGTTCAGGTGACCGGTCATTATTTATCGCCTAGGATAAATTTAGGGAGATCAATTGTTTTTTTGTACAACTGTAAGGGGGGTCAGCTATGCATAGACAGGTAGTAAAGGGTGGACTACTATTACTTGCAGCACTAACCACGTGCACCACTATAACAATCACCACCACCATCACTTGCATCACTAAACACCACCACCACCACCACTTGCAGCACTAACCACCACCACCACTTGCATCACTAACCACCACCACCACCACCACTTGCATCATGAACCACCACCACCACTTGCATCACGAACCACCATCACCACTTGCATCACTAACCACCACCACCACCACCATCATCACTTGCATCACTAACCACTAACACCACTTGCATCACTAATCACCACCACTTGCATTATTAACCACCACCCCCACCACCACTTGCATTACGACCCACCATCACCACCATCATCATCACTTGCATCACGAACCACCATCACCACCATCATCATCACTTGCATCACGAACCACCACCACCACCATCATCATCATTTGCATCACGAACCACCACCACCACTTGCATCACGAACCACCACCACCACTTGCATCACTAACCACCACCACCACTTGCATCACTAACCACCACCACCACCATCATCATCACTTGCATCACGAACCACCACCACCACTTGCTTCACGAACCACCACCACCACTTGCATCACGAACCACCATCACCATTTGCATCACTAACCACTAACACCACTTGCATTTCTAATTACCACCACTTGCATAACTAACCACCACCCCCACCACCACTTGCATCACGACCCACCACCAACACCCTCACTTGCATCACGACCCACCATCACCACCACTACTTGCATCACTAACCACCACCACCACTTGCATCACGAGCCAACACCAACACCATCACTTGCATCACTAACACTTACCACACAGTTGACAATAATTATAATGCATCATTGGATTCGAGGGAGGATTTTGGAGGGGGATTTAAGTGTCTCTTAGCTTTGTCATTTTCGTAGTTGTTATGACAGATTTTGTAGCGTCAGCCCTATCTCTGAATAACAGGATTAAGAGGAAAAGAATGACAGACTACTTCAGTCCATGATATAAAAGTAGGATGATCCTAGTGCTAGGGACAGTTTTTTTTCAAGGAAGAATAGCCCTAGCTGTGAAGTCATTCTAACTAGCTTCACCTAAACAGCCTGCGAGAATAAGTAAACAGACACGACACTTTGTGTCAATGACGCATTTGAACTAAATGCGGTGAATGGAAACGTGACGAGGAATTTGACAAAGCTTGGTCTAACGGATCACAACTCTTATGGTTAATTGTATGCGGGTTTAATATTTCCGGACAAGGGATTTGATTTTATCACAAAGATATTCCAGATACCACAGAACAATAATGAAAAGCCTTTAACATTAAAAAAAAAATCAAAATATCAAAAAATAAAAAAATAAAAAATCGGAAGAATAGTAAAGAATACTAGTATTATATATATATATGGTCAAAGAGATGTGCTGTTGGACATAAAGTCTCAGAAGTACTCGTTGACCATCTGGAAAGCATCCGATTGTGGGTTTCGTAGATTCATATTTTTAATTGACTTTTGTCAAGAGGACTGTTTTGAAAGTTACCTTAGCATAGTGGTGTTAGGTAAAGAACATTCTGGCTAACTAAGTTGAGCAAATTGTCTCAGAAAACGGGCTTTGAGAGCAGAAGATGATAAGATTATAGGAGTCTAGTATATGTGGTATGTGTGAGCGATTGTAGAAAAAAAGGCGAAAGTGATCATGAATTAATGGCGAGGCAGATAAGATCGGAATTGTGTCTGTGACAAACGGGTCTTCAACTTTATGCAAACAACAAATCAAAGCATTTGTTGAGCACACAACAAGAAGAGCCACATGAATTAATGAGTACAGCAGCTAAGGTCTATCAAAGACATAGATCTTTGTTTTACGATAATTAACTTTTTATCTTCGGAAATCAATGTTTGCATTTGTTCCAAATATCTTAATGTCAGATTATAATTACTGGGTGTTTTTCATTTAATGGATTCTGGAGATATCATTTTACGAGGAGCGTCTGCTTGCTGTTAGTCTTGAGTGGAAAAAGATAAAGGAAAATAGAAAGAGAGAAAGAAAGAGAGTGGGGGATAAAGGAAAAAGATAGGAAAAAGATAGAGAAAAAAGAAAGATGGAAGAAAGAAAAAAGAAGGAAAAATTGATGAAATAAAGGAAAGAAAATTAAGAATCGAAAAGTTCCTTCCTAATCAAGGGACTATTTTCCTTATTTTGTTGACCGATGACAATCACCAACCACAATTTTTAATGAGATTTTTCACCAACTGAAGATGACAACTTGAAGCTTGAATAGGTCATTGATATTTTTTCGCATTCACATTATATTGGCTATGTTTTGGCTACTCAACAAGATCCATCACATTCTAAATTCCAATCCAATGATTAACACAGATATATGGAGCTCCCTTGCCTAGCATTAAAGCCGGGTGGTCTGATTATCATGTTTTTTTTAAGTCTTCGGCCGCATCACATCAAAGCTCAACATATCATTAGGAACTAGATCCAAAGGCATATCATTCTACATATGACGTAGGTCATTATCCTGTTGTTTTGCCAATAGAAGTGATCCACCTGTTTTATTGATATCTTTTGGAGACACCATTTCTTTAAAGAGAATCTTTTTGGAAAGTAGGTTTACGGTTGAATCTTAGCCAGCGTACCCTGCAAGCATATTTCGGGTCCTTAGCCCAGGAAGTTAGATTTCCAGGAGACTATATTCTTAGCTATGGGGCACAACCAGTATCAAGCACTGCAATCTTTTGTTTTAAATTTAGTTGATTGGCTGCTCAGTTTCGCGCCATATGTCAGCCAGTCGGCTTACTGGTTATACACTTTGAAGCTTGCTTCATTTAGATGAGAAATTAAAAAAACCATCGAGAACACTGTGCATCTTAATTCCCTCCAAAGCTTTGTATTTTATTACGTAGGCGGTCATTCCAGAGAGTTTTAGAGATATAGAAAATTTAGTCAAAAAATAGAACACAGTGTATGTTTTCTTTCATTGCGTCACTCTGATTCCATTTGGATTATTTCAGACTTTAATTTGCAACATAAACTATTCTATCTACGTGTTTGTTAGACCGAAATGAGTATAAAATTCGCACTTAAAAATAGAATACGTGTGTTAAATCCCGTTTTCCAATTAGAATGCTAAGCAAAAGCCCCAAGGGATATGAGAAGACGGCGCGTGACGTCACGTTCCATCAGTTACCCAGTCTTTTCCGGCGCAACGTCAACACACAAGTATTACGTAAGTCAAGATGACACCAAGGTGAGCTACAAAAATAGACTCTAAATATAGAATTTTACTATATCAGAGAAAAAACGATCATAAAACATCAATCTACTCGATATATTGTGTTCGGCTTCTGTTCTATTTCAGTTCATCGATATTGGCTACGCTGGAAATAAACTATGGATGTCACCTTGTAAGTGGCTGCCACCAGGGAGCCCTTAATAATCATTTAAACCACGGTCATTAATGACATTAGTTTTGAATCGGTTTTTAGTTTTATGTTATTGGTTCCCTTCACGAGATTTATTTTTATCGATCGCCTTCTACGGATTTTACTGACTCGAGCGAGACGAATGACGTTTTCCCAAGTCAAGATTTGCTTTGGAAATAAGACAGACATCTATATATTATGCGTATTGCCTTATGTGTTACGGCGGGAGAGAAAGAAACTAAACAAAAAGAAAGAAAGAAAGAATGAAAGAAAGAAAGCTATTAAAGTAAAAATAGAGAAAAAGACCGAAACAAAACAAGACAAACCAACACCAACCACGAAGCAAAGAAGGAAAGAAAGAAAGAAAGAAAGAAAGAAAGGAAGGAAGGAGGGAAGGAAGAAAGGAAGGAAGAAAGGAAGAAAGAAAGAACCAAGGAAAGAAAGAACCAAGGAAAGAAAGAAAGAAAGATATTACGAATACATCAAAAAGTAGTCGCCTTCAGTATCCAAAACAGAAGGAAGACGGGCGGATATATAACAACTCAATAAAAAATAACAAAAATAGCTTAATTCGTATGCTAAATGATCAGTACTCCAATGAATAATCTAAATTACACTTTGAAGTCGATTAAGGATACGCGGTCTCCGACACGCGACTGATGTGACAGAAACATGAAGTGGTTTTACGAGTGTTTTTATAAAAATAACAATTCTTAGTATAGAATGTTGTTATAAATCGAGACAGTTTTCTTTACAACCTACAGTACGAATAATACATTCATCCGCTCTAAAAAGAAAGAGTTGACTAAATAAAGTAACTATATTACCCTTTTTGTCACTTTTGTCAGTTTTGAATCGTGGATTCTCATCCTCGTGATTTTCCCGCCACTTGATACTCTACGCCAAATCCAAGATCCTAGCGTTAGAGTTAGTAGACTACAAATGAACTCTGGCTAAGGTAAAGTGTTTCTTCATTTCCCATGTCTTGGGCGGTTTGTGAAGTTGAGAGATCGTTTTCCAGCATTATCAGTGAGATATCTAATCCAAGTTAACTGATGTCAAAATCTTGATACATCCGAAGGAAGAGCCACTTTTCCTCAAACTTTAATCCGGCATCTTTTGGTAAATTTCCATTGATTCAGTTCACTATTTTTCTTGATTGTGGCCGTCTTAACTGGTTCACTTTCTTTCCCACTTTCATTCTAACACTGTTAATTCCTTCCAAGATTTCATACAACAAAGTAAAATACAGCAACACGACAAGAACTTCGATCTGTATTCCCTCCATCTCGTCGTCTGCCGGTCTAGCAACCTATCCCTGCTTTAGTTTTATATTGACGGTGTGATGTTTCACATCACCAGCTTAGGGTGACCGGAATTACTTTAAAATGTAAAGCATAGTAATAAATATCAGAGAATGTTCTCAGATGAGGGTTAATTGGAGCACTTGACTTGCAATTTATATAAAGTTATCACTTTTCTCGTTATCTATATTGAATGACTCGCGAAAGTACTTCATATCAGTGAGAAATACCAATGACAACTTTTTTGGCGGGAATAATTGAGTTGAGATGAGAAGTTTATTGTTAGATTGAAGAGCCCTTGAAAAAGCAGGAAAACTGACTCAAAAAACATGAGAGGACAAGAAAGATAGTAAGAACAAAGGAAACACAAGAGAATGAATGATAATATGAAAACATTGGAAATGATTGACAGAATTAATTAGTAAAGTAACGAAAGAAAAGGAAAGAAAAAACCACAGCAAAAGAAAAAGAAAAAAAAAAAGAAATAATGGGTCGAGGCATTGGATTTCATAGTCTGTTACAAGAAACGACGATCCGCGCACACAGATTTGGACTGCATTTTTAGGCGATATTATTATCATTATTATTAAATAATGTCAGAAACAAAGAGCCGCAGCAAGAACACACATGCAAAACATTGGTAAGCTAACCACAAAATTACTTTAGATATTGTTGACGATATACAAATACATTCCTTTGTAATAAGGTGCAGGAGTACCTTGTTTGGGCTTCCTGTGTTCAGAGTTCAAAGTATTAAATCAGTCATGTGATGTAGTCTATCTAATAATACATATTCGTATCGGTAGTACAAGAGTGTGCCGTCTGTACCATTCACGGTTTGTAGCTGGTATAAAAAGGCTTTAATGAGAAGAGGAACTACATTGGTGATTCGGCAGACGTATCCACATTACGTATAGTTTGGTTTCCGACACATTTAACAGAAAGATCACGGATAAGACTGAAAAAACTGAAAAGATCGACTTCAGTCATGAAGTGGGGATACTGAAGTATCTTGACAAATCCTGACGTTACTTCATTGGAATTGAATATAGTCCAAGCCTTTTTTGTGTATATTAATACTGCTCATCGTGAGATACTGCCAAATAGATCCGAAATCGACAATAACAAGGAGCTGCACTTTTGAATCGAAATTTCTGTATATCCAGTCACGTTATCAGTTTCAAAAAAACAGTCGACATTTGGTCAAGGTCAGACTAGTCCACGTACTTTATAATGAGGTGAGTCTATGAGACCATAGTTGTTATAAATCGTATATTTTTATAAGCTAATTCGGCTCATTATTCTGGGTTTTTCAAACCTTACAACACTATTGCGTGACTTGGTTACAATCCACAGTTCCAAGAACTGACGGAAGCTGAGACCGGAATACTACCTCGTATTACCAACTAGAAAAAGTTATTATATATTTATAGACAAAAAAACATGACCTTAATCTAACATTTTGTTTGGCATAAGCATAGAGTTGTGTCTTTGACAAAGACTTTTAACCAAGTCAGACTGTTTTATAATATGAGATAAAGTTGACCTTGCGTGACACGAAAGTAAATCATGATTATTTACTGTCACGCAATATTTTCATAGCAAAAATTGAAAGATTACCCCTTTGAATACTGTTAATAATAAATATTTAGGATCTAATAGTGATACAAAATAGGAAGACTTCAGTCGGCAAATAATATGATAATCAAGGAAATTGAAACTAGAAATATGACATACTTTTTTTTGATTTCAAAAGGGAATTTGGGCCTTTTCGACCCGTAGCCTTCGTTCATTATTTTCTCTTACAGTGATAATATTGTATGAGGAACTCTTTGTCTCGTATGATGCTGACCATAAACAACGAAGGCTCGGATAACAACAGTCACTTTTGCTAGACCAAAAAAAAGCTGACACAAGTGCATTATGGTTAAAAGCACAAAGAAATAAATAACCGTAGCGGACGCTAGTCATTCCCTGTTTTAGCTTATCTTAATCTATCACTAGAATGTCACGTTTAAATAATAAATTGTACTTATCGATTGTATCCATCAGCTCGAGCACATCACCAGAAGATGTCCTGTTGAAGACATCAGACGCACACGAAAACTTTTACCGTCTTTCTCGACTTCTGGTAGCAGGAGGAACAACAGTCCTAAGAGATGTATTTGACTTCATCCATCCACCTGATCAACTGGCTACAACACTCAAAGATCCTGCAAACAAAAAACTGATTGAAGCTAAAAGACCAACAAAATTACAAAGACAATTACTTGGATACTCGACGCCAGGGGCGTCCGTAAGCTCTGCTTCTTTTGATATATCCTTACTTAGTTTGCTACTCCAAAATATATGTGGTTTCTCTCCGCCTGGGACAGGTTGGTCGTCGATGCCGCCCGAAAGCAATACTTTATTATCTGCAGATATCATAAGAATACGAATGTTAAGGAATGAAATATTTGCGCATGTCAGTGCAGAAATGGCAATAGAGAGCACGGAGTTTATAGATCTTTGGAATAAAGTTAGCGATGCTCTCGTGAGAATGGAGGAAAACATAAGCAAAGAGAAAGGAGAAGAATGGAGAAATACAATACAAACCTTTCTGACTGAAGAACTGACGGAAGAAGCCAAACACAGTGCCAGAGAACTGCAGAATTGGCATCTTCAGGACACAGATGTAAAGGAAAAATTGCTGCAAATGGAAAAAAGGATCAATGAAATTAAAACGAGTGTAGGTTAGTGTATAGTTTTCATATTTGTGGGCATCTCTGGGATGAATATTCTTGTTTTCATATTATAATATTGTTGTTTGATCAGTTTGAATTTGAGGGGTAGTAATTAAAAGCAAGAGTTGACAGTTGTTGCACATTCTCATTAAAACCGTCAGTTTTCTGTGACCCTCATAACTTCTGGATGTCTTTCTTTTTAGCTTCCATTAATTAAACACGAATGAACTCCCAACAGTAATTATGAGTTTGATGGACCCCAAGAAAGAGTTTTGCGTCTGATGTTAAAAAAACGTTGAAAAAAGTAAAGTGAATCCCCTTGTTGTAGACTGAGCATGGGAAAAGGAGAGTTGCCAATATTGCAGGGATTGTGCAAGTCAGTGTAACATGTCGCGACCCCCTTTCCTTGACGGAGATTTTGTACTCTTTCCAAGAGCTTTTAACAAACCTGTCATGGAATAATTTACTTTTTCTTATCTTTCAGGAGAGCTTTCATCATTACATATGCAAACCAACGACTGTCGTCCAAAAACCTGCTTGAAAAAGCACCACGACGGTACCCCCCTTGATCACTTTTGTCACGATTGCCGAGAAGTTATCTGCAACAAGTGTGCCACCATGGTGCACAAGAACCATAGAGTTGAAGAATGTCACAAGATAAGAATGGAAATCACCGATGAAATGCTGAAAGCAGAAGAAAAACTTGCCCAAGATGACGCCGAAATGGAATCCGTGGCTCAGCGAGTACGCGCTGCCGATTCCCGGCTTGAAGCCATTGAAAAGATGCTGCATAACTTTGTGGACAAGTTTGTTGATGTCATTAAAAGGCAAGAAGAGGAAATGACTAAAGAGATTCAAAGACTGAGACTTGTGTCTGCATTCGACGCAGAAGATATTGAATTCAGCATTCGGAGACACAAATCTGAATTAGAAACCACTGTGGAGTATGCAAGTGTCCTTCTAGAGCAAGGAGATTTCCAGGAAATGTGCGAGGAAGCTGAGACAGTAAAAGACGCCCTGCGACAGCATTCTAGTTTTGAAATCATTTCTAAACCTTTAGTTGCTGAACGCAAGACCTTTGCTCCAAATACAGCGTTTTTTGATCACCTTTTTGCTAACGGTATAGGACGTATCATCACCGTTGATCCCGGTAAATGTTCAGCGATTGGAAAGGGAGTAAGCTCATCATCCCCGTTGTCCTTAGGAATAGAAGCGACATTTTCCATCTCAACATGTACGCCAACAGGTGACGTCATTCATGCCCCGTATGAAGGAATGAGTGCTATTATAATGTACAAACCAGAGACTAATTGTACATTTGGGACATTTACGCAGGATATCTCGAAGAACATCAAAGACAATCGCGATGGATGGTACACAGCTTCGTACATCCCTACAAGGACAGGAACTGCATTAGTATCTATAAAGGTTGGAGGTGAACATATAGATGGCAGTCCCTTTGAAGTTAAGATCAAACCCCGAAAGTACAAGCCTGTGAAGACTCTCGGAAAGAAAGGCAAGGGACTGGGCTACTTCCTTGGTCCTTGGTGTTCAGCTGAGAACAGCGATGGTGATATCTACGTCACAGACCGAGACAACGATCGAATTCAAGTGTTCGACAAAGACGGGAGCTATGTCCGCAAGATTGGTGAGTTCGGATCGGGAGATGGGCAGCTAGTTAAACCGCGAGGAATCGCAATCGACAAAAATGGTAACGTCATCGTCGTTGACAATGGCAACAACAGAATACAAATCTTTGACAAAAATGGAAACTTCAAGTCTAAATTTGGTGGTTATGGCGACAAGGAGAGGCAACTTAACAACCCTTATGCTGTTGCCATAGATGATGATGACAATTACATCATTAGTGATGCCGACAACAAGCGAGTGCAAATATTCACCCCAGGGGGAGAGGTTGTCCGCGTTTTTGGAAACGAAGGCAAGGAACAAATCAAAGGCTCTTACTATTGCATTTATCACCAAGGACGATACATTTTGTCGGATTTTGAAGATTATTCAATAAAACTTTTCAACAAAAAGGGAGAGTTCCAAGAGAAGATTGGCAAAAAGGGAATGCTCAGTGGCGAATTCGCCAAATGGCTTCGAGGTCTAGCTATCGATAAGGTAGGCAATCTACTAGTCTGTGATTCGTGTGCTGATCGCATCCAGGTTTTCGAACCCCACGGATCATCCTATAAGTTTCTCGAAAAATTTGGGCGTTTCGGTGAAAAGCTTGGTCAGTTTAAACAACCAACTACGGTAACAGTTCTTCGAGATGGACGCCTTGTGGTTTGCGAGTTCCACAACAGCCGTGTTCAGATACTTGAATAGTATCACTCGCTAACTGTTGAAGCGGATGGAAGTAGTTTTCATAGTTTTAAAATTATATAGAGCTGTTAAGTTGTGACGTATTTCCGGGTCCAACTGCTCATAAAACCGCTGAAATAAAGCGAAACGTATTCTCAATGATTTAACCTCCACCTGAAATAATTAGGACTTTGGACAACAAATGTTGTAATGAAGAAAAATCTTTATAAAACTACTTTTCGTTTTGGACCCGGAAGTCGTTTTTTCATTCTATTGACGTCACATTTAAAGCTCTATTGCAAACAAATGACGACATTCTGATTTTAATGAAGAGAGCTCCTTTAGTTTTGATGCGGTTTGTGCATTCTTTCATTTGAGAACATTTTACTTAACCATAATACCGTAAAAGTATTCCGTGCTAAATATATGATTTATAATCTTGCCAGGGAATAACAATACCATATTCTGAAAACTAGTTAGTCTTGCATGGGCGCATAAAATTATCTTTATGTAAAGATTCGAGGTGATTCAATGTATTGATTAGATTTCTCTGTTTCATTCAAACGATTTATTTTTTCGTGGATTCACTTGTAGAAAGTTTTGAGTAGGTTTTATATCATAATTAATGGCTAGCATTGCTTTTCTTACTCGGCCTGTCATCGCTATTAAAGAACAAAAAAGGTAATTTTATGATGTGTTAATGAGCGAGTAGAAAAAGAACTTAATATATCCGGTGATAAAGACTTTTATAACTGAGGATTTTTTTAAAACTTCTTAGTTTAAACGCATTTACATATATTTTTTGCAATTTCACAAGTTAATATTAAACATCTTCTTGAATGTATACGTTATTGTTTTGTTATTTTTGGGAGTTCGCATGATGCGCATCTACTGTACCCATCCACTAAACATGACGAACTACTTAAGATTACTTTTGTTTGAATAGTGGGAAGCGATCAGAACTGACAGCACTAATGAGGAAAAATAGTAAACTCTAGAAATGTTTGAGTTTTTTCGTTTTGAGGTATCCTACGCTCTTCAGAGGTAGCGGCGGAGTGGTTTGAATACTACGTGGGAGTGCGTGATCCAGACATTTAAAATAGGTCCACCTGAAAATATTCTATACTTCCCTCTAAAGAACATCATGCATTGTAGTTTTCAAAAAAAAGATATTCGCAGGTCGTTCACTTCGATAAACAATTTCGCGTTTTTCTTTTCATTGTGTATGTATTATTTATAGCCCTTATTGCAGTTGAACCTGCGGTGCAGCGGTATGCTAAAAAAGCGTACTGACACGAAAGTGAGGCCATAGGCTCCCGATAAATTTCATGTAAAATATAAGTATGATATGAAAACCTTCATGAATCTAATTTTCTCCGTTTGTTATCGTTAGATAGGAGACCGGTTTTCAATTAAAAAGCCCCCTTGGCTAAATCGCAATCTCTATATCATAATATCAAATTTACCCTCCTCTGAGACTCACTCGAAGACTAAATTTTCATCAGATTTCTTTTGAACTCCACCGTGGAATATGTCCATAATCAATGTTAGTGCCGGTTTTCCCTCGAGTTAGTAATATAGGTTTATGTCTCTAAATCGAGTAGAAGTTTTAAACCAAAACAAGCTAAAAAAAATAAAAAAAAATAAAAAAAAAC
Organism: Anthopleura sola; assembly: GCA_023349425.1. Lineage (NCBI taxonomy): Eukaryota > Metazoa > Cnidaria > Anthozoa > Actiniaria > Actiniidae > Anthopleura > Anthopleura sola. The sequence continues at coordinate 11,530,947 of JALHLI010000005.1, read as the reverse complement.
AGTCAATGCATGTATTAGAAAAAAATGTGTCACCTTGTCAGTTTTACTTCCATTTTGGTCTCCGTTTTTCCTTCTCTTTGACCCAAAATTTTATGTTCAGTGTTCGGCCTATAACATCCCTTGGTTCAAGGTGAAGAAAATACACATAAAAATAATTATAAATAATTATAAATATTTAGAAAATTTAGAAATGTTCCATACATCGGTTCACTGGCCACACACAAAACACTGATTTAATCGAGGTGCAAGATAGTTTCAAAGGGTTATCGAAATCTAAACCTTGTAGCCTCTACTGATTGCTTTGTGTGTTGACTGAGAGAACGTATGTATGGAAAATGGTGAATTCTATATGGTCATCTTCAAAGGCAAGAACAAAGCAAGGCTTCTTGGCATGAGCACAAGATTTTCACGCAGTGTCCGAGTTATTATGTGAATATCACTTCAAGCGAAGTTTGCCCATAGAATTCAATTACTGCTTGTTTTCTTTTTCACTTCATTAGTATATTATTTTCATAAAGTATAATTACAAGGCGACCACAACATTCTGTCTGTGGTTCGTTAAATTCCAAGTGATGTTTTTATATTCATCTCAGTCAATCTACATAGAGAAATATTGTTTTGAAAATCTAAAATGAATATTTTCCTCTTGATTGCTGCACTTCATAAACCTGAAACGCGATCTGTTTCCAAATGCTTAATACTCCTAATCTAACTGTCTGGTTGTTAAGCCATCTCGATCCATGCGTAGATGATATGAAATGGATAACTTTTATCTCAGCCAATCGTCGCGCTTTTCTTAATGTCTTCAGCAGCCGTTGGTTTACGTAAGCAGTTTTTCATCAATCACTGTCATTACCATTAAGTAAGGAAAATCTCCCTTTTTGAAAGGTTCAATTGCTATTTTTCATTAAAGATGGTTGGTTGGGTAAAAAACAATATCCGTTGGGGAAATTGAAAGAGAGATGGTGAAAATAAGGAGAAGAGAAAAGAAAGAAACAAAGAAACAAAGAAAAAGAAAGAAACAGAAAAATGAATGAAAGAAAGGTATAAATAGTGAAAGAATGAGAGAGAGAAAGAGAGAGAGAGAGAGAGAGAGAGAGAGAGAGAGAGAGAGAGAGAGAGAGAGAGAGAGAGAGAGAGAGAGAGAGAGAGAGAGAGAGAGAGAGAGAGAGAGAGAACAGAATTCAATGAGAATAGGAAAAAAGAGAAAACAAAAGAAACAAATTTGAGTCGAGTATAATATTATTCCGAGTCAATTTCCTGAGGTTTTCCCCAGCGTTGGTACACCAGATGGCCGTTAAGTGCTGTAAAATCATGTATCATTCATGTTAAGTGTGTCCTCTACTTTAACTTGGACTTTCAAAACCCTCGCAAGCTTGTTTGTCGTTTGCCTTCAAAATACTCGAAAATATTCTTTCTTACGACCAGAAAATCTTTTTCCTCCACTGACTATAAAAAACGTTTTTCTAGCTAGAATAGCTAAAATAAATAATTCAGTTCTGACACCCAATTGATAATGTTTTTCAAAACATGGATTCTCATTCGCTGGGTGGGTTAATCAAAGCCGGTGTGATTGTGAACACAATTGGTTAAAAAAATCTCATATCAACTGCATCGCATGATCGAAAACAAAACAAATAACCAAGTGTACAATTGGTGCACGAGTTATTTGTTCCTCCAGGCGTTCAAGAGTCAGCTTGAAAGATATTCTAGATTGAGAGCAGTAGTGAAAACACAAAATGCACTCGGTGTTTTGATTCTTAGTTAGATTAGATGGACGACTTTCAGTCAGACCTCCTGCTCGTCGCCATTTTGTACCTTACGTTACTCTACGAAATTCTAGATGGATTGAAGAGAAAAGAGCTTGAAGTAAGAGACAGAACTCAAGAAGGACATCCAGACATGAGTAAAATGTCTTTTGCAGGAAAAGGTAGTCTGGAATTGAGTCCTAAATTTGCCGGAAATTACAGTCAGGTCAGGCCAAAGGCAAACAGCGCTTACTCCAGGTTTGGTCATGTAACGAGCAGCAGACGTTTCGTACAGATGCGGATTGTCAGTCGAAGTTGATTTGGAAATTATTGAAAGAGAATGGAAAACATTCTTCATTTATGGACCTCGTAAGATTGGTGGGAATTTCTAAGTTTTTCAAGACCAGTTGTTGATGGCCGTGCGATAAGAAGAAAAAGCATACCGATTCCACTTGAATTTATATCCATTGGTAACGACTGAGAGTTGTGTTTTCTTAAGGCACTTAGACGGAGGCAGGCCCCTGATTCTAAGTAACGCACAAAAAAAAAAAAAAAAACCCTACAATGTCAAGAACTTCAGCTGTGCACCATGATATCATCTTCGCTTTCATCTTCGTGTTGCAGTAATGGTAATAAAATGGCACTTGGCTTCACAAAATATTCATTCTGCATTATTAATTAGAGTTGTCTATTTGTTTTATGTTCGATGAGTTTTGACGCAACGATCGATGTTTTAATTTGTTCTTTTGTAACTGGATGGCAAAGTAAATGAAGATATTCGGCAAATACGTTAACGTATTCGATTATTATATTGAGCTCAGCTCAAATAGCTGTGCATGGAAAATATTCCTTAGTACTCAATTACTTTATCTAGATATGGAACTACCTTTGCTTGTAAATCTATTTTATTTTTTTGTTCTAAATCGGGATAAGAATACACTGATTGGTTTATAAAGTACAGTAAAGAAAAAGCAATAATCTGTATGTGCGAATGTGTCACACATTCTGAAACCTCGAAGATCAGCCATATCTAAGGCATACTTTTATTTGATGTACTGAAGGATGTGCTTACTTCACTGCTTCCTCCGTCTAGTGGAAGCCAAATGTACGAAAGAAATTAGTTCTTCGGTAAGACATGAAACAAATGCACACACCGCTCATTAGAGAATTGTCTCGCTGGTAATGACAGCTGCAAACAATTATTCTCGTCACTGTTAGCACCATAAAGATACAAATTGATAGCAAAAGTCGCTTTTTCTTCTCCTTTCAAGCCTTTGAGTGAAGAAAACTTGTTTAAGGCAATTCTGGCCACCTGATAAACCAGTTAATTGTAGGACAATTGTGGGAAACCATTGGTTGGGGAAAGCAACTTGAGTTTTTAGCGCCAAAATTGTACAAGAAAGTTACAATATTACAATTGGATACTCCTTCTTTAGGTTTCTGCTTTGAAAAGGAGCAGATAAAAGCTGTCTTAGAGAAAAAGAATATTTGGATAACGCTAGAAAATCGTACTTAATAGTAACAACAACGTGCTGTGAGAAGCTAAATTGCGCAAGAAAGTTTCAGTTTCCCACGAGTTGTCGTCGCCTTATTTGGAAGGAAAGAAATATTAACCATGTCCTTAGCCATGCTTTTACCCTCACGATGAACGGATGTCTTCCCTTGATAAATAAAATACCAGCTGCATGGCAGGAACATCCTTTTTAATTAAGAAAGACAATTTTAGTTTAGTTTTGAATTTTTAAGGTGATTCGCAAATAAGCAACAAATTGTTCTCTTTTTTTTCAATTTAAAGGAATTATTTCCTGGCAAATAAAGATAGTACGAATAACGTCGTGGTTCGGGTTTTTTCATTGTCGCTTTTCACTGTATGTACTAACAGAAGTCATGCACTGTTCATTTATTATTCTGTGCTGTGGTAACGTTTGATATATTAGTGTACAGCCCCATGGAGTGTATCCTAATGATTATATGTCAGATCTAGAGTGGCAAGACTGAGATGGCGACCAAAATGGTTGCCGGAAAAAACTGATTCCTTCACGACACGTGACACACAAAACAAACTTATAATGAAGCACGCGTATTATAGTTATTAGAAATAGACTCGAAGTACGAAAAGCAGACAAATGAACATTAAATATTTAAACCGCGATTCTTCACTGAACTCTGGCGTTTAAAAATCCTACCAAAACTGCGATTGCAGTTATTTAAACTGATAAAAAAGATGTCGAATTTGCCGCAACGAAAGAGAGTCAGTCATAACAAAATTCATAATCTGTCTACCCGACAATCGGATTTTAGCCAGCGATAGTTCTAGTGAATTGCTGTGATATAATAACATGTAACAGTCTTGACGTAGTCCTGTAGCTTGTTGATTAAATTCTGTAGGCCCAGCGTTTCAGCTGACGGAAAAAAGCAGATCGTATCTTTTTTGTTTAAATTACACATTAGGTTCTTTGTCAATATCTTTATATCTGATACTGCACTACAGATGCATGTGGGATTATATAATGCACTTCAGACAAGGCAGCTATAAGTTTCATTTACGGTTATCTAAATTTTCATTTAGGGAGCATTCATTTTTAGGAGGGGGGGGGGGGGTCATTAAAAAATTACTAGATAAAAAGGGGGGGCCACATTTTTTTAAATGTTGAACCAGGGGGGTCATGAATAAGAATACAGTGTTTTTTTTTTGTGGGGGGGGGGGGGGGGGGGGTTATCGAAATATTCAATTCCTTACCATGACCATGGGGGCTAGCATTTTTTTCTATTTGATTCTCTATTAAGTTCCTCCGCCTCCGCCCCCGCCCCCCTCCTAAAATATGAATGCTCCCTTAGAAATATGTCCCCTAAAACAGTCCCACAATGCAATGCCAACTCGACCCATTTACATTTTTGGCTGTATTTTCCCCTCAAACTCGAAATGATGCTCCAGGTATGTTATTCATGACAGAGCACTGAATATTTATTAGAAAGTTTTTCTTTTTAGATCATTTCAAAAATACCCTCTGTAACTAAGGAAGCCTTCAATGATAATGAGTGTCCATTGGTTACTAGCCAAGTTCTTATCTGATGCTGTACGAGCATATTTTGTCATTTCATCCACCAAACAAACGTTGGTATCAGCAGTCGAGAAAAAGCAGTGATTGTTTTGAGGAAAAATCCTAATGCCGCTAACTGTATCGCCACCACTGCTCTAAACAGAAGATCTTATCTCCAGGATTCTATGGTGCAAATTAATTAAAAGAGTTATCAATGACTCCATCTTTTAAATGGGATTGAATTGGGATCAAAACAGCAAGGGGAACTCAAGTCAAACTAAATAAACATGAAGTCCAATGGAATCAAAGAGCGCCTGATTTTGATAACGTTTCAGTTAGCATTGTTGACCCATTTGTGACGGAAAATATTTTCGAAAGAATTAATCCTTGAATCTAAGTTTGCACTTGATATTGAAGAGAATACTAGAGTGATTATAAGCTGTATTTAATGACATTTTCATAGGAAAAAATTTAATTGCTTATTGCCAGTTGTGGCGTCGTTGCTGTAAAGGAGAAAATCGGTCTAATGATGTGGAAAAGGATTTTGAAATTTTATCTATTTTTTCTTTGGTTCTGGTCTAATTTAAATTGCCAATGTACTGGAGCCAAGAAGAAAAAGGTTAAAGACAAAGGTAGGTAATATTTTTTCTAGAAATAGCAAATTTCATTGAGATGTTTGATTTTGAACTGAAGTGCGCGCGAAATAATAGTGGAGACATGGAGGAATCTGATATTAGGATTTTGATCAAAAAGAGGATTAGATTTTGATAAAATTTCACAGGTAAAGTGGACTGAGGATTATGTCCAACTCTCGAGCATTTGGGCATGTATCGCCTGGAAAAAAGATTATAATATAATACTGACTATGATGATGATGATGATTATGATGATGATGATAAATGATATATTACAAACAGCCTTCTCGACCTCTAAGAAGAACTTACTGCATGCATGCTCAGCGTATATATCCCGTTATAAGCTGAAAACCTATGGTGGACGAGCCTTCTCGGTTGTGGGACCTGAACTTTGAAAAAATATCCCAATAGACATCAAGAGACTCAAAAACGTTGAAATATTAAAAAAAAAAAGGGATCAAAACCTTACAATTTCGCGATGCATTTCAAAAATTCTGTAAATAATGAACCATTTTGTTCTAGCTGTCTACAGCGATATTGAACTGCTGGGAATAATGGAGCTATATAAATATATTATAATCATCATTATTATCATGTCAAGATTACAACAAACCCTTGTGCGACTAAAAAAGCCTAGTCTCGGAAGCTTATGTTCTTAGTATAGTACTCACTACGCTATTGATCGGACTACCGTATGTAGAATCCCGGCTATAAGCCCCGCCTACCCGACAAAAACCCTTGTGTAAGCCCAGGGCCTATAACCGGGACTCTACGGCATCTACATCATGTTATCCAGGCAGTTACTAAACATACAAGGACTAAAAGTATTTCAATTATTAGCCATTTTGCTTATTACTACAAGAGGACACACTACTTCTATACTTCTAATACTACTACTAGAAACCTCTTGTTAAACGTTTGCCACATCATTAGCGCATTCATAATTTTAAGCTACTATTTCTATTCACAGTGAATCCAACTACCCCTGATATAGAAGCAGACGATGCCGTGATGATAGACGAGAAAAGAGCTCGAGAGACCTTTTTTGAAGCTGCTGACCTCAGCAAGGACGTCGACTCTGGAAATCACGTGCTAAGGTCAGCTCCAGTTTCCACTGTGTTATCGTGTGCACTGGAGTGCCTGAGAGACTCTGACTGTAAGTCAATACTTGTGAAAAAGTACCATGAGATGACTGGCAAAAGCAAGCCTTATGAGTGTTACTTGGTATCTGGAAGAAGCTTTCATGGGTTGACAGACGCGTCAACAGCCAATGAACTTTTGTATTTTGTCAGGAAAGATGTAAATGATTTATACAAATCTACAAATCTAACTTAAAACTGTTGTATTAATTGTTGAGTAGTGCGTTACCATGAGGGAAAAATTCAGAGGAATTTATTATTTTGTCTTGTACATTGCTTACAATTCAGTGGCGAGAATGGATATAGATTTGTGTAGGTTCACCCAACCATAATTGCATATTATAATATTACGATTTATGATATAATTTTAATGTTGTATAGTCATAATTTCTTACGCAAGCTGTAGTTCAGCCTACGAGGTAATACAATGGTATTGATTTTTACATTGATTTTTACAGTAATGATCCACGCCCATGTATTTTGAAATTCATAGACACAGACGAACGTACGATTATGCTCAAAGTATGTACAACGATTGTTTAGGTTTTCGTGACCCAGACAGCTCCGGGTGTCGCTTTTTCAATGACGAACTCAGGTGACTGGATTGGCGTTCTTCCACTGCCAGCTGAGTTGACCTTTCAGATATAGCATTTTCCCTGTCCCTGCTCGAAAAATGCTAACCAGAAATACTTGACCCATAATTCCCTTCGGGGAACGCGATCAACTCAGCTGGTGCATGTAGATTAAACAGTGCAATGCACTTGCGAGCATAGCAGTTGTGTGGTTTTCATAACTGCCATGGATCTTGGGTTCATCTAACACAGATTATTTGTTCAGTGATCAAAGTGGCTTGATATATCCTCCAACATGGCCACCATCTATTTTTGTTATTTCCTTGTCTTTGGAATGTCTGGGCTTCCTGTTGCAACGTTGTCTTTCCGTGTGCTCATATCGTAACCCGCTCGTAGTTCTTACAGTTCTCACTAACTTGTGATAAGCTGATATCGCTCCCATAACCCTTTTCGAGAATCTCACACTTGAGATATTCGTTTATTTGACTGCTGTCGCTTGGCTCAATACCATCAAGGTTAAACGCCACACATTCGGAATCCCGAGCACAAATCGATGTACAATGAAACTTGTTCCTGACTTTCACAGTTCGTGAAATCCTCACACTTGAGTAACGGCATCCACGATGGCTTAAAATAAAAAATCTGTTGCCCATAACAACTGTAGGCTGGGCGGTAGTGATTGAAGATGTTGGGCTCTGTGTTGGACTTGAGGTAGATGTTGGGCTGTACATAGAGCTAGTTGGGTCTTGTGTAGAAGAAAAGCTATAGGATGATGGAGTATAAGTAGCAAAGGCAGTAATCAAAGAGCTGTTTGTTGGACAAGGACTACTGTTGCAATCCTGTGTTTCTGTTCCTACCAGGCTGCTTGCAAGGCATAAGCTTGGTCCAAGAAGGCAGATTTTTGATCTCGTTTGCTTTCCTTGTCCGCACGTTACACTACAATCACCCCAAGAAGACCAAGATACTGTTAAGAGTAAACAACACCAAAAGTCATATCAACTCTTCTTATATAGCACGCGCATTATAATTTGCCGTCCGACGCGAAAAGAAACAGAAAAGAATTTCAGTGGTGAAGGTCAGTCAATCATAGAGTTTCCATGACATTGTCGGAAAATGACACAAAGATTTCAAATTATAATTTGGAAGTTTATTATATCCGAGAAAATGAAAACGCAGAAAACTCGTACTAATAGGAGAAAAACGAGCAAAAAGCAGTCTAAAAAATTAAGCTTTGGCGGTTGTGTCACAGCGTGGAACAATCATAACAGAGCTAGGCTCCAAACTAGGTAAAAGTCCAAAGATCGAATTTGGAAGTTGATTTTTAAGGAGGTAGGAAAACCGGAGAACCTCGAGAAAAACCTTCGCCTTCGTTGCACAGGAGATAATCAACAATTGCAAGCAACTCTACTCACATACGACGCCGAGCACGGGAATCGAACCCGGGTCGCAATTTGGGAGAGGCGGTGCATTAGAAGCGCACACACTTCCCGTAGTTGCAGTCATAAAATGGTGGCCACAACTACGATTAAAGCGATGAGAAACAGCGCGTATAGAATGTTGAATGTATGAGCGAACTTTGATATCTACTGAGGGGTGAATCTAAGCACTTCATGAGAAGCTAACAAGAGTAACAAAATAACACGAAACAAATGGAGACCGTTATATAGACATAAATAACAAATATAACATTTTCCTTCTAAAATAGGTTTTCCAACATTTAAACTTTTCGAAAAATACTATATAGAAGTTCGTTTTTTCCGATAACAATTTTTACTTTTCTTGTAACAGGGTTGGCTGGCATATTCCAATCAGGTCTATAGCATTCATTTAGCGATTCTAACTACTGCATGTTCAAACTAAAAACGTTTTTCCCCCACTCAGCGCTGTTGACTTACCATCACTTCCACTGATCTCAATACTCGCAATCATGAAACAAAAACACAGTCGACAATGAGACGATATCAACCACTGAAGCATTTCTCAAAAGGTCTGAATCATCAAAGATCAAATAGTATATCTCCAAGGTTATTTAGTCCGATATCACAGATAGAAAAGGATTATTTGGCCGGCTATTATATATATATAGACCAGATTTGGAGAGAAAAAGACGTCACCGGTTTACCAATTATGTCGAAATTTCCCAGTTTGATTAGGAAGCCCTAATAAATGTCATAAGTACATGTGAAATGGATTTATGGGGAGTTGTTAATGAACTTTAAAGATTTTGAAGATAATTCTCAACTTTGATTGCAAATGCAAGGCTTGTTCACACCTACATGAACCACGAATAATTTGTGATTTAACCGTCTTTTAGTGATTCGCTTGATATCGTATTCAAGATCGAGTTTGAAAATAAGATAAAGATAAGAGCGGGAAAAAAGGATTGAGGCGCGTTTCGAAAGAAAACGAAAATAATCTATTATATTTTTTGACTAAAATTTGGCAAAACACTAAAAAAACGTAAGTGATTTTTATAAGCATTAATCATGTCGTTTTGTCTTGTGTTCAAACAGTGTGATTATAATTATGTTGTAATGATCAAAGGATCCTACCTTAATTATAATCTATGAATGTAAACCAATCTTTAATCATGGTTTGACAAGTAAATACATCAATTAAATTAAATGATTTTCTGTCCAATAAGCTTTGAGCTTTCTCCAGCCAATCAGCATTTAGATATACTTGAATGAGAAATCTCCACCAATCAGTGCTTAGAATCGGTTAAGTTGATTTTTTGCTTCCGGAAACAATTTTTTATATTATATACTCATTATCGTTCCCAAAAAGATTACCGAAAACAATTTCCCGAGGATTAAAGTTCGGTAAGAGTTCCCAATCAAATATATTGCTTTTATTTCAAAGAAATGAAAATCTACTTGCTGAAATAAGGATTAGTTAAAGTAAGAAAACACAGTAGACATGACTGGAAAAAACCCGACTGATCGGGTTTCTATAGGAACTCAACCAAAAAATAGTGTAAAAATGGTATTATTACAATAGCATGCGTAACATTTAGCTACGGAAAGAAAAATAGTAGGACAGCTAGAAGAGATAGAAGAGAACAGAACAAAATCCATAGGATCGAGAGGGATAGGATGGGATGGGATAGGATGGAATATGGAATGATATGGGATGGGATAGGATGGAATATGGAATGATATGGGATGGGATAGGATGGAATATGGAATGATATGGAATGGAATATAGGATGGGATGGGATGGGATGGGATAGGATGGAATATGGAATGGGATGGAATATAGAATGGGATGGGATAGGATGGAATATGGAATGGGATGGAATATAGAATGGGATGGGATGGGATAGGATGGAATATGGGATAGGATGGAATATGGAATGGGATGGAATATAGAATGGGATGGAATGGGATGGGATAAGAAGAGTCCTCCATTATGGCAGTTTTCAATATTACTTCAAGCTGCACGTTGAAATGTGTTTCTTCGCTTCCGTCAATCAAAAACAATTAGTCAGTACCTTTTACATTTTTGACTGGTGACAGTGAAACATCAAATTCCAACTGGGCTACTTTCAACTACATGCAGAGTTCACGTTATTAAAAATTGCAGTAAAATCTGTTAGAAAAAGACATTGAGAAATCCCTAAGCATCTAAACATTGGATGTATGCTATAAAAAGTCATCCACTTTCTTATTTATGTAAACACCCGAAGTTGTAAAATCAACAAAGTGACAAAGTGTCATGGCAACCAACAGTTGCTATGGGAACAGCGTTAGGAAAAATTTGTTTGGAACAGCTTTTGTAAACTTCAATTTTCACTTTAGTTTCAATAAAGGTAATTCTAGCCTGGGTTCTAATGAAATATTATGAAACGTTAACTGAGTTTCTGTATCTATACTTAGAAATTATTATCACTACAATACACTCATAAAAATAAAGTATAAAAAAGAAAAAAAAGATTTAAAAAAGTATGTTTGTTCATTCAATGTTTTCAGGTAAACATCGAGTTTGTTCCACAAGCAGATGCATAAAACACAAGATATGACGAAATCAGAAACAAGGAACTTGAGAAAGAAAGAAGTTCAGAAAAAATATGGTAGGAAAATAGGGAGTGAAAAAAGTAGGAAAGAGAGAAAAAGAAAGCAGCTAGTGACCAAACAAATAATGAAAGAAAGGAAGGAAGGAAGAAAGAAATTAAAGAAAGAAAGAAAGAAAGAATAAAAGAAAGATAGAAAGAAAGAAAGAAAGAAAGAAAGAAAAAAAAAAAAAAAAAAAAAAAAAAGAAAAGGAGGAAGGGAATAAAAACTTAAAAGAGTGAACTTTTACTCAGTTAGATATCAAATATTGTGCTTTGTATACCTTTTATCCTATAAGAAATTTCCCCCCAGTATTTGCAAATCCTTAAACTGTATTTCATTTTGATTCCAATATTTTCAGCTGTCACGATTTCACCTGACCATCTCTATAACCTTTTATTTTCCAGCCTTCAATCGCACTCAGAATTAACTTCAAAGTTAATAATAAACGAAATTACTGAATGCGCGAAAGATAGAATTTATTAAGCCATTTACCGCCGTAATGACCGGACGATCAGAAAACTATTCTACTTACCAGTAGGTCTCGAACTATGAACCTCCCTCGTCAAAATAGAACAAATATACGAAAACCCGATCAAGAAGGCCATCCATTTCTCATTGTACAATACCAGTTGCATTATATTAAGTATATGGGAACTTGTTCTCGTCAATTGTACCGCAGTGAGTCAGTTTAATGCAGCTATAGAGACAAATCAACAGCTGAATCTATAACCTACTTGGAAAGTAATTATCGCTGGCTGAAAGTAATCAGGCTCGACGATATAGTTTAACGTGAATGGTCCAATTCATTGTGTGAAATACTGCAGATTGTTGAAATTGGAGTCATCAAAAATGACAGTGTCTTGCGTTGAGTCAATACTACAGAAAGTCACTTTGTTCAGGATATGAATTTTGGGTTTTGATGTTGACAAGGTAGGTCGATAATCAAATTTTTTTGACATAGATGTGTGGCCAGCAGAGAAGAGAAAATTGATCGAATTCTTAACTATGGATTGGTTTGTCAAATAGTACGATAACAAGCAGAGATAGCAGAGATAGTAATCGTCGTATAAAATACGAGTAGTGGTAATGGGACTGGTTTATCAAATGATTTTCAAAACCGCTGAATGTTTGCTTATGAAGGAAAATAAGAAAAAAAATCTCCCAAAAAAAGACCCACTCCACTGTTTTCCTAATTCGGATTATGTACCATTCCCTTGAGAACTATTATTTTGTTTAAATATCAAGGCTTGAGAATATATATTAAATTGAATGAGGCCAAGACGAATTTTTCTCAAGGGAATGACAGGAAGTTTGAAATGTCAAAAGCCTTCCCGATCAAGTGTTGTTAATCCTAACATCGTGTCAAAAATCAGCGCATGTCAAATTATGGCCTGAACATTGGTAGATAGATATTTTTCATATGAACTTTGTTTTTTGATCTTATATTTTAAAAGCAACGAACTGACCTCTTTACCTTGGGCGTAATCCATTTTAGACCTCATCGGTTCTCTTGAGAATAAGATTCTTGGTTTTAGTCCTATCCTTATTCAAGTGTCTTCTCGTGGGCAACTGTTAAATAAAGAAATGATATTCGAGGGAATGACAGGTGGACTGAAATGGGAAAACATTAAGGTCAATGTAAAGAGTTATATATTGTAATGCCTACTCATCTCTCAAAACACAGTGAAAGGGTGTGGTCAAGATACAAAGTTGCAAATGCATGTTTATAAGGTGAATATTGCATGTTCGTGGGGTTGATGATGGCAAATTGAACAAACGTTTTTGGACCAAACCCTTGTTTATCCTGGGGCGGATCTAGAATTTTGAGTCAAATAAGAATAGTCATCCCCGTTAATCTGACAGGCGCCACGCCCCTCGAACTGTGAATCCTTATTGTTCGAGCAGAAGTTAAAAGACTGGCAGTTTTTAATCCGAATACAAACGAAAGCACATGCTGTTTTTAAGTTAAGGATTTTGATCACGCTGTTACGGATTTTGAACACGGTTTATTATATACACTATATATAAAATCCGCCAAGCTGTCTGCTTGAAGAAAATACGATTTGTCCCATGCTCTTTGATGTATTCATCACTAAAGATCTCTGGCCCTATGAAAGAGCAAATCACTATCTAGAATCAGGCCTATTGTTGTAAATAAATTATAGATCCCTGACCCTATAACTCAAGTATTGTAGAAACTATTTCCTACGTCTGTATAGCGTCGATATGACTCTTAGTGGGCTCTTACGTAGTAACAGGATCTATGCATTATCTTTTGGGGTAACATCCCAGCTCTTTTGGATGGCTTAGAAAGAAACTAACTTTGTGTGACGGTGACTGATGTGTTGAATGGAACTGAAGTCATGCCGAAAAATTGCTTTGTCTTTTAAGGGGGACTAGTACGAAAATCGCTCAAAATTTAATTCGGCTGAAACTTTCCTAGAATAATCTCCAAGGGTCTAATAAACACTGGTTAAAGTATTTCTTGATATTCCGAAGGGAAGTATTATATTTTTACGAATCTTTAACGGAGTCAGTGACGTCATTTACTCAACACTAAACACCGCTCCATACATTTCTTTGTAAATAACTTGATTTATTTTATTTCTATGAAGCCCAAAGGTCGACTGACGGACTTTGCTGACATTTATTGTGATTACAATTGATTTTTAAGTCTCTTTTTTCAGTATTGAGTATGAAACGAGCGAATATTTTGATCACAAAATAAAGGGAAATGTATGGAGCGATGTATGGTGTTGAGTAAATGACGTCACTGACCCCGTTAAAGATTCGTAAAAATATAATACTTCCCTTCGGAATATCAAGAAAAAACTTTAAACAATGTTTATTAGACCCTTAGAGATTATTCCAAGAAAGTTTCAGCAGAATTAAATTTTGAACGATTTTCGTACTAGTCCCCCTTTAAATCAAGGGCATTTTTCAAGCATTACTCAAGAATTGTTGTATCTATCAAAAACAGGTGCATATCTTAAGTAATGACGTCTCCTATATCATCAGATAGATTCCTGATTCGAAGGCTATAAAAACAGCCATGTTCAACAGTCAGATCCAGTGGTGACGTCAGGTGTGATCGAGCGTTAATCTGACAGGCGCCACGCCCCTCGAACTGTGAATCCTTATTGTTCGAGCAGAAGTTAAAAGACTGGCAGTTTTTAATCCGAATACAAGCGAAAGCACATTGTATGCTGGTTTTTACGTTAAGGGTTTTGATCACGCTGTTAAATAAAGCAGCATCTTTTCGGTTTGAAAAATAAGCGTTATATTTGTCCGGCAGTGGCGCTTGTAATGGAGTTGGTGACGATGTCGGTGATGAAGAAGACAAAGTTGGTGTAGGCGATGATGATATCTGTGTTGACATTGGTGAAGAAGATGGTGGTAATGATAATAATGATGATGATGGTGATGATGGTGGTGGTGGTAATGATAATGATGATGATGATGATGATGGTGGTGGTGATGGTGAAGATGATGTTTGCGTTGGCAGGGGCGATGGTGCTGCTACTGATGATTCTGATGTTGATTCTGCTGGTGTTGATGATGATGATGATGATGACGGTGATGGTGATGGTGAAGATGATGCTTGCGTTGGCAGGGGCGATGGTGCTGCTACTGATGATACTGATGTTGATTCTGTTGGTGTTGTTGATGATGATGATGATGCTAGTGATGGTGATGATGATGATGATAGTGATGGTGATGATGATGATATTGCTGTTGGAGATGGTGAAGGTGATGCCTGCGTTGCTATTGGTGAGGATGATGTTGATGATGACAACAAAGATGGTGTTGCTGTTAGCGATATCGATAGTGTTGGCGAAAGTGAAGATGTTGCTGTTGCTGGAAATGTTTGAAAAACAATTGGCGATGGTGAGTAAATTTCTGAAGAAACCGAATGCAACGTCGAAGATGAAGACAAATACGAAGAAGATGACCTCAGAATGAAGGAGGTTGCTTTCACTTGGCCATGGACTGTTGTACTTAAATGTTCACTTGTAAACATAGTCGACGAAGTAACAGAGTTGCAGCTTTGTTTCATACATTGTTTGGTCTCTTTCTTTTTTTTCTTTGGATTGGATGAATCACATGGTACACTTTTTGGACCAGCGCAAGAATACCTTTCTTGTAACCCATCGCCACATGTCACAGAACATGGTCCCCAAGAACCCCAGTGGCCTCCTTGCAAAGGAAGAGAAAGCGGTTAAGATGATAAATAATTACTGTAAAAAAATTAAAATTAATAAAAAAAATTACTGCAGTTATCATATCGTATATAATGTCGGCTTGACGAAAACAAAGGCATATTCTGGTCACAAGAAAAATCCTAATATTCGAATCTGAGTATTAGTTGTTGCCAAAATATATGGAACGAAAAGAACAGACGGATACAATAGCACTGGAATCATTTCCTGGATAGCATTTTTCACGGTTACTAAAAATAGATATTGCAAAGCATTGTGGGATCGAAATGCGGACAAACATTGTAAAAAAGGCTTAGTTTACAGGGGGGGAAAAGATCAATATCAGTCGAAAAACCATAGTTTTCCCCCGAATTAGAAACAACAAGAAAAGAAAACATTGTTGCAGCATATTAGCATGTGTTTTGGGCTTGGCTTGTCTGCATTTCAATCCTATAATGCATCATCGTGACGTCATCCGTGGAAAGCGCTATTCGATTCACCATGGTTGCCGCAACTGGTCGGCTGTGACGGAAATATCGGTGTTATACTCATTTTCATAATTACGCGACCACTTGAACACTTCAAGACATCTTGTTTTTTGGCTTCCGTCGTTCTTGATTGATAGTTAGCTCAGTGTCTGGGTCGCGTAATAATATGAAAAAAATATGGTATAATTTGAGGTACTTTGAAGTCTGGATTTGGCATGCAGAGTAACGTGAAAAATGATAATGAAAAACTTCAATATTACCGATACCCTGAAACAACATCTAGGCTGATTAAAGTCAGGGTATGGATAACTCACAGATTGAACCCTGAAACAACATCTGGGCTGATCAAAGTCAGGGTATGGCTAGTTCATAGTTCGACATGACTAATATTAATAGCATGAAAATGAGTGGTTTTCGAGAAGGGAAAAAATGAATAAATAATAATTTAAATATTGAACAGTTCTCGTACGAGGTGCGCGGAAACACTCGGTGTCGTTTATGGAAATTCAATCAATTTCTAATTTTTTTCTTTGTGGAAACCACTTAATTTTAGTGCGATAAAACTCCATCAGACTTGATCAGTTAACTTTTACACAGGCAGCCCGACCATGACGAAGCGTTTTAAAATAGGAGAAAAATGCTATCCAAAAAAAAAATTAACAGTTTTGGTTTCCTTGCCTTTCTAAACATTGACAAAACTTCCTGCCTTGCGCAGCGCATTTATAGTTGGTGTCCAAGAGTTATATTGTTTCATATTCATTAATATTCATGAGTTAGAGCAGTTGTTTCATTGCATGAGTTTAGCCTAAAACTAATATAAGTACAATGAGTTATATTCATTAATGCATTAATGACCGGTAACATTAGCGCTACACTCAAGCGCTGCTGAACAATAGTAAGGACCAAGGATCGTAAATCTTGCGGCTTGAAAATGTATTAAACAAATATGCTACAGTATATATGACATCGTCCCTCCGCAAAAACCCAACGAAATTCCAACTAAATTTCGACCGTGAGCTAGTTGTACCCTTACTTAGATCAGCCTTATGGCCTGAGGATGTTTGAATGTTAGATGAGATTGAGGCTATATTTAAGATCTTTTTCGAACGTTTTTTTTTTCGCGCTGGATAAAATTTACCATTACCACACTAGGTGCGAGTATCTAGGCTTTGTGCAGTCTGAAGTATTTGACAGCATTCAGTTTAGAGGTTAAACACATGATATGAAACCCTTGATGTGGCTTAATCATTCCGTTAATATGTTATCAATCCCCTAGCAACAGTATGAAAACGATGGTTGCTATCATGTAATGGTCACGTTTCATCGATTTACGAATTCTTTTTTTATATATGATAGACTGAAAAAATTCCATTTCTCCTGTTCATGTATCTCTTTTCCTATCCCTTTCTGACTTCCCTATTCAGTCATATACCATTCATATAATATTGCTATTTTTTCATTTGTAAAATAAAGAATGAAAAGAAATTATAATGAAAAGATCTGACAGCAAAAAAGATAAATACACTTTTATTTGAGTATGTTGTTTTGACACCTTGGTTTTTCTTTTCTTTATGAAGTCGGTATATTTTTGGCTGGAATTCAGTGATATTTATACTTGCCCCGCCTCTTACTTCAGGAAGAAAAACCCTGGAATTTTCTTTCACTTGAAGCTCAGACTTCGATATAGATGTGAATGTATCGATAACAAAACCCAGCTCTATCGCTATACCTCCTTCTTCCGGGCTAAACCTTCGTCATTAAATTGAATGAGCACATCTTCTCATCCTGCCGGATTCTGATTACTTTTCTTTCGATCTTCATTCGATCAAAAAACATTCAAGTTGTTTGAGCTTGTACCCAAGGCTTAAAATATGATCCAAACTTGCCGGAAATACCTAGATTTTGATCCTGAATTTTTGATATAATTTTTCTAATGAGTTTGTTTGAAGACATTGATCTTGGAGGATGATTGATCTGCAGAAAGTGTGAATCAATATCGCGGATCTGGATCTGGATAACTAATTTTCATTGTAAACTTTAGTAAGTGTCTTGACCGAGGCACGCTGCCCAGAACTTTTTTGAGTCTTTGAACTGAGCGCTTTGAAAAATCAGCGATAACCAACCTCTTAAAGAAAACTTACTTTGCGTTGTGCGTTCTTAGGAGGGTATTGATAAGGATTAAATAGTAAGTAGAATGGTAACTAAGAAAATAGTGCACTTCAAATAATCGATAGTGGACCTCTTCTTGTCCTACCGCATGAAAACAGAATTGTTTTTGACTGAATATTTACTGACATTTTTTAGATTTTATTTGCAAGAAATATTCACATAAAACTATTCATTCGGTGTTTCATATGGCTCCCCAGTATTTACAATTAATAAAACAAAAAAACTACAACCAAGATGGGGTTTCTCGAAGTGCGCGCTAAACCTAAGACTGACTCATCGTATTGTAGCTATCGAGCGAGACGCGCTATGTTGCAGGTATGACTTCTTCGACAACCACATTCATCTATGTTACCTATATGAATTATAGCTATTATCAAACGGGAAGCTAACCTGCTTGACACATTTTTAAATGAAGTCTTTAGGAATAGAATCTCAGCAAAACTCACCTAAAACAGGCGAAAGGAATATCGTAATCAATCCCAGAAAACCAGCCAAGAGTGTAATCCTCATTTTAAGAGTCTCTTGATCGCAAGATTGTGAAGGAGTTAAAACCCTTTCTTTGTGTTATCTGAGGCAGACACTTTTGTGGTCAAATCCATTCCACTTTGATTGCCTAAGTCCAACAACTATACTTCCGCTTATGTAAACACCTTTATCGAGTTGCTTTAATTTGGTTATGTAACTGCCAAGGCCGAAAGGTAGTAACCCATGAATTGATAGTTATGTCAAAAGCGGTACACTCTAATCAAACTTTGAAGCGAATTACCTAGTTCCTCCAATCATTATTGATGTAAGAAATGACACTGAGAGGGTCACCATAGAATTAATAACCCCGTTTTGTAAATGCAAAAGACGATTTCTTAACATTTTGACAGATGTATCACAACTAAAAAAAATACAGATTAAAATGTCTTATGAAAATTACTGAAACTAAGTAAGAAATTTGACAGAAATGCTTTTTATTTTGGAATCATGAAAAATGAAACATTAAAAAAGCTATAACAATACATATCTTTTATGATATCTTGACCTATTTGTCAAGTAATGTTTGCCTTGATTGCCAACCCTTGGGCAAAAGAGAGTCAGAGTGAAGCTGTTGTTAACTTTAATAGTTTTATATACTTTTTTTTAGCCTGTCACGGAGTGATTGTCTCGACTAATTTTTTTTTTTTCGTTTTTTTTCCCTTTTCTATCATCATTTATAAATATTCTCGTTTTACTTTCAATCCTTGTTTTAGAAAAAAAAAAAAAAATTGAAAAGAAGGAAATTATTAGTGGCGATGTTTTGACTATTTGATCCGGCAAGATTAAAAACGCTTTACTTATAAGACCTGGACGGCCAGTTATGGTGATTCCATATTCTTTTTATGTTTATAAGTGTTTGACTTTCCGCTGTCTCGTTTTAGCATCGTTGCAACATCAATTCACGATCAACAATCACTGGCCAACACTTTAAAACTCGAATACTTAGGATTTGTAAATCATTGCTAAGTCGATGGTGGGTGAACAATCACTGGCCAATACTTTAAAACTCGAATACTTAGGATTTGTAAACCATTGCTAAGTCGGTGGTGGGTGAACAATCACTGGCCAACACTTAAAAACTCGAATACTTAGGATTTGTGTACCATTACTAAGTCGATGGTGGGTGAACAATCACTGGCCAACACTTTAAAACTCGAATACTTAGGATTTGTAAACCATTGCTAAGTCGGTGGTGGGTGAACAATCACTGGCCAACACTTTAAAACTCGAATACTTAGGATTTGTATACCATTGCTAAGTCGATGGTGGGTGTAGGATTATGTTAGGATATCTACATGTCCATCAAGGTACTGATCGTGATAATGTTTATGAACGAAGATTGTGTTGCTATGTAGATCCTAAGTGAGTCAATGATGTACTTGCGTTAAGCTGGGTGAGGACTTCCATGTATTACCAGCGGACACGGTGCTATTGTATCCATCCCCCGGGCATTGCCGGAGTTAGTTCATTTTAAAATATGCGGAAGGGGCCTTGAAAATGTTGAAGCCAAAAGGATGAATACGCAATTGAAACTTTTGAAGCCAGAGTAACATGTCAATAAAAATGTTAAGTGCTACGAGTGTACCTAAAATGAATTTCGTTCCGAACCAATAAAAACGCAAGAAATCGATCATCGCTCAATTACATTGGTTATAATTGAATTTGGAACTCATTAAAATCTTCTTTAATTCCCCTCAAACGTTAATGTTTTAAAGGTCTTAAAGGTATTATTTCTTCTATTAGCTTCAGAAACAAAAGCGCGCTCAAAATAGCAAACAAAAAAGTAATGGGAGGATATAAAAACAAAAGAAACTAAAACATCGGCAGGGATCCTGTAACACAGCCGCCTCGGCGGCGGAATGGATGATACACAGAAACTACGGCTCGCTAGTATGATTACATCTACTATATCATATGCGCAAACTCCAAAATTCTCTTGATTCAAATAGCGCTTCTCCTAAAACCAAGCCACGCCCAATTAAAATATTGTGTTACAATATAAACTTTAATCACATTTTTTTTGAAAATCTCTTATCGTCTTTCTTTGGTCTGTATACAGTGTCATCGACTATGATCTAATCAAATGATTAAGACTATACAGAGGAATCGCGAAAAACCCGGTCCATAGTGCAATCAATTAAGTCACCTGTCTCTTAAGTGCCTTGTGGCACATAAGGCCTCAATCAATTTAGTAGCCAATGGGGAATTCTATAATTACTTTACCGTTAACAGTTTTCAGTTATAACAGAGAACCTCTAGGTTGATGATGCGTTGTACGTACACACTGGAATTTTCGAGCATTTTTCGACCCCTTAACACTAATCTATTTTTGTTTGCAATCATATTTTTTGCCGACAGTCGCTACTAAAACAAATGGAAAACGAGCAACTGAATCCGCACAACCAATTACTTTAGTGTCGTCAGCTTTCGTTTTTGCTGTAATTCGGCGCACTAACATGAAACAGGGCTTTACATGTTTTCAGTTGTCTCCATTTTGGATAACGTTTCTGTTTTTTGGTTGTTTTTTTTTCCTTCAAATGTATGTTGCATTCAACGCAAATAAAACGCGATCAGCGTTTTCCTCGAAGTGTATCTGATTATCGTGGATAACCCCAATACATCGAATAGATACTGCTTTTTCAACATAAAGAAACAGTATGGATCGATTCAAACATTTTTTTGTGGTTGAACTTCAAATTTGTTTAGATGTGAATTAAAAGCCCTCGAGTTTCAGCAACAACAAATGGGAAAGAATTGAATAGCTCGTAAAAACTGTTAGCAACAGGGCCAGTAATGTTAAAGTTTACACGAGCGATTTTTGTCAGTCAAGAATGGTGATAGATTTATTCGTAAAGTCTTATTCCGAACACAAAGATTTCCTGGACACGTCTCTTTAGAAGCATACAATAAAATTTATTATATTTTCAAAAAATGGCCGCAAAATATCCAGCAAAAATCGCTACGGTGTAAAAGGGTCTTGTGATTTCCTTTCGAAATGATAGCTTACCTTGAACATACTCAACTCGACGCACCATCCAATACAATAGCAGACACAGTGTTCCTTTTCGATTCATCACGCGGTTCTATATTACACATCAGAATTCCGCTACCCTTGCAAACAGAACCAGCATTTACTTGACTTCAAGCAGGATTATTGCCTCTTTCAGAGCAGTCACCAATAGCTGAGCGTTCACATCTTGCTGAAAAATCAATTCATGTAATTGGAATCGTGCAGAAGTCTTACTGTGAGGAAATCATCTGTTTACACAACAGAAAAGGTAATTATATTAATGCAGTTATTGCTTTTCAACGATAGGATATAATTCTCCTGATACTATCTGGGAACAGGTTTTCAGTCAATATATCGTAATTATGAGAATAAATACGAAGGGAATTAGAAGTTGTGGTAAAATTCATAATATAGAATAGATAACATTGTACTCTTGATAAATCTTTATAAAGACTTAAAATAAGTTGTGTGTACAGACAATATCATTCTAATGCTGTAATACATGTTTAGGCTATGTACTGTAGCTAATGGATTTTTCACCAGGAGCCCGAATCTATTTGTAAGGCAATATTTTGCATCACAATAACATTACATTACCTCTCAGAGGCTTGTGGATGAGAGCCAGACTTTTACAGGGGAGCTATGGTAAGCTCACAAGTACTTTCCTGAGAACATGGTATTTTAGCTACTCCAATGTTGAAATCTTGAATACGCATCAAAATGGCATTGTAAAACGCAATCGTAAATCTTTTGCTTGGAGATAAGGGACCTTGCATAAAGAGAGTCGAACGATAAGCTAATAAATAAGCTAAAAAGCACCTTGCGTCTTCGAGCCGCATTCTCGCATTCCGTCATGAATCTCCGATTCAACTAGTGCGCAATAGAAATAGGAAAAAAATTAATGACCGAAATCCTACGTTCCAGTAACGCCACTAGAGCGGTTATTTAGTACCCTTCGACTATGGTATTATATTATTTCCTATTCATTTTTTCAGCTTACTGTTTTCTTTTCAATACGAATAACCGCACCACTGATTGGCATTCACTGTTGCGGAGTGTCCCTGCCTTGTAATCGTTTTTGTGTCCTATTATCTGTATTTAGTTGGGGTTTTTTTTTGTACTATTAGACGAAGCTAAAAAAAATGAAACTTACCAGTAATGGAAATTTAATAACCAACTACTTTCGTGACGTTAATTTTCGTTTTCACTGTACTACTAATGTGATAAAGGGCTTCGTTTTCAGATGTCCAAAAATACTTATCTGCACTATTATATTATTCCCCAATCATTTTTTTTTAAGTTTTCTATTTTTTTTTTTTCAATAAGGAATAACAATTCGCAAGTAATAGAAACTTAGTAACACTCTTCTATTCAATATATAATATGACAGTTTTTTTGTTTAGTTTTGATTTTTGTAGCATCTTTTGTGAAATATTCAATAGTGCTTTATTTGTTTGGGGATTCACAACAAAGCCCACATAATGTTTTTCAAACTTTACAATAAATCACTGAGGAAAAAGAATTTTTCTTTGAATAAAACCTAAAATCTTCAATTCTCCATCCCACCCATTCCTAAAGCCGCTGCATACGAGGTAAGAAACCTTGCAGCTTGCTTCGTCTCCAGTAGCAACCGAACCTCTTTCAACCAATCATGAGCGACCTTTCGTGGCTCACCCTGCAGCTGGTTGACCAATCGGGCGGCTAGTTCCAGGTCTCCTTTGCGCACGTAGTACTCGGCGCGAGCAAGGAGTCCAAAAGTGTCCACATTTTCAATATCAATCAATTCTCCATCCTTTCGAGGATCGAATTTATCAATAATAAAGAAAGACTGAATATAAGAGACAAAATAAGTCCATGGACCTTTGTTATCTTCACCAACCATCGCTACTCGTCTACAAGACTTCAGAACGTCAGGGAAGCGAGAAGCAAGGTTTTTCTCGTTGTAAATACCTCTCTCTAAAGCTTCTTCCGGTACAGCTGCTAGCAGCTTTGACACAGCAGTATCGTTGGGAGCAGCCTTTTGGATGGCATTCACTTCAGGAAAAAGAGGTTTAAGTGCCTTTAATCCACTATCGATGGCTGACTGAAGAGACTCACAAGCCACGAACAAGTCTTGCGCTACCTTGTTGGATTTCTCAATATCTACACGACCATCCAATGTAGCCTCTATACCACGCAGCCTCGATAATGCTGCTTTGAGTTTATTGCTGTACTCTACTTTTTCTTCGTTTAGTTTCTTGTTTAACTCCTGGCCGTATCTGCATGAGCACAATGATAAATCAGATAATTTGAAATAGTTTGTGAGTAATTATTTCGGTTTGGTTTTTAGTCATTTGGAATAGTACATCCGGTGATTTGTCAAATGACTTCACCCTTTATCAGATTGGTGTGCGCCATCAAAAATGTCTATGCTTGATGTCTCAAGAAAAAATTATAACCGTTAAAGGTACAGTAATATAATAAAATCCCGCGCGCAACAAAGTCAGTCTGTTGTAGGAGAGAGTAGAAAGAGCTTCTAATTTTGCAAAAAAGTCGAGCAACGAAATTCCGTCGTTGCACGGGGTGGTAATACGAGCCACATGCACTATGCAACTTGCAATAGAACAATGTTGTGCACATGTTGTACAATTATGTTGCTCGTATTACCGCACCTTTATCCATGAACACTCCCTCCAGCTGAGTTGATCGCCTTCCCCGAAAGGAATTATGGGTCACTATTTTTGGTTAGCATTTTTCGAGCATTTTCCGAGTATACAATGTAGACTTTTCTTGTTGATTGAAATGAAATTCCACCATGAGTTCTACTAGCGTTTACCATTAATTTAAAGAAGGAAGAAATCGTATTTCAAAAATTCTCTTGGCAGAATAATGGGAAATGTCAAATCCTTAATTCTAATTAATTGACCTTGAGTTTGTTCTGAAGGTCAACTCAGCTGGCTTCTACTCAAGTTAGAATAAAGGTTTTAGAATGCGAACTAGAGAATTAAACTTGAAGATTCTGACAAAAACAGCAGTCAATTCTTACTGTTTGGCTGCTTGAGAATCAATAATTTTACAGGTTAGCATGATTGTTACCTTTCTTGTAGTTCCTGTGACTGTACTCTCAGTACTTCTGTTAGATGATCACTATATGCAGCAGCCTGTCTGCGCAGCTGTTGGCGTAAGTTTGTCTCGTGTTCCAAATCTAATTCAGATTCCTGGGAAAAACAATTGAAAGAACACTTAAAACCCTCTTAAAGCAGCAGAAGCAGCAACAAAAATATTTGAGGCAGTAAAGATATCAGTAGGAACTGCAACAGCAACAGCACCATCACAATACATAATATCAACAGCAGCAATAAGAATAGCAAAAACAATAGCAAAAACACAATCAACAGCAAAGACAACGAGAAAAACGAGAAATTAAACGCGGCCTACGGCCGAAACTTGTAACTGCTTGAAGACCTCGACATCTGGAAAACCATCTAAATAGACACTTGACATGATCGTTTTCATGTTCTATTTTTTCTTTCTTTTTTGAAAACTTTTACCATAATATCATATGTAATTAATAGTAATTTTGTAAGGGTCAACGGTAATTGGTGAGAGCTGCTGTGATGTCCCCGAAGTAAACCTATGTGCGAGTGTGCGCATGTTCAGTGCTAGACATCATCCCACATCGAAGAGTGAAACTACAATTTGTTATAAAAATAGCTGCTCACGCGGGTCTAGAACTTTATATTCGTACGACGTGCGAATGCGAAGTTTCGTGTATTATAATTGCTAATTGCTAAGCATTTAAATATCGATCTGCTAACAGCATAGTGAGTGAGTGACACATTTGCATCATCAAATATCAAAATACCCTTTTCTTCTGTGAAATGTGAAATTCAGCTCTCAGTTTCTCCAGTTCTTGTTTTACTTTAATCTCAGCCAGTTTTGTATCTTCTTTACGTTGTACACTGAGAACCTGTTCCAGTCTCTTTTGTTCTTCTTCACGATGACTGGCTAGTTCCTGTTTTAAGTGTTCTATTCTTTTGCGTGCATAGGCCAACAGAACTGCATCAGATCTAAATGGATAAACAGAGAATAAAATCATAAAACATTTAAGATACTACGCGCACTCTGCACTGATTGGCTGGATAAAGTATTTGAGATATAACGCGCGCGCTGATTGGCTGGCTACCGTGTTTATATTACATTACAGAGACATACTACCAGCTGTATGAGAAAAACTAAGCGCCAAAAAGGCTGTTGTAATTCAAGCTGCCCTCGTCCCAGTTTTAAAAATCATATATTGCGTCGAATTCAAGGAGATTGGGATGGAGAGATTATAGCAAATATTCCTCTGAAGCTTCCTGTGATTGGTCAGTTCATACGTACACAGGACAGCTGGTAAGAATTGCAGTTATGAGGATTGAAATTACAATACAAATAATATCATTACTCTTAAAAAGAAAAATCAAAATAGGTGTGACTTAACATACTTTGCTTCATCAGCTTTCTTTCCTTTCCCTTTGGTTTCTTTCAGAACCCCAGGTAAGACTTCCTCAATCTCCTTTTTAAGCATATGTTTGCTTTCTTCAAGGTATTTCTGGTGCTCCTGTAACAAAGTGTCTTCAGATTCAGCCTTCTGTAGCTCAGATGCTTTATTTGTTACTTCATATGTTATTTTTGCTGCCTCTTCAGAGGCCTTTAATCCAGCTTCCTTGGCTCCTGAAGCCTCTGCTTCCTTGATAACAGTATAGAGTTTTGCTATTTCTTGGTTGACCTTGACTTGAGATGCTTTTGCTTCACTGATAGCAGTGTCAGCATCCTGGAATCAAATCACAATCATTAAAATACCTAAGAGCAGATTTTTCTTAACTTTTGAAATTCCCCAGTTTACTTAGGCTCTAGGCATAATTAAAAGTTAATGTTTATAATTTATAATACTATATTTCTTATTATTCATTTATAATAAGATATTAATTTGTAATCAATATGCAAAATAAAATAAGTTGAGTTAAAATGAGCAGTGAATAAATGAGAAAATACTCAAGAGAATGATACATATTCTGAAATGGGAATAGGCTCTAAGCCTACATTTTGTGCATCAAATACAACTTTCAGACCCGCCCAGGGCTTTTGTGGGTATATTGGTATCAGAGCATTTTTAACCCCTGTATTCAGTATCTCCAATGATATTTATATGGGAATAAATTATCTTGTTTTTGGAATGTTTGGGTATTCAGTGTGTGGTCCACCAGCATATCTGACTTCTGGTTAAAAAGACCTTGCATAATAATTAGTTATGACATCACATGAAAATGTGAAGAATATTTAGTATCATATAGGCAAAAAAATGGGTATATTGGTATCTCAGCACCCCCCTCCCCGGCCAGGTATGAACTTTATGTAGTTCCATTACCAGTAAACAAAAGAAATATTAGTCAAGAGAATGTTACATATTTTGAAATGCAAAAGATGATTGGGCTTTAATATCTTACCTTTTGTGCATCAAGTACAACTCTACTCAGTTCCTTCATGCTTCCTGCATCTTCCTGCTCTAAAGCATTCTTCAGTAGTTTAATATGGGATAGAACTGAGTCTGTAGCTTTTGTCTGTGCATTTACAGCTTCTTGTGCACTCTTTTTTAAATCAGACAAAGATTCTTCCACCATTATCTCCATAGCTGTTTGATCTACCATTTCATTAAGTTCCTTTTCAGTAAGGCCAGTGTCATGTGGGGAAGAATCTTCTTTTGTCTTGAGTTTGAAATCCTCTAAGATATGAAATATAAAAAACTTCATCACCTAAAATGATCCAATATACAGCAATACAATAAGCTTTATTAGGTTCCCGACAGGGGGTCTTCATACCTAATTTACAAAAAATCTAATCATAAATATTTCTAATTACAAATGATAATCATAATTCTAAATATAGGGCTATGATGAAATCTGATCAAAGTACTAAAGGTACAGTATATACCTGACAGCAGATTCAGATTGAGCATTTAGCGGCATTGTTTGGTGCGATCATTGTGATTGTTAAATTTGCCTGTTTCTATGCAGAATGCAAGATGTTTCTAGGCAGCTGGAGGTATGTTTGGCTGATAAGATCAGTTTCATCAACTTTCAGTGACAAACAGCACTTTTAAACACTCAACCTGAATCCTGTGTACTTTCAGGGTTGCTACTTGCACGTCTATTACTGACAGTATTTAGCCAAATTTATTTAACTGTTCACTTACCAGTTGTGCTATCTACCTCTTTGATTATAGGAGGTGGCCGTGGCTTCCCACGTTTTGTAATAGTCTGATCTACTGCCGACATTGTAGGCTGATCTACTGCAGACACAAAACTGGCAACAGAATCTTTTAACTCCTTAGTTTTAGGGGGTGGTGCTGGGGATTCTTTTTGTATATGTTTAACTTCATCTTCCACAACCGATGCAATGTCTAAGTCTACAGCTGAAACTGTTGTTTGGTCCAGAGATGACAAAGATGCAACATTTTTCTGCAAGGAAAACAATAATAATTCGAAACAATTACATTTCAAATATAATGTAACTTATTATAGAGCAGCTTTCATATGACTGTGAAAAAGGTACAGCATGGACCGCACTTTCCTGTGATGGTGTCAGCACCATGCCATGTATGATGTTTGGTGCAGTGTCTACGCTGCAACAAAACTGTGCTGTGTGCCATAACTTGTCACACTCATACAAAATCTGCTCTAAAAATATCATGCATTTACCTTCTTTTCAGTTTTAACACCACCTGGCTCTCCAGGTTTTTCTTTTTCTTTTGGTTTTACATCTAAAAATGGCTTTATTTCAGAGTATTTAGGTTTAAGGAGGCTTTTCTCGTCATCGTTGTTGTTATTGTTTTCTACACTAGATTTTAATGCAGGACCAAGAGCTAGGTTAAATGTTTCTATAATAGGAAGGCTTTGGTTAACAAACTTGCGGAAGTCTTCATTATAACTGTAGAGAACAGCTCCTCCAACTAGTCCACCTCCAGTGAGCAGAGCTATAGCCCCAGCTATCTTACGTCCCAGAGAACTAAAAAAATGGAAGGGAAAAGTGTATATCCATAAGTCCATTCCAGAGGAATAGTCCGAGGGTTATTGACAACCATTAAACACAATCTCTGTCCAATGGCAGGACATAATGACTGGCCACACTGGACTGATCAAGATGTGACCATGCAATCAATGTGACTGGTCAAGAGGACAAACCACCCTAAGCTGGGCCCTAAAAGACATTACGCTTGGCTGGGAACCCCTTGTGTGGAACCCCTTCTTTTTTCCTGACACTAAATGCAATCTGTGTTTAGGGCTAAACATAAGATGTTTGGTGGGATGGCTGACTAACATTAATTTTTAGCCCTGGTATCTCCAGCAACTCCCTTTTGAAAAATCCTGGATTCACCATACATTTATCTTTGCAGAGAGAGACTTAGATATCTTCTGCAATATCATGATTTCAAAAAATATGCAAGCTCTGAATAAAAGTTAGCTTTAAGTACCATCTACCATCTGATATCCGACCAACACTTGGAAACGACTTATTAGGGGTGGAGAATGCAGCGATTCAAGAGTGCAGAATGCACATCTGCTATTACATTTGAAGTTGCTGCTGAAACGAGTTGTAGTTGTGTCGCAAGGGAAAGTTAAAAGCTCAAAACTAAAGCTTTAAAAGTCTTACTTGTTCTTTTGTGGGGTAGTGGTGGATAGACATCTTTTTGCAGACAATGGAGGACGAACAGCTTTTGTACAACTTGTACAACTTTGAAATGACGCCTAAAGAAAGAAACAGCATCTTGAACTAGATATAAATGACCTAATATGTGAGAAAAAATTGAATGCAAATTGAATGCAAAACGTTTTTATGACATGGAGCTATGATGATACCAAAGCCAGACATGCAACTTCTAGTTTGAAGTGAAGCAAAAACGACGTCAAGAAAACTGAAAAACATGTAACAAAAACTAAACTTGCAAAAGCAATACATACCTTAGAACATGGCAAGGAATTTGGCACAGTCTTAAGCCTTAAAAGCTGAGTATTTTTTCCAACACGAAACATTTTGCTTGAATTTTGTTCATGAGTCAATCCAAGATGGCGGCGTGCGACGTTGTAGTGCCGAGGCCTCGCCGAGGCCTATGAAACGACGAGGGTAAAGGAATAAATTGTAGGGAGGGGAGGGTCAAATCTAAGGGAATTACTTTAAAATTCAGTTTCAAATGTGAAGGAAAAATAACTTATAGTTTATTTGTGCTTATCTTAAAACTGAGAAAAAGGTTTTTTCATGAGACTTTTAGTGACATATTAAAAAGGTATAAAAAAGATTTGGTTAATGCCGAAATAACTATTTACCCCCTCCCCAAGAGTAAAATATCGTCAGTGTTCTTTAATTTGATTGGTTGAGAGAAAAACTGGCGCGAAAGATGCCATGTGACATTGTTTTGCAAGTGAAGGCGAGTAGAGTTGATTTTGATTCAAACTTTGCTTTTGTTTGGTAAGATTTTACCTCAAAATCTCTTTAATAAGAAACCAAAATGCTAGGTCAAAAAAAGATCAGTGCCTTCTTTAGCACACCAAGTGCTAAAAGATCGGCTGATGATGCAGAAGCCAACGAAAAATCACCTCCAAGAAAGCTTCACAAGGTCGACACGAACTCACCCGAATCGAACAACAATTCACAAGAATTAAGCTTATCACCTGAACAAAAAGCTACGATTGCTAAGAACAGAGAAGCTGCAAAGATAAAGTTGTTGTCCAAAAAGGGGCCTCAAAATTTCGGGCTGTCTTGGAAGAAAGCTTTGACAGCGGAATTTGATAAAGAATACTTTCAAAAGGTGAGTACGCACTCTACAGTTGTAGTGTTTGTACAAATATGTTTGACTCGATCTCGTCTTTCCTATGGATATACACGTGCCTAAGCTTGTTTATTGTGATCTTTTTCAGCTGACTTCCTTTGTCGCAAGTGAGAGAGCAGGAAAAACAATATACCCACCAGGTAAATAACAGTTGAAATGACAGCTATGGATATGATGCAGTGGAGGGGTTCCTGTTATAGTACAGAGGTACTATATACCATTTGTGGTACAGGGGGAGGGGGTTGGAAATTCAGGATTTTTCTTGAAAATGATACGATATTTTTATTATTATTTTATAATCTAGAAAAGGATGTATTTTCCTGGACACAGTTTTGTGATATTCATGATGTTAAGGTGGTCATCATAGGACAAGATCCATATCATGGTCCAAGACAAGCACATGGTAATAAGATGTTAGTTACAGTGATTCTCAAGTGTCAGATGTCTGGGTTTTTGGCTCGCACAAATCAAAAATGTGCTAACTCACATGTCACATTCATAGAATAGTCCCCTTCACAGTTATCTGTGCCACATTAAATGGTAGCTGTACCTTTGCATCAAAGCGAGGCAAATGGTGACCTTACAATGATAGACTTTTTTTAACACCTTGGACAATTATTCATATGTCTCTATCATTGCAAGCTCACCATTCATCTTGCTTCCATGCAAAGGCACAGCTACCTTAGCTACCTTTTTGAAGATGGCACAGGGAATTTGTGAAGGGGACTATTGTGAAAAGCACTTAAAAGGCCAGTTTACGCAGGCGACTTTTGATGCAATTTTTGCAGAGATTTTGGTTGCAATTTTCTCACATCATTAGTTTACACACACAATTTATTGCCGAGACACATAAAAATTACCTTTGTAAGCAAACCCTAATATTTTGCAATCTCATTTACTAATTATTATTACGGAGAGCCAGGGAAAGAGGTTAGATAACTAGTATACAAAGTGTTTGATACTCAATCTATGGCATGCTTTTATTCTATAACTTCTTACATTAGCAAGAAGCTATAAGAAGTTAAACATTGCTTTGATGTTTTCAGGACTCTGCTTTAGCGTTCAACCTGGAGTTCGTGCACCTCCAAGGTACTGTATATCTAATAACTTATCTTAACACTGGGACTGCAGTCGATACTTCATTACATTCAAGAATACTGCATGTATGTGATGTGTCTTTATTAGTTCCAGGTTTAGCCCCCTTAAAAAGTTAGTAACAGCTGAAGCTAAGCTATTACTACAGTCAAGCCTGCTGGCTGTTGAACTATTAGTCATACAAGTGAGGCTAGTGGGTCAATACAGTGCAAAACTGACCAAACTACTGACAAGCATAACATTTAGTCTTGCAACTGTTAGGCAATGTCAGAATGAATAAAACTTTAACCTTTTATTCAATTACATTTTCAGTCTAGTGAATATCTTTAAGGAGCTTCAGACTGACATTGAAGGCTTCAGCAAGCCAGATCATGGCTATCTTATTGGCTGGGCAAAACAGGGTAATTTTATAAATAAGAAATAATGATTCATGGCGATCACTTACAATAATTTTATATTATTTTATCCCTGTAATTATGTGGATGTACCAATGAAGTCTAATTCTGAACATTCATGTTTTTCAGGTGTTTTGCTATTGAATGCATGTCTAACAGTTGTGGCTTCACAAGCAAATTCTCATAAAGATAAGGTACTGTAAGTTAGCAAAGAAAACAACATTGTATAATTGAGTGAAATATATGATACAGAAGCCAACTGCCTACTTGCAATGGTGGAATTGATGCATGGCATAATCATAATCCCTTAAGGCTGGTTTTCACTTGCGTTGGAATCAAGCAGCTCATGCACAAAATTCCAACCAAAAACTGTTTGTCATAAGCACAAGCCAAGAAAAAGAAAACTTTTCAATCCTTCTGATTCTGATTACGACACAGTTCTGACTCCCATTATGATCCTTTAATTTGGTTTTCACTTTGTCATAAGCTGCTTCCAACTCGGATTCTGACAATAGTGAAAGCCAGCCTTTACTAGTGCTGTAGCTGATCCAGTCTGTTATTTATTTATACCTCATTATCTTTAACAATTCTAGGGGTGGGAGCAATTCACTGATGCTGTAATAAGGTGGATCAACAAGAATCTGAGTGGAGTGGTTTTCATGCTTTGGGGTTCTTATGCACAGAAGAAGTGTAGTTTTATTGACAAGGTAAGATATGCATGTCAGGTAAATGTGCAGTCCCATCAAGCAATATATCATGCATTTGCAAATCGAAAACACTCATACTTGCAGAAGGATTTCAACTAGTATTACAGTTTAATTATGAAATGCCAGCTTATGTTGCCTCAGATTTCTAGGCACAGTGCTTGCAAGTAAGGTGCCCCAAGTGAGGCCTGGATATGAGGTGTGCAACTGCAACACTCAGTGTTGTGCACAACCATGACAATGTATCATCTCCATCTCTTCAATGGTTGCATGCATCGTTGCACGAATGTTGCAGATTTCTCCAATTTTGAATGTATCTACTGTAGTTTCATCATGTGAACATGACTTGCAAAGTTGCTAGCAACTACACGACAGGATGAATTAAGCCAATGAAATGGAATTATTTAGCTGTGTGGCTGGACAGAATTGAAAAGTTTTCCTTTATAGTTTTGTCACCCATTGTCATTGAGAATTAGAGTATACATTTTATAGCACTTCTCTTCCCCTTGTACTGCTAATATGAATGATAAATTAGGCCTACATTGACTTTGATTCACCATCAATCTATGTAATAATTATTCACCAAGGGTCTTCTTATATCTTGACAGAACAAGCATTGCATCCTCAAGTCAGTACATCCTTCACCCTTGTCAGCTCACAGAGGATTTCTGGGCTGCAAGCATTTTTCAAAAGCTAATGATTACTTGAAGAAACATAGCAAAAAACCAATCAAATGGGAATACCTACCTGTTAAGGATGATGCCTTATAAACAGAACAACACTTGGATGTGAATGCATTTTTAGATGTTTATGATGCACACATCTGATGTAACTTTAGTTTGGTTGGAAATGTTTGAATAGGAGAAGCATTGCTAGGAATAGAGGAAGCCTTCAGAACTATATTGGTAATGCAGTTCCCGAAAATATCTTATTTCTTTGTTAATTATTCATATTTTTTTCCTTCCATCCATCCATCTTCTTTGAAATATTATAGCCAGATTTCCGGTAAACAGGACTACCGGCCAGCCCAAAACTTCTGTTGAAGTGGAGATAAAGATATTTTCTGGAGCTGCTATGAAAATGCAAAATAAATTATAGAGAAAATATAGGGAAAAGGCAAATATAACAGTCATATCTTCAATGTTATAATTAAGTTTTAAAAACCCCCTCTAACAGAGCTAAGTTTTGTTAAAATTAAAAAAGAATGCTGTATATTTTGATTATAAATTTCAGAAGTTTATGTTACTTAACTTTTTTCAAATTTTAAACCAGCTGAAAAATAAGAGTACTTTTTCATTTTCTTTTTTAAAAAAATCTTTATTTAATTCTTTTAATTAAAATTTTACTTACATAATAAACTTGTTTCAGTGGAATAATAGTTAACTATGATATATTTCCTAAAGAATTTAACTAATACATGTTCTTTGATATAAGACATACAATGTTCTGTTAAAGCACAGCTGACGACTTGAATTGTAACTTTTACAGTTGAATATTGTTTTCATAATGTTGAGAATTAAAGTGCTCTTTTGTTATTGATATTCTACATTCAATTTATAATAGGTTATAATTTAAAGTTTCTGTCTTACTGTCATAGTAGTGATAATTTAAGAACAGTTTTCGTATGAGTGAAAAGTCATAGCACACAGCGTGGTTATGGAGTGGACATGGCACAGAATTTGAAATGTTGCATTGACATCACAGAAAAGCATGGTCCATACCACAAGTGTTTCATAGTCTTACAAAAACTGCTCTATTTGAACCTCGTGAAATAATAATAAGTAAATAATTATAAGATAACAGTACTTGAAAAAAAATCTACAGCTAATAAACACCTTGACATTTTTGGAACCTGCCTAAGTTATGATAACTACCAAACATCAATTTTTTTTCCATGCTAGCATCATTCAATATTTATGCCCACAGATCTGTACTTAATTTTGAATAGTTTTTACTTGAAAATAATTGGTGGAAAATGTTTCGCCTTTTAGATGACCAAAATGTTTTAAATGAATGTGATATTTTCATTTGCATGAAAGCAATGAGGTGAGTAGTTTACATGGAGTTCCATGTCTTTGTCAATTATCACAAGGGGTCCGGATGAGGGACAAATTGCTATATGTGATCCACTCCCCTGGGTTCTCAACTATTTACTTAGCTCTCGTACGAATTTACAAATTTAAAGCACAACATTAGGTGTGTACGGACAGACCAAGGATTATATAGAGAGAGGCACTAGCTGATACACATGCAGCCTAATAATTATGTGTAAAAGTCTCAATATACTGTACTCTGTAGATGAGCAGACCTATTTTTTCTAGACCTAAGTCTGTGAAGGAATCAGGAATCTAATCATTCATGACTATAATACACTTGCTAATGATTTACTAGTTTACATTGTTCGAACATGTGCAATCATTTTGCACCTTGACCCAATGATATTCTCCCTGTTAACATGATTTCATTTGGCCCATAAGAGTCTGAGGGATGTAAAACATTGGTATTGTTCAAGGTGCACACTCTATATTTTTACAATCATGCTAGTCTTAATGACTTTTGAAAATATTAAGTCAGAGGGATTTCCCAAAATTAATGAGAAAAGGACTATTATATACAGTACATGTAGTGCATGTCTATTCTATGCAAACTTGAATATAGTATTATATCAAGAAAAAAATCCATATGTAAATGAATTACATCAACTGAAATGGAAGTTGAACACTGACTTGAAAATACAGTATTACTATAAGAATTCGATCATTCACCACGAATCTTCTTGTTTTCCATTTTGCAATATTTTGTTGATTGTTTGCATACAAAAATATATAATTCTTTAGATTTTATCTAGTTTATACTGTATTTACATGCATGTACATGTTGTGATAAGAAGCATTTGCTCTATGGTATCTTCATCTTAATGCCTTAATAGTAAAACAATCTGGAAAATTAATTGTATAGTGGTGGTGGGCTTCCTGTGGAAGACTGATGATTAAATGAACTACTAGCTCTCCTTATGTTGCCATGGTACCTTAATTATTTTTATGATTAATCCAGAGTGATCAAGGTACCATAATCCTCATAGCAATCTTACTTAGTTACTCTTCCTTGGAGACAGTGATCTGTGCAGATATAAGTGGCTTCCCATTGTCCATTACAATCATGGAGTTACGGAGAATATGCAGGTGGCGGGATATCAGACAGGGAGTCTGCATGACTCATTGAATACATCAGTTCAAGGGATAATTCATCATCGGATGCAGAACGTTGTCTATGTCGTCTTTGACAGTACAGTAGTCCAAAGGCAGTGGCCAGCACTGATGATGCACCAGCAGCAGCAACCAAGTAGAAACTTACCTCAAATTTAACTTTTATTGTTGTTTCTTTGCCTTTAATTTGAGCATTACTACTGTGCTCTAATAGTTGTGTTACCCAGTAAACTAATCCATTTGTAGCCACACAAAATACAACTGGAGACAAAAAAAAAATAACAGTAACATTAGGAATCAAATTAAGTTACTTTGTTTCAGTTTTTAATTGACATATAGCCCTTCGCTTTCACTCCATTAAAAATGCATGTTAACAAGACATGGTCAAGGATTGATGTTTTTGGCAAAATGTCAAGTGTTAGCCCATGTGTTTAAACAAAACTTGTAAGTGTTGCCCAACATGTGTTCAAACATTAAAGGTGCTGTTTGAAGCAGGAAATTGGTTGGACAAATATTGATTCAATTCACTTAAATCCTCCCTCCATAAAAACAACCATTATAAATCACACAAATCTAATTTCAACCATGAACATTTTTCTTAATTACCTGTTAATATATTAGCAATAGAATTGTTT
Source organism: Anthopleura sola (assembly GCA_023349425.1). Taxonomy (NCBI): domain Eukaryota; kingdom Metazoa; phylum Cnidaria; class Anthozoa; order Actiniaria; family Actiniidae; genus Anthopleura; species Anthopleura sola. Next base: position 11,494,486 of record JALHLI010000005.1, on the reverse strand, counting down.
TTCAAGCACTTCAAAGTCTTGTTTAATGTTCCACACAAATCCAAAAGGCAGGCAAACATACTAGCCACAATACTGATACAGCAGATTCCAACCGTCACTCTCAAGATGGTAACCATTGACTGTGTGTAACAATACTCCTCTGATATAAGAAGATAGAAAAAAGGTTAGGATGTATATATGACAAGTATAAAAATGATAAACCGGCAGGACATGAGATGGTTACTGGTCACATTTTGTTTCCTATCATGAACATGGCATGGGAAGTTTTGATTGGAAGGATGGGTGGCATTGCAGTGAGAGCACTCGCCTCTAGATCTCACCAATGCGACCCAGGTTTGAACCCTGCCAGGCTCTGTATTGTATGTAATTAAAGTTCCTTGATGGTTCTCTCCTGTGCTTTGAAGGTTTTTCCTCTGTGATCACCAGTTTTCCTCCCTCCACAAAAATCAACTTCTAAATTTGGATTGGAATCCAGTGACAGAAAAGTGGTTCCAGAAAAGCTACTGTGGAATCCACTGTTACCAGTAATTCCCATTTATAATTTGAATAACCTCCACCATTAAGACATTATCATCATTTTTACAGACACAACAATAAATGAAAAATTCCTTAAATATAGGCTGCGTGTACATGTAATTATATAGGTTATACGTAATGGAAATATAGTCTATTTTGAGCCAGTTCTCTGACTAACATTCTGCTACTGCATGATAGCCTGGCCCAATAAATTAAACTAGCTACAGTAGTAGTAACAGAGATACACATGATAAAGCAATTAAGCTTAGACTTCCTTGTGTATACCAATAAGAATTAGCCCATATTTGGTTAGATTCAGCCAACATGGTAGCTACAGAATATATCACATAATGTCAATAATGTCAATAATAAGGCCCGAATATTTTGGCCATAGGATATACTGTACAATAGAAATGGTTTGGAATTTTTGCACTTTATATCTAATTTAGGAATTAATAAAAAGAAAGAAAACTAAGCGCATGTCAAGTTTCCTTTGTTTAAAAGTGGCAGGACTTCACAGTTATTGATAAATCTTTATTTTGAACAATGTTAATTAATTTCAATGTCTCACTATTATTTTGTATATATTCTATTCTTATTCCTGAGCTTTACTGCCATTCCTTAATAACATTATTCTGAAACATTAAAAGACATTCTAAAAGAATGATTTATTGGGAGAGATATAATATGCATGCAGAATATAATGCATGACAGAGGCCAAATATTTCCACGAACGTTTATACATGCATGACCAGACAGATCTATGACTTCAGCTTTTTAATTAATATAGTATCATTCAATGCAAAATATATTGTTACCCAATTATATTATTATATATTATTCAAATAAGTATTTTTGATTGCTGAAACGAATACAATGTTTTTCCGTTGTATAAGAGATTTCGTTATTTAATATATTGAGCATTTTTGGTCGATTAGGTACCAAAATATGGAAGGCTATGTATTCTTACATAATTAAGCCTAATAAGCTTAGAAATTTACAGGAATAAAGCTAATCATTACATAAAAGAACCTGAACATATATGTAGGGCTTTTTTTCTCGTAAAAATAGAACAATCTAGACATTAAAAATAGGGATTTTAATAATTGTTTTATGTACCACTTTGTCAGGGGATCAGAGTCATAAAGCTAAGGCACGTCATGTTTAGGTGTAGATTTCAAGAAATGACGTAAAACAACAATAACAACAAAACAATTCTTCTCTCACCTAAACTTTTCGCAGACTTGTAAGCAATCACTTTATATAACCCAATATAATCCCCTGAACATCTTCCACCGACAATCCTCAGCCATTTTGGTTCAGCTTCAGCTATCGCGATCAACACAGCAGAAGCAAGAGCAAAAAATGCGGAAACGACATTTCGCTCGTACTCGGGTTTGGGTCGCCTTGAGTTACGGTTTCTCCGATTGCTACGGCGTCTAGTAAAGCCACTGTAGTCCCCAAACTGTAATGGTCTTGGCTGTAACATAATGTAGAATCATGTAGTAAGTTATTTACTAAGAAAAGTTGGGTATAACATCCCAAAAAGCGTCAACATTTGTAGAGTTTTTTGGCGAACACAGTGACATGCACAACGATTATGGTTTCTAATTGATGGCTATCACGTGACTCACGATAGGATACAGGAAGCCCGCCTATCTGCCTAGCCTGTAATCTCACTATACTTCATCAAGCAGACAAGATCAACAGGAAAAAGCACCTGTAGTTACTTGAAGCTAAGTTTCTGTTATATATTTTAAAATTAAGCCTTGAAACTTAGTATTTCGATCTGAATAATTTTTTAAGATTTTGTTTCTAGAAAATACTAATTGATATGTATATTTTTGCCTAAATTATAAATTTAGTAGATTTTCTTTGGATTTACTGAATTTGCTGTAAAAAAAACCTGTGAAAGACTTATAGTAATATCGTATATGAATTTTATTTTCTTCACTGCAGCTGTAATCTCATTGTTGGGGTTCCTGTGCTACTTGTTAACAAAGGAACCCCAACAATTGGTTTTATAAAAAAGAATGAATTCTCAAATATTTTGTTAAAAATTCCTTGTTTCTATTTTTGTTTGGTATTATTTAAAAAAGAAATGTTGAGAAAAAGGTTTGAAAATTATTTTTTTAAGAATTATTTGGCCTTTTAATCAAACTCGTTCCCAGTCTCTTTTCGATCTACCCACATCATTTTTGCCACGTAACCTGGCAGTCAGTAATCTTCCAAAAATAGATGGGAAAAAAGGTTTATATTTCTACGAGCAACGAAAAGGGATTTAAAATTGATTTTTCAAGTTAAGGACCGTTTAAATATGAAGTTATTTGCCTTGTGTATCTTCCATAAAGATGTTAATGTTAAACTTCTCGTCTCAGCCTTTGATCTTCAGTCGTTTGGATATTTCCAGCGATCAAGGTAAGATTTGACTTTGAAGTTAAGCTTTAGCGATAATATTACTCAATAATTTGCCAAAAATTTAGTTTCTAGAAATAAAATATAGGGTAAAATTCATTTACATAAGTTAGCTGTTTAACTACAGATCTGGTTATACCGAAATCAGTATTCGATTTAGAAAGCTTATACCAGCTGATCATTCATGTAAATTAACTTAACCTTCATTAAAAGCTCTTGAACAACCAAACGATATTGTAGAGAATTGATTTGTCAGACTTCATAGTTGTTGTTGAAATATACATAACAAGTCCTTGTGTATTCTCATATATGACAAAAAATGTGTTTTACTTGTTTAATTGGGCTGTTAAATGAGATCACTCACCATCTGATCGCCTGCTATCAGATTAATTAAGTTCATTTGTAATCAGCTGATTGATCAGGTTGCTTCCTATACATCTTGAAGTTACCTATCGTTTATAATAATTGAATAACGTTTAATTCACTTATTTACTTTATTTTGGTTTTTATTATATACTGAAATATATGGATATTGTGAGATTGTATATATATTAAGTCCTTATAGGGTTGAATCTTGGTTTAACACAGTGCACTAGCTCCCACTAGTTTCAGTTTCAGTTTATTTCGTGCTTATAATAGCATTACAGCTAATCCCAGCACTAGCGGTCATTATAATAATATTATAATATAATATTAATAGCTCGAACCATGAATACTTCAATTTTTTTTGACATTTTTTATCTTCCAATCAGAAGCCAGATTCACAACAATGCTCTGACATCATGTTTTGGTTAGATAACTACACATAATGTCAGTGTCTAGTGTATGAACCTAATTTCTGAATGGATGATGGGGAAAAAAAGGTCAAAAAAAACTTGAACTCATGGTTCGAGTACCCACACTGTAATAAATGGACATTCTAATGGAGCATCCTCCTACTTCAGTATGATGCTCCATTAGGATGTCAATTTCTTAATATATCCCACCTACTGATGGTCATTTACACATTTCAATCTTGGTTCGTTTCCAGTGTAAAAGAGTTTATGCAATTTACAAGTAAGATTCTTGTGGAACGAACAAGACCAAATGAACGAGCTACTGTAAAAGAACAAGGTTTGTATATATAACATCACTAGAATCTATACCCTAAATTTATTTCAAGCCATAACCTTAACTTGAGCTGCTATTGTTCACACATACTCAACAATAGTACGTGGTATAGAGGTTTTGCCTGATCAGGGGCCATGTTACATGTAGATGGCAGAATTTAATCTATGGAATTTAATAAGGGTTTATCATGTGAATCCAAAACTCACAGGACAGAAGAATGATTAACATACTGTACCTAAGAAGAGCATGTTAAAATCAGTAAAATTGCAAAGTTTGAAGGAAGTAAGTTCAAAAATAATGAAGATATGAATTTTCAAAAATCGAAATTTTGTATGAAAACATCAGTTGGAAGCATGTCTTGTCTTGCCTCCAGTAAAGGTTTTCTTACAAAATTCACACTTTCCAAAAATCATATCTTCACAAGTTTTGAATTTACTTCTTTCAAACTTCACAGTTTTACTGATTCTAACATGATATTTCCAGCTATGGTAATTATTTTTCTGTTTTACTAATTTAAAAGTACCTGATAAACCCTTATTCTTTTACATGTAAAATGATTGTCATCATTGTCTTGTCATCCAACATGGCTGCCGTCATGATGTGGTTGTTCAAAGTCTCTATATACTGTATAAGGAAAGGGTCAATTATATTGTGATTATCTTGATTATCTTATCTGTAAGTCATGTACACCAGGCTCACTGATCAGATCTATATATGCAAATTAATTTGTCAGTTTTATCTTGATTTCCTTTAGATTGCATATGTATTAGATTTGATTAAGTTTGAAAACTTTTCACCTGTCAGATAATTAAGCTTTCATATTAAGTTTTCAATGACCTTTCATTGTTTGTCAGAGAAGAGGGAGGGTAGCTCATCTTGAGAGGCTACCTCAATTAATCAAATTATTATTATAATTATCATCATCATCATCATCATCATCATCATCATGTTAATTGTGACATGGCTGATTGGTTCCTATTCTAGAATATCTGTGTCATGTATATGTAAGGATGGATTCACTTGGTGCTTGTCTGATTGCTGACCATGAATATCCGCGAAGAGTTGCTTTTACCTTTCTTAACAAGGTATGCTTAACTTACCTAGTAAATACACTCTGTTTACATTTTCACATGTCAAAGGGTGACCATAAGATTATCTAAGCCTACTATACTTTTACCCATTATTTAGATACTTGAGGAATTTTCAAAAACAGTTCCCCAGTCAGTATGGAGATCAGCAGCTCATGAGTAAGTTTTTAAATTAATAAGAACAACAGTTACTCTTAAATTAGTTTAATTTTAACACATAGAATTGAACTAGACCCTCCAAGACCAAGACTTTCCCTAGCAGGCTGAATACCTGCTTGTCATTGGTCAGAATACTAGGCAAAATCTACCAATTGAAGGAAAAAATAAATTTCTCCTGCTGATAAAATAAGACAAATTATACCATTTGAAAGCAGCTTCACAGATGAAGAAACTATAATGACTGTTAGGTTTATGTTTAAGTTTTGAATTCTTCATTTTTTAGCTCTGTTGACTTTCCTGCATGTGCGGAAAATCTTGAAAAGTATCAGGTAAGCAAAACTCAACTTAACCACCCTGAGGTGGAAAGAAAGCCTTATATGACTAGGACCCAATTACATTAAGGCATCCATTAGATCAAATTAGAATTTGGAAGTTGATTTTTGTTTGAGGGAGGAATACCAGAGAACCCAGAGGAAAACCTTCCAAGCACAGGAGAGAACCAACAAACAACTCTACTCACATACAACACTGAGCCTGGGGGGGCCTGAACCTGGGTCGCATTAGTGAGAGGCGAGCGCTGTTACTGCTTATGAAAACGATTGTGTCAACCTAATTATACAAAGTGCCTCTCAAATTTGATGCAAATGAGCCACATCGAAATGCTTTATGCATCGTGGGAGAGTAGCATATGTATATGTGTCCTATTTTTCCTTATTCTGAAGATTTATTGATACAGCTTGGTCAATATTCAATGGATTCTTTTATTTGACTTTGTTAGAACCCTACAGAAGCAGATGCAATGACTAAAGTACAGTCAGAACTAGATGAAACCAAAATTGTCTTAGTAAGTTCATACTAATGTATTCTTTCTTTAAGTCTGTCATGAACAAGTTGGTTGTAAATTAGAACATGGAAAGAGAATATAATTGTATTCCTTATCTTGTAGCATAGCACCATTGAAGCAGTATTAGATAGAGGAGAAAAACTGGATGATTTGGTAGAAAAATCTGAAGGTCTTAGTATGCAATCCAAGACATTCTACAAAACAGTAAGTTTTGATCATATTTATAATCATATATTTATATTTTTTTGGCTATTTTTTTATTCTAAAAATTGTATGTTCTGATTGCATTGGCTGCTAGAGTGGATGGTATTATCCAACTCTGGCCATTGTCTGGATTCCTCGCTGCTTAAGCCATCCACTCATGTGCATGGAATACAATGCTAAATAGCAAGTTAAACAAAATCAAGTGGAAAAGTAAATGGGAAAAAAATGAATAAGTCATTTACCATCCTAAAGTTGATCCAGATGGGTAACCACTTTTGAACTAGCAAACCAAAGTGTTGATGCTCACTCTAATTTATTATTTTTTCTTTCTCTTTTTAGGCTAAGAAAACAAACTCTTGTTGTTCCATTCAATGATTCCTTTTATCAACACAATGATGAAGAACTGTAACAATCTGACCTATGAGTACTACAGTTTTCTGCAGTTCTGTGTTTGACACAGAAAAAAATGCAAAAGTTATAAAATTTATAATGAGTGAGAGGCTTTCAGAAATGATAAATAATGCAAACCCAGTTCATTTCACAAGAATATGTATAAATGTTTCAGGTTATGCAGTTCAAATTTCAACATCCCCAAGATAATATTATTATCAATTATTGTTTGGTAGCTGGCGTTTAACTTCAGTCCATAAACCTGTGAATAACTTACCCTTCAGACTAGGACTACTCTGCTTGCAGAGGCCTTTTTCTGCCCTCAAATCTGGCTCGCAGGGTAGACTAGGACAGAAGCTAGAACTCCAGAAAATATATGATGTCTGTCAAAAAGTGGTGAAATTGTGACATCTTGGTTGCTAATGGAACTAAAATTTTTTGTCCTGGTGACTAAATTTTTCAAGTTAATTGCCAACTACAGACCTATTAGGCCAAATGCAAACGTTGAATTTTAGATAAGCATCACCTAATGACATCATCTGAGCCGTACCTTGCAAATCCTTAGCTTTAAGTTATCCCACAGGTATCCCAATTTTTTAAAAGGAAACATAGCGATCAATAGGATATAAGATCAACCGTGTAGTGTGGTTGCAGAATCTTTACATATACTGTGAGTTATAGCATGACTTATTTTTCTATCAGTTGTATAATTTTCATTCCGTTTACTGACAGCTTTCAGTTAAGTCAGAATAGGTGGAGGTCATGTGGCAATCTTCCATCGAGTTTGGTGACCACTTACCTATAGATTAAAGTAAAAATGCATTTATGAAGATTTATTCACCAATGCATTGAATTCTCATACACATTTGTTAAGGGAGACCAAATATCATAGACCTTTTCTGAGATAACGAATCAAAATGGTGCATTTAGGTGTAGTTTGGGTAGAAACATCTTTAGCTCATTGTGCCTGTATTGCTATAATGTTGGTATACCTAAGCTAGACCAGAATGCATCCTGTTTATCGAACTCAGAAAAGGTCTATGGCGGTAATTACCACGTGATCTGTTGATACAAATAGTCAATTTTTAAATCCAATATACAAACTATTAAATAAGAATTTCGTAAATTCAGTAACCTTATATCCTTTGGATTCAATCGTCTTGTTATACGTTTCTGGCTGCAGCAGGGACATGAAGGAGTTCGTAATTCAGTCGATGTTTTCAGGAGGAACTGTTTCCTTTCTGTAATAGTGTTGTGAAAATCTTTGTTATACTGCACTTTTGCCCCCCCCCCCCCCCCCCCCTCGCTTTGTGACTTCAGATATGGAGGTCAAAATGTCCCACATTTCCATTGTTGCATCAGGTGAGCTACTCTTTATGAATTGTCTTGGCTGCAAAACAAACTGGTAAACCAAAATGCGTTAAGACCCGGATACGCGCGCGGTGATGTAGCGCCAACTTTGAAGCCTCTTTTCTTGTAAGAATGGTATGCAGTTCTAACACTGAAGCAGAACACTGAAGAGACAATATTCTTTAGCAAATAACATCACGCCATTAGCAGCAGCATCGAAAACGTGTTCACACGAAATCATACAAGCATTGTGGCAGAAGTGACATGATCAGGACGTAGGGTTCGATTCTGCTTTTGCAACGATGCAGGCAACTGTGCGCATAGTCCAGAGCTGGAACCAATTCACAGCTCTGTCAGCTAGGTCAGAAAATGATCAAGTGTACAAATGATTTCTGCACAACATCTTGCTTTGTTACTATGTATAAGATTATGGCCACGCGCTGCGCAGCTCGGTCCGGTAGGTCAGGAAATGATCGAACATGTGTACAAATGATTTCTGCACAACATATCTTGCTATGTAATTACTATGTACAAGATAATGGCCGCGTGCTGTGCAGCTCGGTCCGGTAGGTCTGGAAATTAATGACAATGCGCTAGTTGTTCAAGCCTCCAAGATAGTCATCGATTGGAAGACACTCTGGAAGTATTTATAGGATTGTTGTGTTCAATTCAGTGTTCGTAGCAAATAACCGATTTCCAAGGCCTATAATGGGCGTGAAATTCTATTTCTGTGGGCGGAGTAGACTGTGTATCGTTGTAGGAACACTGACTGCGCAGTCTATGTCGCGCATGTTGAGTAAAGTTTAACACAAAAGTCATCCCGACCACCACTTCAGTGTCGTGAACGATACAAGATACAATATGCATGTATTTACTTATAGAGAACCTATCATTTGTTATCGGAGTGGAGGTCTGCTTACTGATAGACCGTTGTGTAATGACATCATAGGCATCGCATGATCGAGTCCTCGTTATGCACCATACTGCGCATGACCAACAGCAAGAAAAAAGATTAAGCTTTGAATCCTATAAATACCAAAAAATCAAAACAGGATTATAAGGAATTAGTAGCAATTATTATCCATCATAATTAAAAACAAGTATTAGGGTACCTAGTATAAGCTTAGTTGATTAACAGCGTCTTAGAAAACGTCTATTTTGATGAACCATACCAGAGCTGGAATCACTTAGAAAAAAATCCCCGCAGATTGATAACAAAGTATGAATGATCTTAAAATCCTATTCGTATCCTTGCAGAGAACTCTTGCATTGAAATAGGGAACCAGTAGTGGTTCACAATGGGTTATTTTTATAATAATGAGTCGCTGTTTCTCCGAGTTAATCAGTTAGTGCTTTAAGAAGATAAAAGGTCGCAAACATGAATGAATCAGGCTGAAAGCATTTCGATAAATCTGAAACTCCTTGAAAAAAACCTCTCGTAAACAGTACTGGTAAATAAGCCTTCAGGTAAGGCCAAACGCTCAAAATAGTTCAATTTTGCTTTTATGTGAGCTCAAGCAATTAGACACTGATTTTTTTAGAAGGATATTATACTAATTTTCTTTCAATTGTAAAATATATATTGGAAATACATAAAAGAAATCAAAAAATCCACACAGGTTTTTGCAGCTGTCTAGTCCATTTAACGCTTATTGCAATTATCCTAATGGCCTTGGTATAGTCTTTCCAGCATTTTCTTCAGCTATTTTGAGTATCTGTTTGTCAGGAAGACACGACTAACATGCACTATGAGAGTCCAAGACGTCATAAAATGCCATAGGATAGAGTGATCAATCAGTCATGTCTATGGTAATTAACCGCGCGCCTGATTAGGAATTCGAAGTGCTTGTCTCATGAAGAGAAAAGATGAATTTACTTTGATTATTATTTCGATTTCTTAAATCAATCAACTTCGAATTTTGTTCTTGTTAAGCTCAAGGGCTTTCGATTATACCTCCTCATTTCCTGTTATTCGTAGCTTTGGCTTAATTAATAGTTGTCTTGTTGTTGTCCAAGGTGAGGAGGCATGGAGGGGTGGGGTGTCGGGCGTCGGGGGTGTATCTTTGAAGAGGTAGGATGGAGGTGGATCTGAAATAAACTTTAAATGAATATTCAAAGATTCCAAAGAAGTAATCAAAAAACTTTAATTTTGATACTTAGAAGTACTAAGGTTGCGGTTGTGGAATAAAACAAGTACAAATTAGAATTTACCACATTTTTTCAAACCGCAGACAGAACAAACCATGCCAGCTATACACTTGCATATGCTATGCGCCTAGTACTCAATATGTAATATCATCTACAGAAGTGTGTTGCAAACGACTTGACGAGATGATCTTTCACCGTGTATAAACTAACCCCACGCACTCAATAACATTTCATCTTTCACCAAAACCGCACACATGTATAGTTCTCGTGGGACGCTTGCGGAAGCTAAAAACTGCATAAAGTGTTGATATGAACTGGAAATTAAAATACAAGCAAATAACGACGAAATTATTCGCCGCCATCGCCGTCTCCTTATGATATATTTTTTTCATTTTATAAAACATTATGTAAAACACAAATTAAGCCAGGTGTTTGTTAAATATATTTTTTCATTCTGCAGGTTTTAATTAAACTTTAAAAAATTCAATGGGTCTTTACTGACGCACAGCTTTTATTTTCGTTTAGAAGTGGGTCATGAGTTATGTTGGTTCATATTTAAAGGCTTCAAGCTCAGTCTTAATACAAAACAGCGTAGTTATTAGCTGGATACATCTTGGCTGTATATATGCGAGCCATTTACAAGTTCTCACTCTATTAAATGCTGCATGGTACAGAGATAATCAGCCATGAATAACTTAGATCTGTCCTGCACGATTTTATATACGAACACATATCAGTATCCCAAAGATACCACGAAAAGAAATTAGAATGTTTTAGAACATCAATTTAAAAACACTTTAAATTTGCTGATCAATGTTTTTTTGTGAGCCCTATCTGATCAGTACGCGGGAAACCAGGGAAAAAAATTGAAAAACAGTGGAATGGATTTGTAACATTTAAGATTGCTTTATAAAATATGTGATTGGTCTAAGAAATCATGGCCATGCCTTGGAGCGTATTTTCTGTTACATAACCTCGGGCCATTTCATATTTTTCTTGTCCTCATTTGCCACTTTCTAACCACTTATTTTGAACTCCATTCAACTCAGACGTCAATAGAACAATTATTCTTATACCGACTACGAGTTTTTCAATTTCATATGCTGTATCCATCATATGCAACTAGACGTTAATAACTTAGAACTGTCTGGAAGTTTATTTAATTTGCGAGACAGCTATCGGCGTATAATCATCTTTATTTACGCAAAACAAGTCTTCTTGGTCAGTTATTTGCCATCCACGAACAGCAATTTTCGTTCAAATGATTAAAACGATAAACGATAAGAGATAGATTCTTACAAACATATTAATAGCTGACAACTTCTATACTCGTAGCACTTAGAGTACTAGTGGTAATATTTAGAAGTCACGTATCTACTGCGCGCGCGCGACCTTTCGATCAATTTACAAATTACAAATAATATCAGTCATTTGTGACGTCACGTGATTGTTGCATTAGTAAGTGAACGAGATGCAAATCGAGTAAGGTTTCTGGGTTAACACAACGGAGCAGGTACGAGTAAATATGCTCGCTCTGTTAAACTGATTGGAGTTCTTCTCTAAACGTAAACAAGGTATCAAGAAAGCCTCGAAAAAACATGGATTTGCCGTCTTATTTTCTGCCATTAGGCAGCAAGTAGCACGAGATTTTTGGTGCCTGAACGTCACAGAATCTCTAGAACTTCTGGAAGGAATTGTCTTCGGACATGGAGGAGCTCACTCCTGATATAGTTGAACAGTTTCTTGACCAAAATGAGGAATTCGCTAAGAATTATTTCGAAAAGAATGCAACATCTGCTATGGTGGATCACTGGATGTTGTCAAGGTCCCATCGGCCTGGCTCGCGCGGATCTATGGAAGTCAATAGACAGAGCGTAAAGACATCGAATCGAGTAAAATCGTTAATGGGGTCAGTCACAAACGTGAAACTCAAGAGTATGCTCGGAAAAAACGATAATATGCGAACCTTAAGTCAGACGCAGTTAGAATCAATGGATGAAAAAGATCTCTTCATGGAACTGATTCGTGATATCTCAAACGAACTGGATATTAATCGACTAAGTCATAAGATTCTTGTCAATGTTAGTATCCTGACTAAAGCTGACCGCTGTTCTCTATTTCTCGTGCGCGGGAAAAAGAAGCACCGAGAGCTGGTGTCAAAACTTTTCGACGTAACGGCTTCATCAACGCTTGAGGAATCGCTGCGTTCTGAAGACGATGAAATCACGGTTCCATTCGGAGTTGGGATTGCTGGGGTCGCTGCACAAAACGGCGAAGCTATCAACATCAAAGATGCGTATTCGGTAAGATAATATCGTATGTGACATGTATAGGCTGTTGTTAAATACAAATCTAGAGGATTAGGAATTTAAAGAAGCTAACTCAGTCTAGTATTACGAGCCCAAACGTGCCGACAGCTTCGAAGTGAAAGGTCGACCACTTTACATGTGTGTTCACTTACCCCATCTGGGTTTAACCTTTTGTATAAAGGCTACCAGGTCAAGAATCTAATAATGTAAGGGTTAGAATTAATTTAGTTATCTTGCTAAGTCTTTTCAAAGGCGTCCAAAACGTTTATTAATCATCCTGTAAAAACGTGCAGTTTTTCGCAGATTCCTATCCGGATTTTCCGAAAATATATTTTTTCCTCTTTGTGTCCAATGATAATTATTCATACAGCTTTCGAAATCAGAGATGTGGTTTGGTATTATTTTTGGTTGAAAACAGTGGGACGTTATCGCTTGTGGGTTGTATCTACACGGATTGGTTTTATCTTGCTATTATGAATTGGTAAAACCTTTCGATCCGCTGCGATATTAGTGCCATATGATACAGTAACCTAGGCAACATGTTGTCTGCTCTTGCCTCATCGATATGGATCGAGATTTCTTGTGCTATTTGCAGCACAGCCATACTTTATTATATTCTGTACATCTATGTACATCCATGTTTAAGGATTCAGTGTTACTATTCGCAAAGAAGACTCGAGAAAATTTATCATGCGAGCGAGAAAAACGACACTTTTAAAAATGTGTTCATAAACAATCTTTGTGCTGGGGTTATTTTGTATTCAAATGTACTGGTCCTGATGTTTGAATAACCCTGGATTATCCTGACAATAAACGATAAAGATTGTACACTTCAAACTATTGTTGGAACCCACAAGTGAAGTCAGAACTACTTAGGCGAAACATTGCATATACAAAACAAAAGAAATAGCTTATCGTTTTGTAAAGAAAAATAGTATTTTGCAAAGCGAAATAGCTTACCGCTACTACTGACTAAATAATCTATGCGATGTTTTGCTATTTTAATCTTACATGCAGTACTAACTCACCAATCAATTTTCGTTAAGGTTTGGAGAGATTAACATCTTTACATTGTAAAGAATATGTTTCTATAATTGGTCACCTAATTAGAAAACAAAACAGACGAAAGAAATTGGACGACGAAAACCAGAGAAAAATCCAGAGTTCAAGAAAACACTTTTCTGTGATCATCTGGACTTTATCTATTACAAATATTTTTACCAAGTAAATTTTAACTGGTCATGCGAGAATCATCACGGTCTTTTTTGAAAATGCTGATGAACAAAATCATTATTCAAGTGGCGATATTTTTCCAATTTACAAACTCTCTCTTTTTTTTTAGAATGGACACCATGATCGTAATGCTTAATGAATCTTTATCGCTACCATGACTTACAGGAATAAACGTTTTTTTTTTTTACATTGTAATTTAGTGAAGGTACTATATTTTTAAGCTTTGAGAGAAGCTGTCCTAATAAATACCGTATGTTATGAAAACCAGTTCGTTTCTGTGGTAACAGGAAGTATTTGTTTTGACGAGAAATGCCAGTTTATTGATTGATTCTTGTATTCCCCAGATAAACTACATAATGAATGGTGTTTCATTTAGCTTTCCTGCTTTGTACCAAGAACTTCATGTTGTCACAATCTTACAGTGCAATAACGACACCATCTCAAGCTTGCTCCATTGTATTTTACACCTGCGAACGCAGCGGTGAGACTAAGTCTTACATATGTATGATAAATAAGATTGAGGAGTTGAGAAAATACACTACAAATAATAAGCAGTTTACTCATAAATTAACGGAAAATCGAAGCTTCTAGAATATTTTTAATGTCTCTGAAACATCTGGTTAACGTGAGGCTTTAAGAAAAAACCATCATGCATTATATCAGTGGAGTTTGGAAATACTTTGTGAGAGAGAATTGAGGAATTTATGAATATGAAAGGTAATAAAGGTTTTATTCTCTCGAACGAAAAGCATAAAAACGCTTTTAATGACTATTTAAGTTCTGTGCTTTTTGATGTTTGCATGGCCTAGACATCGTTATTGTACAAATGGCTTAATGTTCCATGCTGTCAAAAAACCGCCAGGGCTTTCAAAGTTTTCTGGAAAGTACTAATGAGGGGTGTTATGTGTTCTAGTGGATAAGGAGTGATTGTAGTCTAATCATTGTGGAAACAAGCTAGGTTTTAGAATTGCACCGACTTCATTGTACCCTTTGTCGCCTTTTTTATGTATCTCAGTATATACTTGATCCATACTCGCGCGACAGCTGCAAAGCGGTTTTTTTTTTAGGACCAACGGTTTGATCGGCTTGAATGTTGCCTGCTAAGCCAAAAGTCCATCTCTTTGTGACCAGGATTTAAGTTACGACTTGACTTATCTTAGATCTGTGCAGCTTTGGCTTTGGAAAACCTTAGAATAAAGAATTAGGGCGGGAAGGAGAAGGATGCAGTCGGCTTTTTTCTTTTGCTGATATCAGTTATAGTAAATTGCAACCAAAGAATCGACAGTCTCTTTGATTCGGCTTATAATCGTCATTCTTTCTATTAAGCCGCGCACGAAGGCTCAATGATATTTGTAGATACTGAGTCTGATATTGTGTGAACTACACTGAGGAAACCGAACCAGATATAATTTCAAAGTTCTCTCAGTCTTTTTTGCCATTATTTTTGTAGAAAGGATCTACTGCGCATCATTTTCCTTTCATTCGTGAAGTTTCAGCATTATGAAGAAGATCAATTGACTAGCTTTAGCTAGCAGTGACAATTCTTAGCGGCGCTCTTCAATCAGATAGATAATGTTTCCGGGATTACGCTCGTAGTACATAAATGTTAACCTTTTTTTTTTTTTGGCACAGAATTCAGTTTAAAAGGGCTTGATACCGCGAATGAATCCACCTAAAAACGGGACAACATTCCCAATCGACTAGGACTTATGAATGCCATTTGTTTTCAATTTGTTTTTACCAAAACTTCTCCCGTGTTGACATCCCAGGCGATTATAAGGAGTGTTCCTAATCACGTCTTGAATGCGATCTACATTGTATCTCATACATTTTCTTCCTAGTTCTTCGACACAGAACGTTCCTAAGTAAATGGCAAAATTTCTCGAAATATTTTCTAAATATGTTGACATTCCTTCAAAATTGATCACTGAGAAAAAGCCCGACAATCTGCTTTCAATTTTAACCCTTTAAATCATAGGAATTCTTAAGGATGAACTGACGGTTCAAAGAGAAAAGTCAGCTACCATTTATAATGCCTCGAGGACTTTAGCTATAATTTCAATTCATTCTGTCTAAAAGTAATGCGACTTTGTGATGAATGATGTCATTTGTTAATGAAAGGGGCCGTTACCGACAGGAAAATCGTGGCCACAAGTTCAATAATGAAAAAATTCTAATAAAAGGAAATAAAAAAAGCCGTTTCATTTTTGCTTAATGGATATTTGGTTGGTAGACAGAAGGAAGTTGGGTTTTAATTAAACTCGAGAAACACAGAAACTGGTCGCTCGTAGAAGACTGTCCGTTGTGTTATTGTATTCGGACGGGCACCATAACGAAAGGGTTTAATATGCATAAGATTGGAAAGAAATGATCAAGAAGACTTGCCACTGAGATTTTAATTCGTAAATGATTGGTCATAATTTGCAACAAAAGATTTTCATTTTTTTTGAGGCTAGACTAGCTTGTAATTATGGTTGATAGTCGAGTGGTCGATCGAGTGGTCGATCTATTTATCGGTCGATCTGTCGGTTGGTCGGACTTCCACGGATGAAAGAATGCAACTAGGCTTAATACAAGATAAATGAAAAACCTAAAGCGGAAACGCGTATTTTAACCTGTATTATATATTAAACCGATTAAAGAGAGCAGTTCCTTGACAAAGCTACCACCAACAATCAACCACCTGACCGTCCAACCATTTCATTTCTTCGGAATGAAGATATTCATCTCCAATTTCCCCTACTTATTAAATATTCTTATTCTTGTCCATTATCTCAAAGATAGGGTTTTAATGAAAAAAAGAGTATTTCTGTTAGCTTGTCTTCTATCCGCAATAAATGACTAAAGTAGACAACTATAAGATGCCATGCAGTCTGGTAATCTTGTTCCAAACCTTTTCAAAATGTAATGTGGCCCTAAGGAAGTTAAATTACTAATGCGAAGTTAATCAGCTCAAGCCAAACTATGGAATTAAGTACAAGCAAGTGTCGTATTCCTTCCTTTTAAAAACATTTATTTAGTCTCATTCGGCAGGTACAATCCGTTTTCTACGTTCTATTTTTTTTTTTTTTTTTATTATTTTTTATTTTTTTTGTAGAAATTTCGGTTTTAACTGGAAAATTTCGGGATCGAAAAAGATGTATTTTGATCAATTCCCCTTCACTCATTATGTCATTCATTGACGTCTTAAGTCTTATTACAACAACAACAAAAAACGATTGCCAAGCTAAGCGCTTATCACACTAGCTATCAAACAAATATATCTTCCTGTGTTTCTGAGTCTGTTTTGTTTTCCTGTTTCATGTATCGAAAAATATTTCTATGAACAGCATTTTATCGCGGGTTTTTGTTTTCAACTTCATTTCAGAAGCAACAAGGAAAATTACCTAGCTACATAGCTTTGTGTATTGTAAAGCTATTAGATTCGAACAAAATAAACAATGTATTCCGGAAACAATCAAAAGTGGTATCTCAAAAAGGTATTGTCTTTCTTCTCTGTACAACAATGTTTTTTATCTCCTGTTCACTTCAAAATATGTCCAGTTGCTTGACAAAACCTTGCCGTGATTAATGAAAAATTCTTTGTTGACTCTGCTGTTGACTATGTGATTCTGTTCTCGCTCGCTACTATACTCAGTTCACCTGCCTGTGCCCACGCAATATTGATATTGCATTTATTCTCCTGGGAAGAGCCTTTTATGCGATAAAAAACGTTTTTTCAAAGGGAGTTTGTCGATGTAATAAAGAAGCGTGCACAGTAGCTAGAGAGAGAGAGAGGAAGAAAGGAAGAAAGGAAGAAAGGAAGAAAGGAAGAAAGGAAGAAAGGAAGAAAGGAAGAAAGGAAGAAAGGAAGAAAGGAAGAAAGGAAGAAAGGAAGAAAGGAAGAAAGGAAGAAAGGAAGAAAGGAGGGATCGAAGGAAGGAAGAAAAAACAAAACAAAAAACAAAAAAAAGAAAAAAGAAAAAAGAAAAAAGAAAAAAGAAAAAAGAAAAAAGAAAAAAGAAAAAAGAAAAAAGAAAAGAATAGGAAAGAAATACGATGTATGGCCCTTGTGTTTTGGTACCATCAGATAGCTAGACTAGACTCGCTTTTGTTCCTCGTACTCAGTGGCTGTGCTATCAATTTCCAGTCAATATTTTGTCATTAAACTGAACAAAACCCTGAAGTGCCTGGGTTACGAAAACACTTTTAAAGATAAAAGAAAAGAAATAGTTGAACTAATGTAGCCTTGTAAAGCAAACAATAGATAATGAAAGTAACCTCCTTTGAATGGAATATGGATATTGATAGACGTATTTCAATTGAATAAAATCCCCCGCAAATTGCAAAGAGAAGAATAACCTAGAATCGCTGGTATTACAAACTGAAATCAAGCAAGAAAACTAAACCTGTCTGTTTTATCAATTATGTTGACATTGATATTGGAAATAAACGAGGGTGAATATGGCAATCTGGTGCGGTGAGACCATCGATTTTAGAGGGGGAGGGCATGCAACATTTAATCATCATGAATTAGTAAAGATAGGCGAACATAAGGTATATGGTCGTGTTGAATTCTATATGACATTATCTTGGGTGGTATATATATTGATTAAATCTATGGGTATATAATGAGCAGCCTAAAGGGCCAATTAATGAGAATAACTAATAGGGAGTCACCTAGAGCCACTTACACCCATTTTTCATAATTACACCACCAAGACGTCTGGAGTCTTTGGCTGCCGTCAATAAAACAATTAGTAGCTCAGACTATTGAAAGTTTGACTGACGAAAGCCAAAATATTATGGAAATGGGTATAAACTTATCTAAGCCATGCGCATCAGGGAAAGTCATTCCATTCTGAATCTGATTCTGAATCTCTTGATATCACAGGACCCAAGATTCAACCGGAATGTCGACCTGGCGACAGGTTACAAGACGCACAGTATTCTGTGTATGCCAGTCAAAAGTCATGATGGTGAGGTAAGGGGTAGAACCTAGCTAGCCATTCTGCAAGGAGAGGTCAGTCACAACTGACCAAAATGGTGTTACCGCACATGCTCGAGGCATTTCGTCGATCATGCGCAGTAAGAAATACAGGGGTCTAAGGTCAAGAATGGGAATATTACAGCTAAACTACAGCTAATTAAATCAACAGATTCCAATAACATTCCTTGGATTTGCGCGTTGCGCAACCAATTGCATGCGCAACATTACATCGTTGAGTTGCAAGTTGCAGAATGAATGTTGCTCGTATTTCCAACCTGCGTGCAACAAATTTTTATTGTTGCAGAAAGTAGGAAGAGCTTTTACTTCTGCAACAAAGTCGCTTTACAAAATCTTGTTGTTAATTTGCACGGGGGGGGGGGGGGGGGGGCGTAATACGAGCAACATTCACTCAGCAACTTGTAGCGCAACAATGTTGCACGATTGCACGATTTTGTTGCTCTTATTTCTGCGCTTTTAAGCTCCTAAGATGCTCAATTTTTCAACTACTCTATTCGCTAGTTCATAAGAAAAAGTAAACTGTATATGTTGTGTAATAAATTAGTTATGACTAAACATTTCAGGTGGTTGGTGTGGCCCAAATCATAAACAAGAAAACAGAAAGCCATTACTTTACACAAAATGATGAAGAGGTAACTCCAAAGAAAGCATGCTTTCTTCAATATTTGTGGCTCAAGATTCGAATGCGAACGTTTCATGCAACATTACACCTTACATACAAAAATAAAGTGTGCTCTGATTGGTTAAGTAACGAACTCGACGAAGTGCCCATCCTATCAGGATGTCCAATGTATTTAAGTGCGCATGTTCTATGAGAATATTATAACATAGATCACAAACAAAATATTTTCAAATTTCATCTAACTCTGAAACAACTTTCGGCTGATCAAAGTCAGGGCACGGTTAACTCATGATCACAGATCGAATTGGCATTTAGCTGGTTAGAATTTGCGGAAGAAAACCGGAGAACCTGGAGAAAACCCCTTAAAAAAGGGAGACACCGAACAAACTCTACTAACATGAGATGCATGACTATTCCAGGAATCAAACCCGACACTCCAGAGGCTAGAGGCGATAAACGCTACCGTTACGATACCCTTGATCCACATAAATATTTCCTACTATGTTGCGAGTTTTATGGTACTCCCTCTTCTCTGCTATTGCACTTTTGCACCTAGCTACGCCTGATTTTTAACTAGACTGATCCACTGCTGACTCGCGTCCAATCATTAATTTGTTTCTCCTTGTTTGTTTTAGGTTTTCAGAAACTACTTGACGTTCTGTGGTATAGGAATAACTAACGCTCAACTCTTCGAAATTTCTGTCCAGGAGTATAAAAGAAATCAGGTACTTTTGGACTACCCAAGCTCGACCAGAATGCACTTTGTTATAAGACTCGATAAACCCAATATATGCCTTAATTTATACCTTAATTCATGAGATATGTTCTAAGATCATTTGCTATTTGCTACACAGGTTTTACTTCAGTTGGCGAAAGGTATCTTTGAAGAACAGTCGAATTTGGATGAATGTGTGCATAACATCATGGAAGAAGCACAGGAACTCCTTAGCTGTGAACGGTGCATGGTTTTCCTGATCGATGAAGTAGCCAGCAAGAATACTAAGGTAAGAAGTTGCACTGGATTGGATTGCAGTAAACACTGCATTGGAGTGCATCGCATTACAATACATTACATTACATTACCTTACATTGCATGACATGGCATAGTATAGCATTGCATGCAGGCAACAATGCTTGCGCAATAAATTTAGAGAACTGAATGTGAAGGTGCGGAAACATGGTGCAACATTGCAAGAAATAGAGACCCCTTGCAGTACGTCGAAATGCAGCTCAATTTGGAGGGCAAAACAATAGTTCCAATTCTCAGGAGATTGAAATTCTTATGTTTTGTCCTCCAAATTGAGCTGCTTTGACGTCACGTGAAAGTGGTCTATTACAGGAAATGTTGCTGAAGTAGGATAACTTCCTACTTCAGGAACATTACTTGCAACAAAATGCGCGACATGGCTTGCAACATCGATTGCCTGCAGCATTGTGCGCAATAATGTGGCGTGTGTCTGTAGGCAATCTCTGCAATGCACATTATGATGTGATGCAATACGAAAACACGTGTGTCATTATATTTTTCACTTCCAAACTATTTACTCACAATATAAGATTGTATAATTCTCTGAGGAAATACCATTCTAAAGCTTTACGATGCCGATACTTTCCTTCCAAACAAAATCTACTACAACATGTACAGTCTGACGCTCTTACCATCAGTAGAAGGATAAAGTCTTCCAGACTATTAAGTTAACAATTTTAGCTTTCTGTCTATTCAGGGAGTGGTGTTTTCAAAAGCCTTTGATTTGCATCTTGGAGCAGAGGAAGGCGCATCAAAGAGGTAACACTGTTAACTAAGACGCTACGTTTCAAACATGCCACAAAAATAATAATAAGAAGTGAGAAAAATAAAATAAAAAATAGATAGATATCGATAAATAGATATTAATAATATGATCGATATAAAATATAATAAAATATTGTAAAATGAGTGAAGTTGACAATGTATTAAAAGCTGTCACTCCTTTTTGTCTCAGTTCATCGAAGACACACTGGTCTATGAACAGCGGTATTGCGGCACTGGTAGCAACAACTGGGCAGGTTTGTATCTGTGAAAAGCCGTTGGCTATTTAGTATGCTCAATATCTACGCTCAATAATATATCCGCCCTGATCGTTGATTTTAATGTAATTCCTATTTTTAACAGGCTCTTAGCATCCCAGATGCTTATAACGATAGTCGCTTTAACCCAGAGGTAAGTAGACGTATTGTCCTCTTGAACATGGCCAAGCAACTTCACACTCCCTCTCTTAAATAAGTGTGGCATTACCCTCGAAAGTCACAAACAGCGCGTGACGTGTTGCGTGACGGCCCTACGAAGGTCCTACGAAGCCCGACCGGGCTACGAAGGAGTCCACGGAAGAGTACTTGTAATACATGTGGGTGACAGAAGGAGTTATCATGTTATCAAACCTATAAATGTATGCTCTAGACAACTTTTCTAACCCTGATTTGTTTTGTCAAGGCTGATCGCGAGAGCGGATTCAGGACTAGATCAATTCTGTGTATGCCAATCTTTGATAGAGAACAGAGTATTGTTGGTAAGTTTGCAGTGCGCATGTCATAACTTAATTGAACTTAATTGAAGTTTTATTGGTTGATTCTGTAAGTGGACGCACAATGACGAAATATATTATAATTGATTATTACTTAAATTACCAACTAGAAATCTATTGGACAATCCAATAAGGCAAAGTGACAAAACCTATTGTTAAAATGGTTGGCACATCATCACAATCATCATCACAATGGCAATGTCTATAAACATTACGTCCACCTATCATATGTTAGTTCCCTGTGCAAATATTAAATGTTTCGTTGAATTTCTCTAACATGTTTCTTTATCGTGTATGATTTTAGGAGTTGCGCAGCTACTTAATAAGCTGGACGGAAAACCTTTTAGCGACAGCGATGAAAGCTTGTTTGAGGTAAGTTAAGTTATTCGTTACCAGGCTGCTTTTCTTCGTTTGCAGCAGGACGTACGCTGAAAAGAGGGAAATCCTGGGCACGACATGCTGCGAGCAAGTGACCTATGATATTTTATTTTTACCATGACAACGAGTTTTCTTTTATGTTTTAGGCATTTGCGATCTTCTGTGGCTTAGGAATACACAACACCATGTTGTATGAACAGGCTTGCAAGCTGCTTGCAAAACAGAGTGTTGCAATGGAGGTATGAAGAAACTCTGTCTGTGTGTTAGTGATTTATCCTATCCATTCATCCATCCGTGCATTTGTCCGTGCGTGCGTGTGTGCGCCTGTTTATCCATCCATCCTTCCATTCATTTCTTTAACTTCTGTTTACCAGGTTTTATCGTACCACGCCAGTGCACAACCAGGAGAGGTTTCACGAATTTTGGTAAATACTTTAAAATACCGTAGTTGTTCTCCTGATTACTTTTCCACATCATGTCAGAAAAAAACACGTCTGTTGGAGATTCCCTTCCTTTTTCACTATTCACTATCCCTTACTCATAATTCATAATTCCTAGTATAATGTTGGTAAATTTTTTATACACTAACTGTAAAACAATGTCTATTTTTCATTGTATTAGAACATGAAACCAAAATCTGCAAAAGAGTACAAGATCTATACTTTTGAGTTTGATGACACTACGTTATCAGATGATGAAACACTGGTGGCATCGTACGTGATGTTTGCTGAGATGGGGTACACGGAATTATTTCACGTCACATCTGAGGTTAGTGCAACAACGCATAAGCTAGCAAACTAACCTGGAATAGAAAGCGTTTACACTCCGCAGTTGCGGAGAGTTTTTCAAGTCGCATACACTTGTTGTTCCACTGAGGCTCTGTTTACATATGAAAGTAGGGTAACCTTGTATAGGGCTTAAGATTTATGATTTATATAGGAACCTTTCTATTTTTATATATAATTAATGGCGCTTACAATCATGAGAAGTAGTTAGTATGAGGTGTAGGCACTGAGGGTGGTTACTACTGGTTACCCCTGGTGGAGGAAAACAAAAGAGACTTATCCCCCAGCAGGACAAGTCACATCTAGTTATTACAAGTTTGAAATTTCTTGAAAAAATTTACTGTTAAAATGTTTGTAGACAATGTATCGCTGGTTGCTTAGCGTCAAGAAAAACTATCGTCCCGTCACCTATCACAACTGGAGACACGCATTCAACGTCGCCCAGAGCATGTTTACTATTCTAACGGTGAGGATTTTAGTCTTACTTACTATGCAACTGTCAATCCTTCTCTTTGTCTTTCTGTCTGTCTGTCTGTCTGTCTGTCTGTCTGTCTGTCTGTCTGTCTGTCTGTCTGTCTGTCTGTCTGTCTGTCTGTCTGTCTGTCTGTCTGTCTGTCTGTCTGTCCATCTGTCTGTCTGTCTATACTTCTATCGAATTTACCGATTAAAGATCTGCATTGTCGAACTGCATGAACGAATAATTAAGCAACCCAAACATTTCATCATTCATTATTTTTTCGTTTAACTAGACATCTATGTAATTTATGTAACCTATGTTGTTATCTTTTCTATAGACCGGTACACTCAAGAAGTACTTCTCAGAGCTCGAGTGTTTCTGTCTGATTGTTGCTTGCTTATGTCATGATCTTGATCACCGCGGAACCAACAACGCCTTTCAATCAAAGTGAGCCTCTCAAATAACTATATAATGGAATTTTTCTATTGAGGTCCAATAGATTTAAAGCAATTGAGTTGTCTTCAGGCAGGAAAAACAATCGATGTACTATAATCGGATTCTTAAACGTCGTGAAAAATATTTTTTTCTCAGTTGATGCAAACTAAATTCTCAGCGATCCGCGCACACATCGACGAAGCGAATTTTACATCGTACAGTGACCATCATATAAGATATCATTCCCCTCCTACAAGATGGTTGCTTATTTTTACCTTTTATGTTGCTTTCCCTGATAGAACTGAATCAGCAATTGCGCAGCTTTACAGCACATCAACAATGGAACATCACCACTTTGATCACAGCATCATGATTCTGAATAGCGAGGTAACTGATTAATAAAACAAAAAAATACTATCAGTATCATTTATTTACATTGTGCTATATATACTGATTTCTATTTGATATACCAGTCATTCCCTTGAGCATTATGACTTTTTTCAAGAGCATGAACTGAATTCATGAACTGAAAATACAGCACACACATCTACGTAAAAAAATAGAATCTTACCCCTTAGAGCTTAGAATAAGAGAACACCCATGCTTATAACTGATCTATTTATAATTGGTTTAACGCTTATGTTTTGTTCGTTGCTAGGGAAACAATATATTTGCCGAGCTCTCATCTGAAGACTATCGACAGGCGATCAAAATATTGGAACACGCTATTATCTCAACAGACTTGGCGCTATACTTCCAGTAAGCATGTGATCTTTTTTTGTTCTTACACACTATCAAGTCTGGCGCCTATTTTTTCAGTAAACGCAACAAATCCACCTCCACCCCCCCCCCCCCCCCCCCCTCATTTCGAAAGCTAACTATGGTTATTACTTCTACAAATTAGAGCTGTTTTCGCATGACTATGAATAACTTGCGGAAGGGAATGCGCCTTGCTGTGACCGTGTCAGTGGCGTGCCATGTATTAAGACATTGGACATTCAGTGCCGTGTCCGCGCCGCGCCGACCGTGTATTGTGCAGTGACTTTTCACGCATATACGAAATCTGCTCTTGGTTTCGTGGCCAAGATATTTTGGGTCGCTAACGTAAAGGACTGAAAAACATGCTTTCTTTGCACTAGCCAACTGCGCAGCGCTGCATCAAGTAAAGTTTTGTTAATTTTTGTTCTTATGCGCTTGACTCTTGTGTTTCGTTTCACAGAAAACGCGGCGCGTTTGAGAAGGCTATTGTCGAACACGAGGTGAACTGGTACATAGATCCTAATAAAGAACTCATGCGGGCGATGATGATGACAGTATGTGACGTAGCAGCTATAACAAAACCATGGAGTATACAACAGTCGGTACGTCAACAGCAATTCCGTAAAATTACCGTTCAGTTAATCCCCCTCTCCTCAGTAGACAGGAAACTCTAGCGGCAGGGGACCCGCGACGTTGAAGATCCAACAACGACACACCTAGCTAAGCATATCTATAGTATACAAGTTGTTTAACAAGCTTTTAGATGAACTTTTATCTTGGATTCGTTTTCTCTAGACCGCTGAGCTGGTGGCTGGTGAATTCTTTGAGCAAGGTGACTTAGAGAGAGAACAGCTTCATGCAGAACCAATTGTAAGTTGAATTCAGAAATAAATCGCAATAAACTATTGCCTAACATCTGCAGGAAGATGATAAAATTATGTTCTTTCACACTCTATACAGCTAAAAAATTAAAAGAATTGAGTCAGAATAAGGTCGTTAGGTGTTACGCCAACGTTTGCGTGATCTTTTCTAAATATTTCGTAGAAATTCTTATTCTTATTTGTATTTTCCTCACCAGGCGATGATGGATCGAAGAAAGAAAGCTGAACTTCCAAAGATGCAAGTTGGGTTCATCGACTTTATCTGCATGCCGGCTTACAAGGTTGGCTTCCATTAATATCAGAAACAATATTTTCATACGAAAGTCAGGATTCATAAGAATACTTGACATGTTTTGTCTTTGACTTAAAATTTCTTAAAACGTTTGCAGACGTTTCGATACGTGACGACGGATCTTCTTGTGCCATTCGTATTTGAGCACGCGAATGACAGCGCGCGCACAGACAAGAGACTTGCATTGATACAAGTTATTTCACTTTCTATGATTTTGAAATCCTGGCCTTCTGATACTCATTATTCTAATTTCAATTTCAGATGTTTTATGAGCTAGAACCTTGTATGAAACCTATGTATGATGGATGTGTTAATAACCGCAATAACTGGCAGGCTTTAGCTGACAAGAATAAGGAAGGTAAGATAGAAACACTGATTAACGATTGCAAGATTGCGCAGCAATAGGTTCTGCAACAGACCTTTTTCTTAGGGCTGCACTCATTCAAAACCAAGAAAAATCAAAATGCAACAAAATGGAAGCAATAGTTTTGAAATCAGAATCGGAGAAAATAGCTGTTATAAATATCGCGTTCTGATTGGTTGGGCGCGTGCTTTATTAGAGTACACAGCACGTAAGCGCACTTTCTATTGCGTCATTCGTATCCATTTTTTGGTGCGCGCGCCGTCCTCAACGTGGTTGGCGTCCTCGACAGGACGTCATTCGCAGCATTTTCACTTCTCTTGTGTCCTGCCAATCCCTGCTTTAAAACTGCACACAGCACACGTGCGCATTTTCATAATTTCTTCATTATTGATATTAGTGGTGAGAGAAACTTCCCTGTGGATAATCCTGCATACGTCCCTATTTTAGGAAAGTACTGAGAGCTTTTAAATCATTTATAGATCCAGAAATGGAAAAGGATAAGGAAACAGAAAAGGAATCGAAAAATGAGTCGCAAGCAACAAAAGAGACCCCGAAAAGCAAAAACAACAACAATGAAACTCCAAAATCTGCTGACAAAAAAAGAACAGATGTATCAACTACGAGCGACAAGGCAAAAAGGCCGAAATCTGCTGACAAAAAAAGAACAGATGTATCAACTACGAGCGACAAGGAAACGAGGCCGAAATCTGCTGACAAAAAAAGAAAAGATGTGTCAACTACGAGCGGCGCGGGACGACAGGCCCAGAAAAAGAGCTCTGCAGATAAAATCAAACCAACAGAAAATGGGAAAGAGGGAGGAAAGATTAAGGAAAAGAAATCAAAATTATGTCGCATTGTATAATATTTTGGACCAATTGCCTCGCCTTTCCTTTTATAAATTATCTTCTCAGTTCGCGGGTGAAATATGGCAAGGATAATATTTTCTTTTCGAAAATTAAAATTTCCCTCTTTACTTGTATTTGCAAACGAATAAATCTTTATACTTCTCATTAATTTATAAACCAGTGCCTTACATATTTGGAACAACATTGAATGATACTCTCGCGAAAATGACTGTTTTTTTTACTTGATGTAGAAAATATTTTTTACGCAGAACTGGATCGAACCGTATTCATTTCCATCGTTCTCAATGAGAAAGATCCTTCGTTGTAGCCTTGCATTTCAACATCTAATGTACCTATCAATTTTGAATATGTACAAAATGTACAATTGAATGACTTGTTAATCGTGTATCAAATACACTAACTGCCAGGGATGACGCGTTTTTGAAATAATGAAATGTAAAGAACTACAGAGTAATATATTTTTGTATAAAAAGAAAAGAATTTTGTCAGGAAATGTGAAATGGATTGGACTCAATAAAATGATGTCAGGATTGATTGAAATTCGTTAAATTGTCTTTCCCTCTTACTCCCTGCCTATCTTAGTTCTCTCTATCTTATATATTTTCTTTCCAGGTGTCCTGAAATACTGCCGTAGAAATGACGTTACTGCAAAACTGAGGTGTCATGAAGGTGTTTCGATTCTGATTGGCTTATAATTTTTCAGCTAGTTGTGACCAATCCAAAACGAAGGCAATTACATTTGGAGGAACAATAACGCAACAACAACAGCAGCAGCAATAAAAATAACAACAGCAACAACGACAACAACAACGACAACAACAGCAGCAATAGCAACAACAGCAGCAGCAACAATAGCAACAACAGCAGCAGCAACAACAACACGGCAACAGCAGCAGCAACAACAACAACAGCAGCAGCAGCGGCAACAACAACAACAAGAGCTAAGAGAACAGCATCAACAACAGTCTTGGATTCTACTACGAATCTTCAGCAAAATAAACGTACCAAATAATATTGTTTCCTACAAATATTACAGATTGTTTGGTGTCAAGAAGTAACTAAGTTGTGGCAAGGCTGTTACAGGAAAACATCTGCATCTTCACACTGCCTTGATGAACAGACTATAGCTGCTCACCAGTCCCCATAGAAAAGCCACTCCGAGTGAGCCTGGTATCGAGATATTTAAACTCAAAAAGGCGGGAAATTTAAATCATTGTTACCAAGCAATTTAATATACTTCAAAAGTGATAGAAAGCTCTGCTAAAACTAAGAATTATACGATATTTAAAAAATGGATCGATACAATAAGATTACAATTATTGGAAAAGGAACATTTGGTTCAGCTTGGCTCGTAGAATCGAAGTTGAGTGGATACAAATATGCAATCAAGGAACTTAGCGTTCGTACAATGACAGTTGCTGACCGCCATCTTGCTTTGAATGAAGTCAAAATTCTCTCGACTCTCAAACACAAGAATATTATTCGCTACAAGAATGCTTTTGAGGAGGAAAGTAGCTTTTTCATCGTGATGGAGTATGCTGAAGGAGGTAAAGTAGATATCACTGCTAGTGTTTATAATGTCGAATGATCAGTTACAGTCCTAGGTCTAGCTTTTCCAGCAAAGAAATTTAAAATCACAAAATCAATGCTTGTACACGTACCGACTAAAATAATTGAGGGAATCGTTTCGCCTTCATAATAAATATTTTGTATTTTTATGTTTGATCAGGTGACCTATACTCGAAGATCAAACAGTCAACAAGTCTATTTCCACAAGAGGTTAGTCATTATGCAATGATTGCACATCAAATTGAATAATTTTGGGCTTTATAGTCTTTAAAACGTGCAATTTGGCTTCAGCTACTTGTTTTCTTATGGACATAAGTAGTATGAGAGTAGCGGTTCTATATAAACATTTATAATTACTTTGAATATATTTCCAAAGAATAGCTTTATGTTTTGGCTTCTGCGCTACAGTGTACCTTCATTTTATTTGTTATAAAAGTGGTTATAAGTGAGTTGAATTCGCTTTCGTCTCTTGGGGATCATTCTCTTCCCATTTATTCCCTTATATAATTACTGTTTCTTATCCTACAGCAAGTTCTCGACTGGTTCACACAATTGTTACTCGCTCTCAAACACATCCATGGACTAAATATATTACATCGAGGTAAACAAACAAACTCCAATATCATAGCCAAAAAAATCCACCCATTTAGGAATGGGTTTTATCTTTTACAATTACACTTACCATTAAGGTTCTGTTCTCCACTAGAAAGATTTTAATTTGAGCTTTCTTCATTGATATGTAACTTGATATGAGGTCGCTTCTGTGAAGGCATTATGGCACAAGATATGCGGTTTCCAAATTCTTGAATAAGAAAGAAAGAAATTTTACTCAAGGGAATACCATGAGAAAGAAATAATTTATACCCAAGGGAGTGTCCATTCTTGGAATTGCCGCATGAATCTTGATCACAAATCATTGATATCTTTATTTTATAGTAGACCTTTTTGCTCTAACACTATTTTCTACTAGACCTTTTTGCTCTAACACTATTTTCTACTTCGTGCGCTTATAAAGCAATAGGTGCATCAAAGATTGTACGGAATTCGAACATCTTTAGAATTTGAACAAAAAAAGCTTGTATTTTATTGTTGTGATTAACAACGAGTCGGGCCATACCAATGCACAACACTTACGTATGTTGAAATTATGACCTGACTTCATCTATTGTTCAACAACAATGAAATACGAGTATCTTTTGTTCAAATTCTAAAGATGTTCAAATTTCGTACAATCTTTGATGCACCTATTGTTCTTGAAGCGCACGAAGTCGAAAATAGTGATAGAGCAAAAAGGTCTAGTGCTTTGTAAAATCATGACACATTAGTGGCGCTGGCGTGAATATTTTTCAAAGTCTAGATACACAAATAAACGACAAGCTATCAAGACGTGTGATAACTTTTTTTGCATCTAGAACAGTATTATGTCTGATCAATACCGACAGAAAACCAACCTTGATAATAAAAATATTAATCGAAATTCTTTCCTTACATTTTTTCACCAGATCTAAAAACCCAAAATATATTCCTGACCGGAAGTGACGTCATCAAGCTCGGTGACTTTGGTATCGCTCGAATACTGGACAGTACGACTGATCATGCGCAAACTACTGTAGGAACGCCCTATTACCTGTCACCTGAGATATGTCAGCGGCAACCGTATCCTTGGCAACGGATTTTTACATTATGCGTACTTTTTGCTTCGTTTGTTATAGTTACGGGTCCACTCCAAAATGCTAAGGATTTGTTTTCTGATTGGTTGGTTCAACATGCAAATCAAATAGAAAGCTTCTGTACTTTTCATGTTTTCAAAATAATTCCTTGTATTTTGCCCCTTCGTCTTTCAATAAAATATTTTGGGTTTTTTGCCTGAGACCAGCAAATCCTTGCATGACTGACGGAACAGAATGGGGTAGCAATCTAATTGTAGTATTAAGAAACAAGGGTCACAATACAAGGAATTTTGCTGTAACACTATTTCTGTTGTTTTACCTTCAATCACCAAACGAAGCCATCGTTTCCCGGTTCTCATTCATGCAGTTTTAGTTGTGTCATCTATGGCTCAGTTTTTCTCTTGACTTAAAACCAGCTATAACCAAAAGAGTGATATGTGGGCACTAGGCTGCGTGATGTACGAGATAACATCCCTCAAGCACCCCTTCACTGCTGACTGTTTCTCGTCTTTAGTTGTTAAAATCCTCCATGGAAAATACGCACCAATACCCAGGTAAACTACTGCTTATTCTTGAGACTCCCATCTAACCTATTCAACATTTTCCACACATCGGTTCACTAGTCACAGACAAAGCATTTAATCGAGGCTGCGATGTAGTTTCAAAGGATCATTCAAATTTGAATCTTGCAGCCTCAGCTGAATGCTTTGTGTTTGACCAGTGAACCGGTGTATGGAAAATGGTGAATAAAAAAGGAGTAGCACTGATTTTTTTTTACATTGATGAACTCCTTTAGTGAAACAAGGAAATATTTTGTCGCCAAGTCCAAGACCCTGAGAGAATTAATAATCGTGCTAAATTTTCCACACCCTCTCCTCCCTCATTATTTTCTTGTAAGCACTTCCCACCCCAATATAACCGCTGTTCACAAGGTGGGGTTAGTATTCATCAGTATTCTTATACGAGCTATCAAGTTTTTAGCCAAATTACATCAGCCAAGTCTAGTTGGTTTTTGACAACCAATCGAAAACGTACAGACTGTGCACGTGACTAATTTAGGGCCCTGTTGACATGAAGGTAGAGTGACCCTCCCTTTGTGCACGTCTTTTTTATGTGACACAAAATCAGAGGAGCTAACCCTAGTAGTACTTAAGGCTTGGGTAATAGAATCACTCTACTTCCATAAAGAAGGGACCAACGTAGCATCAGAAGTGACGCATATGATATGGAACGAGGGCCACAGGTTTGTTAGCCACTGGCTATTTAGTGCTACCCAAGGAATGTTTTCAGTTTGAGCAATGATTTCCCGAAATTAAAGTAAGCTTCCTCCAATAAAGCCTTTACTGATATTTTGGGTGTTAATTTTGGAATGTTTTCAGTGAATATGGACCACTATTAGAAGACCTTATAGCAGTTCTTCTGAGATCCAACCCAAACGATCGTCCCTCAGCAAAGCAGCTTCTTTTTGTGCCTGCTATGAAGAAATACGTAGGAAAATATGCTGTAATGGCTCCAAGAGGAAAAATCAATAGCACAGCTACAGAACCAAACCAAAGTCAAATACAACACGGACGTGAAGAAGCCAAACCGTTGCACTTGAAACCAAAGTGTCTGGAACAAGTGAAGAGCAGAGGAACTGAAGTGGAAAAGGAAAGAAGTGAATGTGCCTCTAGTCACACGTCACAGCAACCAGAAAGTTGTCACTTTAAGACGCCCTCTGTTGTGAAAATGAAAGAACAAAATAATCTAGAACAAGTGAAGAGTAGAAGAACTGGAGTGGAATGTGAACGGAGTGAATGTGCCTCTTGTAACAAATCACAGCAACCAGAAGGTTGTCGGTGTAATTTGCCTTCTGTGGTGAAAATGAGGTCTGAAAGACTAGTGGAAAGAAGAGAGAAAGCATATAGTGCGTCTGAAGAAGGTAGATGTTGGGAGAAGACAACAGGTTGTCCTGTTGCAGCTATTCGCAAGGAAAGGCGAACAGAAAGTGTGTCGTGTGTCGAGAACTTGAATAGACAACATGGAAGTGAAAAATCACTCGTGAGGCCTGGTATAATTAAAAAACCTGCTGAATCTTCTGTAGCAAATAGTATAAGGATGTCAATATTGAAAGAAAATCAAAAACAAAGGCGTTGCTCTGCTGATTCCGGTGCGCGACCAGTGAACGTTGAAATTAATTCAAACCATGACGAGACAAAAGCAAGATGTAAGACAAGATCTGAAAGGAGTTACTCGGACGTAACGGGATCATCTAAGTGTGCTACTGGCATTAAAAAAGATTGCATCCAAGATAAGACCAAACAAAGAAAGTTTATTGGTGTCAGAGAATTAAAAATCAAACCCAAAATTAGTCAGAAATCCACCGAAAACAAGAGTTGTAGAAAGAAGTCCTTAAGTAAAGACGAAGTGTCTAGAGGACAACGTAGGTCATGCTCAGTGCTTACACATGTTAGGAATGAACGAAACAGGAAAACGTCTGCTGTTGAGAGAAAGAACACAGCACGTCTACTTGTCTTTGACAAGGACGACAGTCACAGCAGTGACACTGATTCCACTGACAGTGACGAAGATGATGTGATGGCGAACATCACTACACAACCGCGTTCTCACAATGTTACCAACATGAAATCACCCTACGATAAAGATTGTACATCTATAAAGTCACGTGATAGAACTGTGTCCACGCCATGTGGTGTTGTAGAAGCACGCGCAAGACGGCGAGTAGCTCGGGAGTCACTCAACTATCACATGTATCACTGTAGAAGATTACGAGCAAAATCCACCAAATCTACGTCTTCTGAGAGGCTCGATAAGGAAAACGTGAGTATTTTGTAAAGTGTTAATCAAGGCAAGTCATTTGGTACTGGTTTATTAGACATAAGCTATAATTAACGGCTTGTTTAGCTTTGTTTTGGCGCTTTCAAAGTGCGTGACCAGGATCAATGCACTTGCCACATCATACTCATATTATTATCGATTATTATTTCATGAGCTAATCGGCACAAATTTTAACAGTAAGGATCTAAATCTTATGCGGTTTTGATCAGTTTTATTTTGGTCTAGATCTGATTATTATGAATCATTTTGGACGTCATCTCTGGATGTTACGAATTCTTAGACGCTTTGTTAAGACAACAGGTCAAGAGGAAAGTAGATATACATGGATTTAATCGACTCCTTAACCAACATAATTGTCATCTTGAAAAAATAAAGACTCGAGGCCATTGAAGTCAATAATTTTGGCCTTTAGTTTATCAAATAATGATTCTATTTTATACAACTGATTGGGATTCTGTCCATATTTTTACCACGTGTCTAGACCGGTCTAATATAGTTGCTAGCAAGATTTGCATCTTTCTTTCAAATCAGTATTGATAGCCCTTGGCTCTTACGCTTCGTAATGTATTTGACCTCCCTTTCCGGCCTAGCGGTAGGTAAAATGTATTGTCATTTATGACGATCAAAGCAGGTCAAATAGATCAGTAATGATCCTAAAATGAATGGGGTGTCTATTTTGCCAACTGAGAGTATAAATAGAACTTCTTTTCTCTTAACAAAAAAGCAGCTTCTGTTCTATTTTTAGACTTGTTTCTTCAGGAGTTTTCAGTCAAAAAGAACTTTCGTCATTTCACAGGTGGTTTTATTGAGCTGCTTTTCTTATCATCCCGGGATCAATAAAAAGGCGACACCCTGCGTGACTCCCTGTGGTACCTGATTTATTATTAGAAGCGTCCTGAACAACACATTGCCTCTCTCTCGACGTTTTTCTCTCAGAATAATATTTCATTGGCGCTTTCTAGCCTTGTTCCATGGAAATATTGGCGCAAGAAACATTCTTGAGAACATTTCTATAGGCTATTCTGCAGTGATTGAGCTTTGGTGAACATAAAATGATCGTATATCAGATCAGAGATTTTAATGAGGCCGTCTTTCATTTTCATTTCGACAGATGGTGAACAGCATCTAATAATATTTAAAATGTTTCTAGGCAAGCCGTGGATCCTTATTGTAATTTCTCTAAAGTTGTGTTGATAAAACTCGAGTAAGAGAGGAAAACTTCTTAATACCGCTCGCGCCATGTGAATTCCCGGTTGGACTATTTTTAGCATCCAAAGTCGTTTGTTTTTTAATTAAAATTTTTTTTAACGTGTGCGCGCGAGCTCAAAAACAACATTCTTTTTGTCGATTTTTCTCACTTTATTTCGACAAAATATATTAGATAAAGTAAAAAGATCAGGATTCGCTATGTTCTGTTCTGTGATAAAACACGACTGAGGCTGTTGAACACTCGAAAAGACGCGAAATTTACGTTTTCCTCCAAAACATTTTTACGTGCTTTCGCTACTTCCAGGTTTGAATTAAGCACACAATTTTTGATGCACAGGAGTAGGGCATGGCGAAAATTGTTTGTACGCAGATGCTAAAAATAGCCCAACCGGGAATTCACATTGCGCGCGCGGTATTAAGAAGTTTCCCTCTCTTATTATTTAATACGCTCTCTTGTAAAACTTTAAGAGTGAAAATTTAAAACAAAGTAAATATTCATAAGGGCTACAAAATGTATATAAACTAAAGTCTGAGGTTTGACAAATTTTGATTTTGAACACTACTAATTTTTTTTCCGTTTTTTCTTCTTCGTGCAGCTGTATCCTGGACCTCGTCAAAAAAGATTCTCTAAGGAGTTAGCGAAAGATAAAACCCCTGTGGGTCCTCAAGAAAAAGACAAGGAGACCGTAATGGTCGAGCCGACCGAATTCAAACGATGCGAAACTTACAAAGTTGCGCATTTTCGTCGTTTACCGCTGATGTCTGTACCAGACGCGACGACAAGAAATGTAGACATTGAAGTGGCTTCTAACACCGAAATCAACCAATCATCTTCCGGCAGTGGCCGTCACAAATCTGATTCAACCTTTCTAAACCCAAAGCTGTCTATAACTAAGGCTCATAACCTTAAAGCCGCACATATAGACAGAGCTAGACGAAGAGCGAAAAGAATGAGCGTGGCAGCTGATGTTGGATCATCGCGACGAGAGTTTTCTGTCAACCCAGATAGCGCATGCGCTGTCGCTACCAAACATTGTCTTCTGCCAAGGGCTTCAAACGAACTAGAAAACAAAGTTCCTCGTGCAACCAAAGCAGCAGAAAATAAAACAAAAAGTACGGAAAATGAAGTACCTGTTAGGGACAAAGATAATATGAAGATGAAATTCAAGTTTCGAGGACAAACTCTGCATTTAAACGCAACAGACTCTAAGTCAGCCTTTGCACACATGGAAGCACTCAGAGTGTTCTTGGAGGAAAATCTCGGAACAAGACGTTTTATTGACGCTTATCAATACTTGAGTGATTCTGTTTTTCTATCGGAAAAAGAGAAGAAGTTGGACTGCAACATTCAGCATATCATGGGAAAAGAGAACTTGGAATATTTACCGCTGTTACATCAGTTGATAGCCACTGAGACCAACCACTTTGGAACACGTGTTTAGTGCTTTCCAAGCAGATTATATTGTAGCACAGAAACCAAGATATGTAGCTGAATTAGGAAAGAATTCTATTGGATCTTGAAGTGAAAGAAGTAATGAAGCTTCAACACCTACACAAATTATTTCCCGCAATAGCGACACAAGTTTATTATCTCAAAGTTCAAAGAAATGATAGGACGAATTTTGTCTCGCACTGACCTGCATTCATTGATTAGATAAAGTACCTCTTGCTTTGTAGGAAAAACTTTGTAAGACATCATCGACAAATCTATTAAGCTGAATGAACGGGAATAGGTTAGGCCGGGTTGTTTGCTTTCTTAGCTCCTCAATTCAATGCGAGTCAAATTTGTCCCCAGTTTTCATTAAGAACAGAGCACTTCAGTTGTAGCGTGAATCTAACCGCTCATAAAATTTCTAGAAGTTTTTGTAGTCTTGGCGGGAATTTTCGTGCCGAACGCGCGCGCCTCCCCCTGGGAACTCTTGCCATGCCACTCTTACATCTTACACGGGACTTTCCGTTGGTAATATTATGAGAATATTGAGAAGGAAAGTTTTGTCAGTCCACTTGTCAGTGGTATGATAAATTCTACAGCGCTTATCTAAGGCATTCTCTTAAGGAAAATTGATTGGAAACTCCAAGTAGTCTTATGTTTTATTCCCGACAAAACTAGCACAACTGTTTGTAGATTCTGCTGTACCGAGCACAGTCTGTTCCCATCTGTTTCCAAGGGGAATATATAACTTGTGATCTGTGCGGAATTCCCTCCAAAAGATACGATGAGATTTTCTCGATTATTCTTGTGATAAATCATTATTTAATTAAAGAAAAACCTGAACATAATCATTATAGATAGTCTAGATATTAGCTAATAATCACTTGATCTTTATTAATCCTTGGATACCCATATATCGATAATGAACGAAACCTAACAACGAACTCAAAACTATATTTGTAATTTAACGACAAATATCATGTATTTATTTATAAAGTGACACTCAAAATAAACTATACTTACAGAATATTTGTAAATATTTTTTTCATGACCTCGTGTTTCTATCTAACACTTAATAAAATGAATAATGTATAGGAATGAGGTCATATCTATATTGTCTTCCTCAGTACGGTGTCTGATGAGGAAAAACTTAAAATATACATTATCTAAAATACTTAAATAGTATTTCCTTGAGATATCTTCTGTTCAATGGCATCATTATGAAGAGCTGGATGTCCTGATTTGAGATGATGCTGAACAGCACGTCATGTTGGAATAGTCAGTATGTTCAACTACGCATGCGCTAGAGTGAGTTTCCGAAGTCACATTTTCATTCCTACACTCCTAAATTCTTTGCTACTTCCGACAAAACATTGAAATGTACTAGCGCGAGTGAAGAATTTAATTATCAGAGCGACCAATCAAAACGGACGTAATGTCTTGAACATGTCAGTATTATCTATAGTCTTTGATATTTTGTACTTTGCGCTCCAATCACAAAAAGCTTTAGTACAAAGTCATAAAATATTTGGTGGCAATAGTAATCAAATATGAACCGACTTCTCCGTTTTACTAAAAGACTACGATAATGTTTAGTCTTTGAAAAATATTTCACAATTGAAGAAAAGTTATGTAAATATTTCACCCGTGGATCAGTTACGTTTATTGTAAGTGCGAGCATTTTCTCTGTATTCCACTGAGTCATTGTGTCGCCGCCCTTCAAGTGTTCATACTAGATTTTAATTTTCACGCATCATAGTAACGCCTGGTGTGTTCTAATTAAAAACCAAACTATACAACCGTCCTTGGAAAGAACACAGGGTGTGCAGAGTGATCCTCCCTTTTCTATTCATATATATATGAATCTAAGTCAAACAATTCTTTATCGTTTTCTTTATAAGGTACGTGTTTAATCAAAGTGTAGAAACTCGGACGGGAAGGCGGAAAAATCAGTCGCGACTTTAGGAAACTTTGTCCGATCCTGCAATAAGCGACCGGTTGGTTAACTCTTTCTCGTGGAGCTGGCTAAGCGACCATCCTCTGCAGACGAACTCCCGTCATTACTAAGCAGCCAACATTGTTGTTGACCGGCGGTATGAAGAGGAGCTCAAGGAACTGGGCTTTGTGTCAATAGACTACTCCAATGTAAGTGGACCAATTTTGTACATGTGTTTTGTTCTTCCTTGGATAGATGCGGATATAGACTCTTAATTGCTTGTAGAATTTTGTTTGTTTGTTTTTCTTATTTAGAAAGATTAAGCCAAATAGAGGTGCGTGTTTAACAAGGTTTCACCATCTGTGACATACGTTCTTAAAACATCAAGATCAGGCCTAGTTATGTAATGTGTGCTTTCAGGATTCAAGGCACCGCCATGATTGCAAGGACCCCCTGTTGCGCCCATTAGGCTCCGCGCGCACCTTTTACTACATTAGATCACCGATCATGCTCGACAACAAACACACGCTGCAGTCGCAGTTTGTTTTCATATAGAGAGTCAAAGAAAGACATAAAATGAAAGCGGAAGAGGAATAAAAACAAAAACATATAACGGGTTTAATTTTTTTCGGGTTCTCCAGTTTTCCTCCCTTCTGAAAAATCAGCATTTAAAATATTCAATTTAATATGAAATGATAGCAACATCTTTTTATCAAGAAGTGTTATTAACCAAGTAAACACGCGGGACTGTTTTATTCTATCATTCAAAATAGAAGCGGAGTAAAATAGATCGAAAACTAGCGAAGTGAGATGCCGAAAAAAGAAGAAATACATGCAGTCTTCAAGTATATCTTTGCGAAAACCCATCATCACACTATTTTTGAGTTGCGCTATCGTATAAATATCAAAATGCTATATTTTAGGAATTATGACAAATTTTTTGGTCCTTTCAAATCAGTCTATTTTTGCAGTTAGTATTAATGTAGACTATAGCTAGTACTGGCCAATGATGCTCGTTCAATTAGTAATATGATTAACAAAAATATGCCATGTAATATTTAAGATGGAAATACTTTTGGTTTGCGAGCCGAGAAGTATGGAGTAACTCTAGTTAATATTCTTCTCTTTCTTTTATTTCCCGCGCTTTATCTACGTACTCAGATATGTAATAATAATATATGAGAACTAACAGTGGATTCCACAGAGTGGCTCTTCTTCCACTTGATTTCATTTGGAATTTAAGTGATTTTTGCAGAGGGAGGAAAACCGGAGAACCCAGAGAAAAACCCTCGAGGCACAGGAGAGAACCAACAAACGACTCTACTCGCATACGACAACGAGCCCGGTGGGACTCGGGCCCTTGGTAATAGGCGAGCGGTCTCACCGCTACCATAAATAGTCACGTGTTTAGTCTAATTCAAGACGAACCCGATGGTATTGCATCCATTAGTGATTATCGTCCACATACTGAGTTAGATCCTAATGATAGCTTATATTCACATCCACTTCATATTCTGGCGCCATTTAATTCGACTACATTTGTAAATCCTGAATCAATCAAGAAGCTTTGTTTAAGCATTGCCTCGGGGCCCTAACGAACTCATCTATATCGATCTTAACAACTGGTTTATGTTTCAGTATTTCAAGTGTCTATTGAATCGTATGAATTCCTATCACTTTTATACGCAATAAATTATTTGCCAAACATAATTAAAAGTTACTGAAATCACTTTTTTCAAGTTTAAGGCAAAGACTTTGTTCAGCTGTAGCGCTTTCTAATGTCCTTTAAATGATCAAATTTTTCCCGTAATCTACTTTGATCATGGAAGTCAGCTTGGTGTGAAATTCTAACTCTAATAGTCCTAATACAATCTTTGCCGGGTCTTCGCAGTAAATCCACATCCCTATTCAACTCAACTACTCTAACTGATTCTCTCAAAACTTAAAATTATATTTTTCAAGTACCATTTGAACAATACCTTTAATCTAGGACGTCTCTCTAACAAAAAACAATATTGATTGTAGAGTGAGAACACACTACCTCCTGCCGTTCACAATTAGTAGTAGTTCATGCGTAAGCGGGTTGGTAAGCCTTTCATTCGAGTTTTTCTCCTAATAAAAGATTTTACATAGAGTTTTCCGAATCAGCTGTTTTCACGGCTCGTGTTTGTAAACAAGGCGGCTTTGTTCTGACAGTTCATTGGTATAAGCGTTTCTTTAGAAACTTAAAGAAAAAATAGCTTTGGCTTTTTTGTTTTCATTTTGAGTATAGTTTTACAGACACGCGCGTACTCTACTCTTCCATTTTACGAAGTTTACGGGAACTTTTTTACAAACACCAAACTTTGTTCATTGTCCAACTTTTTCAGCTTTTTCCTTTATACATCGGCGATTTTTGCGGAGATTTTTGCTCCGATTTCTAAGGCGATTTTACGCTGATGAAAATGTAATAATTTTTTTCTTGTGATTCTAAAGAGACATTTGTCCGGGTAATCTTGGTCTCATGAATATAACCTTACAAATTAATCATTACCATATTTGACTATGATCCATGTCGCCACAAAAATCGCATCTCGTAAAATCGCCTAAAAAAATCGCTGGTGTAGAGGGGGCTTTGCACTTAAGGGAAGGATCCACGTTGTTCCCGCTCAAAGTGAGTCAGGTGTAAAAGTTTTAATTTCTACGCGCGCACGATCTCATTGATAATCTGTATATGGGCTTGAAATAGTTCTAAAAGCAAATATGTTATTGGTTTTCTGGTATTACAAAAGGTTATTCACAAGAAGAGTTCTCAGAGAGCGCGATTAAACGCTATCTATATGACAAATTAAAAATAAAGACGTTGATTACAAAGAGATATTAAAATCTCGAACTTTCAAGGCACTGAGTAAAAACCTTCAAGGGGCCAGTGTTTCTATGCCAATTACCATTTTTAATCAGAATAAGAATAATGTAAAACTATATTACAGAAACTCTGGCGTTCGCTCTTCTTTAGCATCAAACCCTAGGAGGGGACAACACAAAGAAAAAGTTGTTCGAGAGCTTCATAATTTTCTAGCCTCAAGAACAACAGAGCTTTTAATCCAAGCAACCATCTGTTTCTCTTTTCGACTAGGTTGTAGCTTTTCTTTGAAAACACGACTTAAAGTTCCTCAGTGTTTCTAGCGCTGGCTTTTTTCGGGCAGGTGGCTATCATTTGAGGAGTATTTTGACCTTTCGACGGTTTTTGTTTTGTTCGCCGCCTTTAGTTCAACCGCTAACACATCCCAGTGATTGAAGGCTTTTAAAAGACAGTCGGTTGTTCCGCCATATCAATGACCTTGCTCGCTATCATTTGACGCATGGTCTATTTATCAACATTCTCTTTCCAAACTTTAAAACAATATTCTTCTGTCGAGCGCCAAATTGCGTCAAATTAGCTAAGATTATCATATATTACCAAACTGTCACCTGCGGTATAAAACCTTTATGATAAAATACGACTCTAAAACTTAAAACAGAATAGAACTGTCAAGAATATAGTTAAAAACTCGAGTATCGGCGAGAAGGAATAAGTTGTTTTGAAGCCGTAAGACGAAGTTCTACTTGTTTACAAAATATATATTTTTTGTTTCGCGGTTATTTTTAATTTTTGTAGCCTTTTATTTATCTCATATTATATTTGCTGAAATAAGCTATTTGTGGGTGATTCAAGCATGTCAAAAACTCAGCAAGCCTGCTCATAAAAAATAGATCGTAAACCACTGTGATGGCACACGAACTAGTAAAATAAGACCGAAAACAATTCATTTGTCAGCCTCGGAAATGCGTAGTGCTTTCTCCTAGCAACTATTTACAATATCCAATCTCATATTCTCTTGCGAAAACTTTTCTTTGCATTCCATTCACGATTATTTTTAGAAACACAAACTCGTAATTTTCAAGACTTTGTGTTGATATTTTGTATCTAACTATAAGCCGTTTTATCGTATCATTCAGTCGTATAGTTCCCCTTCAGGAATTTTCAGTGTAGTTCTAGGCAATTTCAGTAAAGAAAACGCAAGTTTTTGATCTAATTTTTCGGGGTGTCTTGAATAAACAAGTTGAAAAGACGAAGCAAGTTTTTGGAATAAGACAAGAAATAAAATGTCATTGTTTGATGTTGAACAAAGAGTATTAAAACTCTTGTTGAGCGTAATTACTTACGATAACGTTATCTCGAAGAGTATTTAGACTAGGGTTATTATATTCAAATCCTACCCAAAATTATGACTCCTTTTTTTGAAGAACACAAAATGTTTTCAGTAGAAAAATAACAAGAATTACGAGATAGAATTTGAAAACTGGAATGTAAAGATATAATGAACTGGAACAAAATGTGAAAGTCTTTGGGAAATCGTATGTACAATATGTTTTGTGAGGTGAGGAGAACGATGAGGTAAGGGGATTGACAATGGGTACGCAATTGAAGAAATACTTCTATCGAAACTAAAAACACGCTGATTGTAAATGTAATTATTGTCGCGCCGTTGAGGCGTACCCTAACTAAAAACTGATTGGCCATTCCTATTCTATTGACAATAAAAAATCAAGCACTCGCTTATTGATTTTTATGCTCAGCTTGATAAAAGACGGACCGACGAAAGGAAGAACAGTTTCTTTTGGAATCCGTTAGGAGCGTATGCCACTATATAATACTGTTCCGTCCAAGCTTTAGAGAAACTACATGATAGGTAAGTCAAAATCAGTAATGAAAAGACAACTTGACCGAGCCTTGTTATATATGTGCCAATATGTATCAAAATACTTTAATCTATATTGATAACAAGTTTTGAAAACAATACAAGAATCTTATAGAATGACGGAATTGAAAAATCTGTATTGAAAACATCCGGAAAAGGAATGCAAAATAGTTTGCTATCTTTCTTTACCAAAACTTGGAAGTTTTTTTTTTTGACACAAATTATTTCTTCGAATTTTTCTAAATTTTGTTTCAAGAGTATAATGTAAGGATATTTTACTATAGGTGTGTCTTGTTGCTTCATAACTACTTAAAAACAGAATAATTGTTTGGTCTAAAGAATGTAATGGTATATATCTGACATTGCCGACGATTCTTTCTGTTTAGAGACACCTGAGCAAAAGCAGCCAAAGGTGTTAATTGATAAGCGAGAGTTTCTAAAAGTTTTCTATATAAAAACGTGGCTGGAGCAAATATATGAATAACCGACGTCTTTCATATATTTACACGTATTATTCAACTTTTGTGTGTAGTTTTAACAGTTTATTTGGCCGAGTTTTAGCAATTTTATCGTCTTTCTTTAAAATCTAGTAAATATAAATTATCGTAAGGTGTGTGTTAGCAAAATTTAATGTAATATTTAGAAACGAAATATTTTTTGAACTTTTTAGGATATGAAATATTTCTTTAGGATATGTATGATTTTTTAATTATTAATTATTTTTTAACCTTGAATTTGTGTAGAATTAGAGTTCGTAAAAGGAATTTTCTGTCGAGCAGAATTGATTCATTTTTGGCTCGAACCCTGAATCAATAGCAATACATAGTTATACAATATTATTGTTTAGTTATTCTAATAGGTATCTATCCTTTAGTCGATTATTATTCGATTTAATGAAAGCTAAACCATATAATAGATGATCGAGGATGAGGCTAGGAAGAACTATTATTTCTATATATATCAGTTGTATTGTGAACTGAACGTGGACAGCTTGAGCCTACAGCAGTATATGCGGGCCGTCTGTCATATCAACCCAGTAAAGTGACCACAACTACATGAGTCTCCCTGTAGCTCAGTGGTAGAGCATCTGACAAGTATCTGGAAGGTCACGGGTTTGATTCCTGTCAGGTGGACTTGAATTTTTTTCCCAGCCCCTGCACAAGCTAGTGTCTTCTGAATAACTTTTCTATCATTTCAAAACCATTTAGTAAAACACGACAACCTTTCCAAAGTCTAAGAATAATTTGTCGTCTGAACTTCTGATCACCAAACAATCTTGCAATTAAACTGAATCGCAATTGGAACACGAAATCTTGAACTAAAAATCTTACTCTCTGAAACACATGAGAAAATCTTGCTTCTGCTTAGTTGGAACTGATGAGTTTTGATCTAGTTCCCCAGAAGGCAGGCAGGACTGATCGTCTTTTTCTATTGAGTTTATTTTTTCCCATCCCAAGCAAGATTATGCATGAGTTTTTGAAGTACTTTTTAATAAACGAGTAGGAGTGTTTTATCAGGTCTAAAACCACATACAGTACATAAGAATCCGTGAAAACTAATAAAAACTTAAACCATGCAAGAAAAGCGATAGGGAAAATTAGACAATTTCATCTTT
Organism: Anthopleura sola; assembly: GCA_023349425.1. Lineage (NCBI taxonomy): Eukaryota > Metazoa > Cnidaria > Anthozoa > Actiniaria > Actiniidae > Anthopleura > Anthopleura sola. The sequence goes on along the minus strand of JALHLI010000005.1, from coordinate 11,450,343 downwards.
ATTGGAATTTTTTGTTTGTTTTGTTTTGTGAAATTTAGCAATTGCGCAACGGATCCCGAGCGACTTATAAAAATACCACTTATTGCTCTCAAAGCTAAGTATCTACAGTAGCTACTGGTGAAAACAAAGAGTCAAGGTCGATAGCCTATTGTTTCATCTAATTAACTATGGTTTTCTTGTAAAGATGACAAATAAAGTCCCCCTCCAATGTGAGGAATAATGGTGTTAGTACTAGTGTGCGTAGATTTTTCAGTATGTGCTGGGCTTCAATTGTGCAGTAAGAGCACTGATGCGCAATCCAAGAATTATTATAATGTAGTGGTGTGGTTTTCCGCACTTTACTTACGTACTCTCTTACGTACTGATATAACAACTATCTATTCATATGGATTATAATAAATATCGATGCATGCTTAAGTGAAATCACTAGAACCTTTGCCTTCTTTACGATTTGGAATTGTTTCATCGATGGCATCCAGGGAGACATGCCGTTTACACACGTTAAAGAGATCAGTCGTTTATTTGACAAATAACAGTCGTTACGCCACGAGAGAATAAAATACAGAAATACAGTTACTTTGTCTCCTATTTTGAAGCGGATTTCATAAACTGTTATGAAGCTAAGCGGTAGTCTTATCGTACATAACTTATTTTTCTATAATGGTATCTATGTGTTGTGATTGGATGAAGTGTATTGAAACAATGGGAGCTATGGTATGCCCAGCCAGTGACCGTGTGCGTGCTGTAAGTCAGTACTTTATATTCCCCTTTTTCCTTAAAACTGAAGAACCAACTTTCAATGTAGATACTATTTGTATAGCCTGTAGCATCTTTTAGCAACCTGTAGCTTCATTATTGCATTTATCAATATTAGCTAGTCTGTTACTATCGACTGGGAAAATCAAAGTCATAGATAAATGGCGGCCGGAATAGATGAAATAAACCATAAGAAACTCAGAATGGCCGAATATTTGAAATACTTCTATCAAATGAATTCTTCACATTGGAAGATATCGGTGATAATACTTCATCAGCTTTAGATGATCATGGAGTCAATGTTATGATGCCTGACATGATTATTCAGTATGATTCATTCTTAATGCCAGACTAGGTAAGTCCCCTAAATTCCCTTGGGCAGGAGGCTGATATCACTGAACTGTTGGTATATTCTTGGTGAAATAAAAGATATGTTCCTAGCACTTAGAGCTAATGCCGACTACTATGTAAAAGGGACCAAGAAAAACATAAGCTTTAGCTTCTTAATCTTCTCTAGTGCTGCTCCCATAATGATGACTCGATAGATTTCAAATCTATTAATACTCCTTTGTTTGAAAGAGACTTCTCTATCAGTTTGACTAATGTTAGAGTCATGCATATTGAACCACTGTCAATGGATCCCGCAACGTTTTTACTAAACAAAAGACAAAGAACTTATTTGGTAGTATTCATTACTGCTTGCACAATACCTAAGATAAGAGTCATATTTATTAGTGCGAAAACTGAACGCTGTATGCGATGCCTTGAGTTGAACAATTACGCCTCTTTTTCGCAAATGCCATCTTCAAATATTGATGACAGTGTGCAATGGGCTAAAACTTTCAAATGCCGCAAAAATTATAATTTTTCTAATTCATTTTCCGGCATTAAGGAAAGAGAATGTTCAGGGGAAGAGAATTTTTCGGATAAAAAAGGAGACTTGAATGTATGGTCCAAAAGATTGGGAGGAGGGGGGGGGGGGGTAATCGCTAAGCTTTTAAATATTAATTGATCGGCTTGGCCAAAGAAATTAGTTTTTGAGAGCAAGGTATGTGGCCTCTTGGTGTACTGATTCCGAGGGTCAAATTAATTGCAATTAGGAGCTTCTTCTCTGGAAATCGAAAATATTTTTGACGAGTGATTTTTCCATTGTTCAGATCACCAACTAGGGGTGTTTTTAGTGCAGGGGGTCTGAAGGTTCAGGTCAGTGTGGAATATTTTCGTAAAAAGAAAATATTGGGATATAACTGAAAAGTCGTTCTTTGGCGCTAAAGGGCTGGTTTATTGGTTCAGTTCTTGTTAATATTTTAGTTCTTATAAGAGAAAACGAAATATGCATACGACAAATTTAGACAATTTTTTCAAAGTTTCTTGACTGATTCTATTTCAAAGTCATTTTACTAAGTTCAATTTCTTTCACGCACACAATATTATCTACCATGACATCTTGATTTCGACAATTGTGGTAAATTGAACCCTGATTCTATTTCAAAGTCCATTTTAGCACAGTTTTCGGCTTTCACGCACACGATCTACTAACATCTTGATTTCGATAATAGTGGTAAATTTAACCTTGATTCTATTTCAAAGTCCATTTTAGCACAGTTTCTTTCACGCACACGATATACTAACATCTTGATTTCGATAATAGTGGTAAATTGAACCTGAGGCCGACGCAAATGTAAGACTATACTCAAACGATAAAGCACTTGAATATAATTTGTAAGTGTCCCATAATACGAAATGAAACCAAAACCAAGTGATAAACTCAAAACTTTTGAAATGTCTTCAAATAGAATCCTTACAGTATGTGTTATTAGAAAACAGAAAAAACAATGAGATTATTAAGACCAAGTGAGATTACCCCTGCTAACTGAGTGACTCTCTTTATCACTCAATAACGGTCCTCTGTTAGGCATAATAACAAACCTTTTTAAAGCACTTTGATCTATGCGATGCTCTCTGCAGGGATACTTTTCATTGTTATGCCCTAAGTTTTCATCCTCCTCAGTTCATTTTCAGTTATTGACTTTATATGGTACTTCAGTTCATTATGCTTGTCATCTCAGATAATAATCTGTTTGATAAATTTTGTCGATGAACACTGTCGTTGCTTTGCAGTATTTTATGGAAAAGAGGTGACAAAAAAAAAAAAAGAAAGGAAGAAGAAGAAAAAAAAAATGCTTCCCAATTCATAGGGTTATCACTAGAGTTACACCGTCCTTTGTAGATCGAATTAGAGTTTGGAATTTCAACCCGGATCGCATGGGTATACGAGGCGAGCGCTTTCACCACCACGCTACCCGTGTTTCCCCTGTTTTGCATAAGAACCCCACCTACAGTAGCTCTGTTAGCTTTAGATATCCTATATCATCTATAGTTTTTATGCTACAGCTTCATTCCAACTTTCATTACACTTTTTAACTTAGCTCAAAACTTACCACTCCAAATAATATTTTATACATAAAACATAGATATTTCAACATACACCAGATCACAAAATGTATGGAAACACACGATATACTCATGAGATACTCAGTCAAAGAAATACTGAAGCATCTTAATGACACTTACAACACACTTAGAATTTCAAGATTTTGAAAAAATAGTTTTCACTGTTAAGAACTTCAGTGTGAGATTAACGAATATTTTATGTTGAACTAATTATGAGTGAATAGTGACTTGTAAAAGAAGGTAAATCTTGAATAACTTGGATTTATAATTACCATTTAGATTAACTAAAGTACCAGCTAGAACCAAAGAAAAACAAATTAACGAGTAGATAAGAAAACATTGACATTCCCATCTGTATTTTCTTACGTAATAAGCTTATTTCGAGTAATTTACAGCTTTGATTGTTATGATCAAGCCAGGGAACTGCTGCGTTGCACTAAAAGATGAATCTTAAAACAGCTGGCTACGATGGGTTAGCTCTTTAAGGCTCTCAAATAGTAGTGGGCGAAAGAAGAGGAAAGATAAAGGCGAGACTGTGACAGGTGATGCTCAACTTTGATCGCCATTTCATTTCAGTTCTAACGGTTTTTTAAAGTTGATGGTGGTACGTTTTATGTGTAATAATTGACTAATATACAAATACATACATTCGTTTCTACGTCTCATGAGTATTATCAATTTCGGGATTATAATTAATGCTATCTTATTCCTTTGATTCGTGCCGTCCCCATGTCGTGTACGCTTGTGACACAACCCGGCCTTGTTTTGATTCTTTCAGATAATTTTCCTAGGCGTGTGAAAGTCAACTTTTAAAAAGTTGCCAAAACTAATACTATGATAACTCGTTTATTCTTTATAACTTAAGCTATTTGAAACTTTCAGGATCCGAATTCCATAAAAGTTAAAATACTGAATGCTTCTGTAGAAAATTATGATGTTTTAAAAGTTTGAAAGTTTCACACTTTAACGTGTCTTTCATTTTTTCTTCTCTTTCATTTCATCGTATTTCAAAATTATTTTCTCTAAAGATTCGTAATGAAATGATACTTTAATTCCTTCAGCCTTTCTTCCATTTCGTTTTATTTTCTTTCAGTCCAACGTATTTCAAAATTATTTTCTCTTATGTGTCGAAAAGCGATAGTTTAACTGATTCCTTCAATCCGTTCTTCCCTTTCTTTTTGTCTTTCATGCTCATTTCATTGTATTTCAAAACTATTTTCTCTCATGGGTCGTAGAGTGATAGCCAAAACCTTCGGCTTTCTTCATGAAAAAGAGATGCGCTAGGATTTGAAACTTTTGGAATCTACCAAAAACTGTTTAAACAGTTCAAATTGTTTTGTTATCATTAATTGATATCATGACATTTTCCTGCCAAGGCTTCAAAGTAAGGACACCTGTGAGACAGCTGTATTTAACGATCTTTAATACATTTTAAAAAGAGTCTATCTAAAAGGAATAATACGCCTTTAAGGTTCAATAAAATCGATGCTTGGTTCTGGTTCAATCTAGGTAATAAAATATTAAACAGACTATATATTCCTGTGTCCAGTCTTAACACAATGCTTAATCATTGCTTATAAAAAAAATTGGTTCTTAAATACTCAAATTATTCTCGTCTTTTTTTTTAGTATCTAAGTACGTAGACATGTTTAACTAAGATATTCACTATAGATTAAGTGATTGTTTATTTTTGACTTACACTTATTCACACGAACTCACAGATTTTTTATCCAGATACAATAGATAATAAAAAAGTCATCCATTGCCAACTAAATGTTCAAAAACTTTGTTTAAAAGTAAGGAGGATTTCATGTATTGTTATCAGCAGGGCCCCTCCGTATAATGTTTTGACAACTAACTGGTTAATTATGCTGTTTAGTCTTTTAGAGGCCCTTAAGGTATCGTAAGAAGTCTTAATCTGTGCTTTGTGCACAATACTAAGGTGTTAGTCTTTTGGAGTGCGTATTTTCAAGCTGTGAGGTTTTTTCTAAGCCACACGTTTTTTATTTATTTCAGGAATATCGTCTTAATTATAACTTGAACAAACAGAGAAAATTACCAAGAAGAAAACATCTGTTAGCTCGAAAACTCTACAAAAGGTGTAATAAATTGACGAGCCTTGAAAAATGGCATCATACGGGTGCTCGTACTCCGATGTTCTAAGACGCTCACAATCTCCTAACATGTTAAAGCAAGGGACTGTAGTCGAAGAGCCTCGCGTTGGACCCCAGAGTGAAACTGTGGGAAAAGATGTGGATTATGCCCCAAAGATTGGCGCGGGAATACAAGTAAAGAAAGAGAAAACCGAAGATGGGGATCACGGTGGGTGTGATGCCTCAAGTCCAAGTTTTTCTTACGAGGTTCAAACTTCTTTGAAAGGCAACTGTCAACGCCTTCCCGAAAAAAACAGTTTCGCTGAAATCAAAGAAGAAAGAAGAGATACCCCAAGTCCCTCTGACACTGGAGAAACAAGAGGACCTGAGAAAGATGTCCAAGAAATGAAGGAAGGTGCCGAAAGAAGAAGGACTGATGTATCTAGAGACGGTGACAAAATCCATGACGCCTCAGAAACGAGTAGTGCAAATGAAAGGAGAGATTCCAAGCAAGCACACAAGAAGCGGAAGCTCTATGAACTATATGCAGAGGAACTCTCCCTAAGGAATGATCTAAGAAAAATCCATCCAGCAATCCATGACCGTAACTTTGAGGCCCCAATATGGCATCAGGCCAAAGAAGGAGAAAGGGAAGTGCATCAAAATGCCGAAAAGATTGCATATACTCAATATATCAACAAGACGTATGCAGATCCTAATCCCACGTTCAAAAGAATGGGAATCCATGAAATGCCATCAGATTATCGTCGCATTGATGGAATCAGTTATAAGACTGGGACAAGAACAAATAGTCAGATTCACAAGAGTACTGCATACTTACCGCCAATTGATCCCCGAAATGGTAAGTTTTTTATAACAGAAGAACCAAGGACAGAACAGGCGTACAGATCTTTGCAAGAGGAACGTTTGCCCAGAGCTTGGTATCCTAAGTACGGAGTACTATTTACCAACCCAGCTAGCTCTGAATATTATTCTGAGAATGACTTAAAGAGGTCGAAACAAAGCAAAGAAGATGTTGGTTCTCAATCGAAGGAAAGATTTGAGCGTCACTATCGAATCCAGGCAGATTCATACTGGCCATATTTTGACCAAAGTGCAGGCAGAGATGATGTTTATGAAAAGCAAAGGATTTCCTTTCTAAGAGTTGAACATCCAGGCGAGGAAAGACATAACCAGAATAAAGCCTATCAAGCTTTCCCTACAGAGCAACGCCCTGAGAGTAGGCCATCGACAGCAGAATATGTTAAATATGTACCAGTTCCAAACAGGCTGATCCCCACACCAAAGCCTGATTTCTTCCTCAATGGCCTTCGGAACATGCCGCTCGACATTGGGCATTCTTTTCCTGTCACAGATAAAGGCAGCTTAGAATTTATCGATAAAGAAAAAGTTTTCTATCCATGCTGTAACGAAGAAATACCAGCCATTCACTATGACAACATAGCATCGAAGGCAAGATGGTTCGACAGCAGAAATGAAAGACAGAGGTTCGATGCATTTCAGGCTCTAAAATCTGGCCATGGAGTTCCATTAAGCGGAGGCAATCTGCCACAAAGATTGTTCCTTGAAGATGCAGGAGCGAGAATCATTCATATGAATGATTTGGGATACAAGCAGAAAAACAGCCGGGAAAAAAGAGAAAGAAGCTATGATGTGCCTTTACCAGCCTACGTCACTGGAATGCAACACGAGTTCTCGAAGAAGCAGTTTCCTTCTGAACAAACTATAACAGGAGAGAGAAATGTCAGGCGTATCGACGAAGACAGGAGAAAAGACGGCGAAATACCAAGAGCTTGGCAAGAGAAAGTCAATGGATCAAGAACCAGCAAAGAAACATTAGAAAGCAATGCTTGGGATGCTTCAAAAGGAGTAAGAAATGAGATGCTGAAAAATGGAGAAACTAAAGAAAGTGGAAACAAGCAGATAGACGTGAGCCAAGTGGGAGAAGAGGTGAAAAAAGCACTTCAGGATCCGAAGAACCTGAGTGAAACACAACCAAAAATAGCTGAACAGAATCAAGATGATCCCACCTCAAAGAAAACAATTTCGTGTAGCGTTTGCAATAAAACATTCAACCGAACATCAAACCTGTACACTCATATGAGAACTCACTCAGCCAACAAGCCCCATGCTTGCGAGTTCTGCGGCAAGCGATTTCACCAAAAAGCAGATCTGAGGATTCATCGCTATATTCACACCGGAGAGAAGCCCCACAAATGTACCAAATGTGGAAGAGGATTTAAGCAGCTAACACATCTCAAGTACCACATGAGGACCCACTCAGACGTAAGGATGTACAAATGTCCATACTGTGAGAAAGGCTTCAACCAAAAAAGCAACTTACAAGCGCACATATTTGGACACACCGGACAGCGTCCTCACAAGTGCGAGACATGTGGTAAAGGCTTCACTCTTGCCTCAACCTTGAATACCCACAAGAGAACACACTTGCCTAACAAGCCATTCAAGTGTGAATACTGTGACAGAGCGTTTTATCAGAAGAATGCGCTGAAAATGCACTACGTCTCTACCCACCCATATTCATCTGGAGTTTGTTTAGCTTAAAAACAATATACAAATACTGTTTGCAAGAAACTTTTTTATAATTATGCTGTAAATTTGCTTTAAGCCTCGGTATCCCCAAAAGTAGAAATGAAGGATCTCTCCCAGTTTTTAGAAGTATTGAATATGGAGCAAATGAAGTCTCTAGTCTTGATTTTATTTCTATACACTTTAGTTTATGATCTAGCTTATAAAATAGCCAATGATTTTTGATATATTAAAGCACGTTAATGTAACCACGTTAACCAAATTCACGAAGTCTGTACAGATGATGTTATGAAAGACGCAATAAATTAACTTCACTTAAAAAAAGTCACGACATGTTAAACAAATATTTGTTCATGATGCTTCTTAGCTCTGGATCTCTAAACTACCTTGAAACAAGCATTTTTTTTTTTGCCTATGTGAGACGGAGTCGACCAGACCATATTTGAAATATTGGTTTTCTCGCTCACCAAGAAATCATAATTTCAAAGATTTTCATCATTCCTTTCTTTTTGTTTCAAATTATGAGGATTTTAGTACAAAATGAAAGAATAAAAACTTATTAAAATTTGCGCAATTCTCTGGTAATGCTTTTGAGATACTGATGAACACTAATTGAGGGTTTGGAACTAAAGATTAGTTAGAGAGTGACGAACTAGACAATTAGAATAAACATGTTATTGAACCATTCGAAAATCTCACACGCATAATCTCACGAAAAAAGGAGTAGGTGTAGGGTCTGTTACGTTTGTGATTATTATCACTACAACTTATAAAATGTCCACGGTCAGATCACAAAAGTTATCATGCAATAATCAACAATGAATAATTGTTTAGTGTAACTTGAATATCAGAGAAAAGACGAAATGCAGAATAAAGGAGCGTTTTAGTATTAAACCCGCTCTGGTAAATTTTGGAAACCTCTTGATCATCGCTCGAGCCGTGATTATCGTCTAATAATCACTGGTCGCTCGACGAATCACAGCGCGCGAAACTCTATATTCGAGTCTAGAATTGTATAATTTTAAACAATATATAGGAAACTCTTTCTATTCCTATACCTCTACTTAATAGGATGGTTCTGTCATGCACACAACTATGCCAAGTGGGAGGACAATAAACTCTTTAATGAAAATCATGAATTTTTATGTGAAAACAATCATCAATCCTCAAAGGTTTTAATGGCGAGTACCCTATAAACAGGTGCTGCTTTCATAACCGATTGTTTCATTTCTGAATAGCTTTAAACGAAAACGTAAAATCAAAATTGTATGAGGTTTTAAAGAGCATTTTAAAAGATATTTCTTCTTTCCCTCGCCAACTTTACGATATGTTCGGCTTTTTAGAAATATATTTGCTCGTGAAGCAAAGCTGAGAGTTAGTAAACCACCTGTTATTTAGTAAGGTAACTGAATTTGCTTGGCAATGGAATCTTACCGGCGAAATTGCAACATATCAAAGTATTTAACAAACGTGGCTGAAAAGTGTAAGTGGCTTCTGTTAGGCATAGAAACCTCACGCCCACTAACTGTGATGCGATTATTAAAATCTTTACACTCATTGTGTTCGATGGGAAAATAGTGTTCAAACAGCTTACAGGCACATTTTGGGAATTCCCGTAAAGATGACTTATATATCTTTAAATAGAGCCATATTTCGTAACAAATTCCCAGTTAAATTAAAGAGGTGTTATTCATAACTTATTGTCGCTCGTTGCGGTTCTGAGGAATGCTTTTCTATTTTGGACTCTGCGTCCACGGAATTTCAACTCAAAATCAAAGAGGCTATTCATATCAATTGGGAAAACCCCTCACTTAATAACTTATTGTGAATGTAAACCGGTATTGGCGGTTCCCTCCCGATCAAACTTATAGGAAAATCGCGATCCTTACTAAGAATGCTTTGGGATATCTAAAACTGATGAAGATCACTTCATCATTAACTAAAATCTTATACTTATACTAATGCTAGATAAAATGTTTGTCTGCTTGTCCTTATTATTACTTTATGATAAAGATTCGTGTCTACTCTAACTTTACAAAAAAGGAAAAAGATTTCGAAAAAGTCTATCTAATTAGTCGTTTTAGGCTTCTTAATAAGTTAGAGCACGTGCACGTAAACGTGATATTCACGCGCACTTCACGTGTGCGAAATTCTGGAAACTGATATTCATTTTTCCTCCGGGCACACATAAGAGGTAACATTTTGAATCATCATTGGACATTTGGACTTACGTACGCACGATCACTAGCTTAGCCTTAAGCGACTTATAATTAGTTGAAAAAAAAATTAGCCTCAGGTTGTCACATCATGACAAAGCCAAAATCATAACCATTGTGAGCCCAGATTACCTTTTATCACCAAATTGTTAAACCCAATTTTGTCTAAAGAATAGAAGTGCTAAGTATTTTGGAGTCTATTGTGATGAACTATCACTTATGGGATTCCAGATGTGTCTAAGAAAGCACGAAATGTTTCACAATCAAACTAATATGAATATCACATTGCGTTCTGGATTTGAGTTTCCTTGTCGATTTATAACGTTTTAACACCACTATTCGAACAGGTCTTTTAATCATTTGTACACATAGTCACACCTGTTAACTCAAGCTGTTTTAATGTCAAAACACACGAGCGAAGAACAAAGGATTTGAAGTTTGCTTCAATATTATATCAAAATAGCTCCTCGAGGGTACAATAACTCTAATTTTCAACAGTAACCGACCTGTAAGGATTGGACATTATTTTATTCAGAGATAAAAGCCTGCGATAAGTTGCGTGAAACTTTCAAGTCAATGATGAATGTGAGATACATCGAGAATATCTTAACAAATTAAGTATGCACATCAACCATGCGAAAGTAACATATCTTATATTATGATATATTATGAAACTTTCGAAAATATTTCTTATAATTAAACTACAAAATTCTCTAAGATGTTAAGGCTGTCAGTTCCAATTTCTTGAAAAATCCTTTGTCCCGTTTTTTTCATTTTTTTTTTCATTCTTTCATTCTTTTCATTTTTTTAGCAAATAATAATCATGCTGATTATTTCAGCTAACAGTTGATTTGGTTCTGTTTCACATATGTCTTGCTCTAAAATCTCCACTATTTTCTCAGCTGCTTGGTTTTCGAACTGCATTTCAAAAAACTCTGTTTGGGGCTTCACACAAGACCTCTGAAAACTTTGCAAGAGTTTGCTACAGTTTGGTTCGGCTATTTCTAAGGCAATGTCTGCCATTGATCGATTGGTCGAATCGATTTAGGGACTATATCAAGGGAGTTTATCGATGAGCCGTGAAAATAATGTTAAGATTCTGTTACTGATATGGATTTTATCGCAATTACACAATTACAAATGTTCAAGGATACCACGGACGAACTGTATGATTTAACATCTTTTCTTAAACAATATTTAAGACTTCTGTCTAGAAGACAGTGGTTTTGTTTCATGAATCATAATCTTTTGTTTCAAAAAAGCGCAAAGCAAAATAAAACAAAGCAACACAGAACAAATAGAGATTTGCCGTTATTTATAATTTTAAGTATTTCTACTTTACATTGATATATCTGCTTCAGAAATTTGGGTTCTCTGTCCAAATATTACTATCATCATCATCATCATCATCATCATTAACTTCATCATGATCATCGTCGTCTTCGTTATTTTTACTTTTGAAATTTTACCCGTAGAAAAAAAAAAGATAGATAGATAGATAGATAATCACGTAATTATGATAACTGAGAACCTGCGACCCTCGACAACCGATCAATTTGATTAGAAATTTTAAAAAATGGAGATTGTTTATTGCGAAATTAAGAGGTGGAAGCACCACCTGTCTTGGATACTAAACTCTTTAGTCGTACTCCTGGTTATATCACGTAACATTCTTATAACTGCTAGTAGATCTGTACCACCACAATATACATATATCTTTATTATATAGACACTAGTGTTTTACTGAGAAATGCGCTACTCGTATTTTTCATACGAACTACATCCGGGACCTCAGTGACATATTTTCCATATCCTCACACGTGAAGATATCAGTCGATGACGTCACAAACGTTTTTTTTCTCTCACTCAGAATCAGTCACAATGGACGCCAAATGGCGTTTTATTTTCGGGATGTGCCTATATAATAAAATGAAAATTGCACGTTGGCTTCAAGATCTCGTGTTAAAAATGTTTTCACAACTCGAAGAAAAACTTCATATCTTCTTCTCGCCACCGCGTAATATCCTCTACATATTTCGAGATATTGATAGTTCTGAATACAGTTTTTACAACAGGCTAGGTGTGTTGAGGTTCAGTACTATATTTTTATTTATTGTCTGATGCGCGATAAAAATCCCAGTAAAATTTTTGGTTCCAAATATAGTTTATGAAGGTTACTTTATTTTAAAAACGACAGATCAAAGATTCGAGGGGCTACAAGAAAGACCCGTGCCAAGCAGTCTATACTTTAATGTATGTTTAGTACAAGTGTACTTGTCTAAAAATAAATAATTCCAGTAATTTCACTGATTATTGGTTCTACATGCGCTGCCACAAAAATAAACTGATTATTAAAAGAGAAATAATTTATTCTAGTTTGTCGTGGTGCACCGTTTGTTTCAAAATCGTTTAGTTCTCCAAAAAGAAAATAAATTTGAGTGCACCATAGTTTTGAATCACTAGTTGAGGACCCTTGAGTGATTGTTTTACGAACTTTTTAATGTTTTTCGTAGCAGTCACACTGAGTAAGGTTTTTCTTGGCAGGACACCGAAGCACCTGCTTTGCGCAAGAGTTGGGCATATTCATGAACAAATGAAAACAAGTAAGGAAAGCTCGACGAGATGGTAGAGCAGAAATACGCCAAGGCTGCTACTTTCACGACTGGGATTTTTCTATCTATTTATAACTGGTAGTGATACCCAAAAACTATAAGCGTTTCATTTTTGTCGCTGTTGCCCCAAACTTGTGACAAAATCCTAGGCCTGTAGAACTGAGGTAAAACTACCTGGAGATATTTACGGAAATGTCAGCGTTTCTTTTAGTCAAAATATCTTCTAGAGTGATTCTCATAAAACCCTGAAATACACTTTGGTTTTTTAGGCACTACTTCACTCTGATTCTTTTGTTTTCTATTGTGTTTATCTGACTATTACACTTTAATAAGTACACTTTGTTTCACAGGTTAATGAAAACCAATTTATCCCCGAAACAAGGCATTAAATCATCAAACCCCATTCACTAAATTTTGGTCGCATTTGATATTTTGTCATCATTGGCCCCAAACCTGCTGTATGCTGGATGACGAGATACTGATTATAACCCCACGTTTTTTCTAACTATCTGAGTCTGAGTTTGACCATCACCTGAATACGAAGCTCTCTTTGCTATTTGCCTTATGCTAAGGTTTTTTAGAAATATTATTTGAAGTTATCAGTCAATAATTGGTGCTTAAAATGTACGTATGCAGTAGTGTTTTGGCGTAATTCAGAACTGAAGGTTAATTGCATGCTTCTATACAGGAAAAACTCAAGATTCATGTTTGATGCCCTTGCTTTGAATAAACTGCCCCGAGGCGCCCTAATGAACATCAATTCTACCAGTGATATTCTTGGCTAAACTATTTCAATGTTTGACTTTAGCTTCGCGAGCCTCCCATCTGTTCAGCAGCACCAGTTTCTTTAGCCCAGCAGCTGTTCTAATTTTAGAAATTCAATCAAATATAGCCAATGAATTAAGCTCACAGATACCTTTAAATCGTAGAAGTCAAACTGCTCCAACCGTACCGCTCAGTGATGAAACTTTTAGTCCATAATATGTTTTAAAATTACAGTGTGAATATTTAACATTCTCACCATCGCAGACTTTGCATTGTAAACTAATCCATCTATCAATATCACAATACTAGCTTAAGTGCCTAAAATAAAGTGCCTAACGTTACTATGGATATGAGAGAACCAGCACATTGGGATATTAAACTAAACAATGCCTATCTTGACCCAGAGATTCAAGAGTGCTATAGTAGCGGGCGTTTGACCGTGCGCGCGTCCACTAGGGATCAGAACCACATGCAGTGCCGAAAGGCGGTGGATTACATTATCCCGTGTATAGTCGCAAACCATGCTTCCTTGAGACAGGGGCGGTAAATGGCTTTCGCGTGAAATCTAGAACGGGTTTTTTAATTTTCGTGATCTGTAACGAGCATGTTTTAAACGTTGTGAATCGTGAATTTTCTTGAATTTGAACTTTTGCTAATTTCCGTAAGCCGTGATCGTGGTCGCACGTTTACCAAGGCATAGTTCATAGGTTCTTCATGTCTGACTCGGTGAATCTCCGGGTGTCTCCCGATTCTCCATCTGAAGGGAAATGATTTGTTTATCATATATTGGTTGTCCTATTTTAAAAGCAGATGAGTTTCAAAGATAACTTCAAAGTTTATCAGCATTTCAGGTTGTATTCTCGACATGAATTTGACCTCACGTCGCGTGAGGCGTGTGAGTTACTGAATACTCGCTGAATCGAAGCCGAAAAGAAATATGTACGGGATTTCAATCACCACCGGTTCGTTAATTTCAATGCGTGTTGATATCCGATCCGAGCTGGATGATGAAAAGGCGGCAGATATAGAAAGATGATCGCATATGACTGAAAGGACAGTAAGGTCCAGTTCAAACGTCGATCTTCTCATGAGCCAAACTCAATGGTATCAAAGAAAACCGCCTTAATCTCCATCGCTTTCAATGCATTCGGCTCATGTGAAGTTCGAAGCTTGAACTTGGCCTAAGAGAAAAAAGGGAAATCATATAAATACCGCAGAAAAAAAAATTAAATGATACATGATGGATTGTTATCGACTTTATAATGTTTCGCAGCCGAATCAGTCTGGGGACGCGCGCGAGGTTGGATTTAAAAAAAATCTAGTTTCAAATTTATTCCCACAATCCTATGCGCGACGAAATCATTACCAGTCTTACTTTTAACTCCGGAAAACGGAACCTTTACCTTGTGTCTAACCCCTGATGAGAAACACTTGGTAGAACGAACGACCATCACCTCCACCACACTGCCGCGATCATGAGCGGATTCGAGAGTTTTTCTTAGATTTCCTTGTGGGTTGAGATTTAGTTTTATTTATACCAGTAAGTATATACAACAAGATATTAATAATAATTTATATTACATATATACATGACAAGATATTGAAATGGAATGCACCTTAATACTAAAGCGTGTCTTCAATTTATAAAATACGGCGCGGCATGCTAATTTACATTCAAAGCATTATATGCAATGTGGAAGTACTGGAAGTATTCTAGAAGGAGTTTCACCATGCAAACCAATAAACATAATTGTATGAAACTTAATGTAGTGACTTTGCATATCATGCATGCCTCGGTCATGGCATGGCTTCCCGACATTTTTTGGTGTACGTGTGTTCAAAGCACCAGATTAAAACGTGCCGCGTATATCCGGTGCTGCGGAGCATGGAGCATGGCAACGCCTTACAGTGCGACTACTATAACCCAGGCCACTTAGACAGCAAGAACCAATCAAAAATTAGAATAAAAACAAAACATTCCAGCTTTGGCTAGTCGAGCCAATCAGAGACCATCAAAAAAAAAAAAAATTTTAACATCCGTTTAGTCCATCCGATGCAAAATCATTCCGATTTCTATGAGAAAAAGACGATCGTGTAAACAACTCGTGCTCTCCAGGTTTCTGAATGGCTCAACTACTCAAAGTTGGAATGCACTGTTTTCATTCTAGCTAGATTTAGATTTGTTTTCAGGTTCTTTCTGTCTTATTGGTCCTGGTAGTCGCACTGTAAGTAATATATCAAGGTTTCAAGAAAACTGTTCACTAGGAGGGAAGTGTACTGCACTGGGGGAGGGTTTATAAAATCTACTCCAACCCCCCCCCCCCCCCTCTTTTTTTTTATAAATCATACATGCACACAAATTATGAGGCACAAAGGTATGTTAGCTGAGATAAGTTTGAAATCGTATGATATTATTAACTTCCTGTGATAATATTTGACGATCAAATATTCTAGTTGGTTAGATTCAAAACGTTCGGCGCTTTTAGTCAATCGATCATCGTATCAGTAAAATGTAAAGAATAAGATCTTGAAAGCCCGTCTTGTTTTTCTTGCTTAATTCCTTTGTACTATAGTTAATCAAAGAACGTATGTAGTGTTGATAATATTTTAACAAAAGGCAATGCATGGTCGATTGCCGCAGCAACTTGGCATACATAAGCCCGGCAAAACTGCAAAGCACTTTGCAAACAAGTAATATACATTTGCTAGCAGCTAGAGATACCTCAACAAGCATTTTTAAACATGCCATCAGATATGGTACATGCAATTTGACTTCTAAACCTGGGTTTGCTTGTGAACACCATTTCCATTGGAAGCCAAGAGTTCTGTCTTTGCATTGCCATTTTCGTTAACATGATTCAAATTGGTGTTTAAGTCTTCCCTAGACTTGCCCAATATAGGTGTCTTTTGAGTTCTAGTAATAGTAGTATTAAAGTTATCATCTTCGTTGGCTTCTTGGTATTTGGAGAAGAACATTCGCAACAAAGATTTTCGCCACTTTTTAAAAAGTCTCTTAAATGCGCCTCGGTAGGTACGGTTTAGACAACAATAGATGATAGGATTCAAACAACTATTCAGATATTCCATCCATTTTATGGCTCTAAGTACCTTATGGTGAGGATCACTGATGAAATTCCGATCAACAGCATATCCAATAATCATAACGAAAAATGGAAGCCAACAAACCACGAATGCTCCAATCACAACAGCAATAGTCTTCGCAGCTTTTATGTCCGTTTTGTAACTCTGATGGAGGTTGATCATTCGGGATTGTCTCCTAGCAACCATGTAAATCCGAGCGTACATGATAATCATAGCCAACAATGGTAATATCAGGCTGGCCGTTGAAACCAAGTAGTGGTATCCACTATTTGGGATTTTATTCTTTGCAAGGTTAAGCAGCGAAATAGTAACTGCATAAACCCATACAAAACATATGATCATGATCGCTCTGAATGACGTCAAGAACTCGTGGTATTTATAGGGTGCTGTGATGGCAAGATGGCGATCACCGCTCACTGCTAGCAGATTCATTATAGAGGCAGTTCCACAAAGAATGTCAATGCAATTCCAAAACTGCATCAATGTTGCATCCAATATTTTGTAATTCTTCAAGTCAGGCTCCAGTTGCAAAATGAACCAAAACGGCATAGCAAGCAATGCAACCATGATGTCAGCAACCGCTAAGCTTATGATGAAGTAGTTGCACTTTGTTCGTAGCTCTCGAAATGTAATAAAGCTAGCCCATACCAAGAAGTTACCGAACAAGGTTGCAAGCATCAGCAATCCAACAAAAATCGCCCCAATGATGTTCTCAGGCCCTAAACCCAAGGTTGTCGAGTTGATTGATGAGTTGCTCATGTCGTTTGAAGACGCCATTTTTCTTTTGTAGAAAGTCTTTTTTAAAATCCTTTTCAAAGTTTTCAGAAGAGATTTCTATTTGTCAATTATGTCCTCGATGATCCTGTAAGAAATTAAGAAAGAAATCCAAGACTAAGACACGTTTTCTGGCACATAAAGTGGGTGAAAATAAAAAGGTTTTGAGCACTCAGAAAGGACTTGAGGCTTTTGACCCTCATAACAAGACAAGCCAATGACCTGCGTGCCTTTCGTTTAGAAAGCAATCGCCCATCAACATAGTGTGCGATAAGAGTAGCATCTTGACAGAATGATCGAATACATCTGCATTCATGAAGTAATACCACAATGATATTCAAGTATCGTTTTAAAAGCATTTTGCTTCAGGCAGTCATGGTCAGAAAGTTTTTCACGATATACGAACTTCAATATCTTACTTCCAAATTTTTGAAATTCTATCCTGTTAGAAATAGTGGAATGGCCTTCCTGTCGGAAAGGCCAAATAAAGTCGGCTCAAGATTAGTTCAGTAATCAATTAAAGACGGAATAATATGACTATTTACTATCCATTCAAACCGATACGTTTGCAGATATGTTTAAATATATCAAATTAATTCGTGCCAATTGCCGTGTGATTCGAACAAGTTTTCAATGTTTGATTCGCGTTGACATGACTAAGGTTTCTCGCGGTGTAGGAGATTTTTGAATATCGCCACAAGAATCCTGCACTTGCCCAACCGTTTCAATCACATCAAATTTTCTAATGATCAACTTTTTTTAAAACAATCGACGGCTTTTTTTTAAACAACAAAGGCAACCCATTTGGCAGTGATCAGATGCTGTTCTCGTTAGCGTCCGTAAAGTAACAAAAACGCCATGGCTACTTAAAAGGTTAACCCACTTGAAGATCTCTAAAATCTTCTAGTAATCCCATGTAAGTGAAGTATGAAGATCTCTAAAATCTTCTAGTAATCCCATGTAAGTGAAGTATAAAGTTTAAGTGAGCATTCAAGATGTCTAAAACCCTAAAAGCATGGATGAAAGACTTCTTAAATCAAAGTGTTTAGATACATAAGAGCATCAGTGCCAAACTAGAAGCAGATTTGCAAGTTCTCGTTCTCTTTGAAATAATATTGGTGCTGTCAGCTAATGTTTTCCAATGTCGATTTTGTTGAGTCTTATTTAAGAGATTAAGAAAAAGAATGTTTTTATTGTCTACTAACCAGCTCACAACTTGTAAAATACTGCAGCCTTTGATAGGAAACTGGTGGCCGGGGATCCGATTAAGAACTGACAGTTTACCTATTTACTAATTTCAGAAAATGTACACAGAGAACAAGCGCGCGTAAAGAGCTTACGTTTATAAAGAAGGTTATGATACTAAGACAGATGCTTAGAGAGTCTCAGAGGGTTGTCGCTCATGACATGCACATTCAGGATTATCTACGTAACAATTATATCAATGCTTTCGTCAGGTTTTTCGTAATCACAATAGACAGAACAGGTTACGTTACAGTCTGAGCAAGACCAGA
The DNA here is from genome assembly GCA_023349425.1 of Anthopleura sola. NCBI lineage: Eukaryota > Metazoa > Cnidaria > Anthozoa > Actiniaria > Actiniidae > Anthopleura > Anthopleura sola. The sequence continues at coordinate 11,431,486 of JALHLI010000005.1, read as the reverse complement.
CGAGAAAGATATCACGGAATATTCTTGGAACTTTATTCTTTACGTTAATACAAAACTTACTTCCATTAAAGATCAAAATTTGCCGACACTCAAGAGTTGGTACGTGCAACACTGCAAGCAGCCAAGCCACTCGAGACCAAGACTGTTTGATAGATTGAAAAAGGCCTGTTTTACTGTCTGCTGTTGGCATTGACGCATGTATGGTGCAACAAATTCCTTAACTCACGCAATCAATTTTTAGGAAAATGAGTATCATTTTATTACCCAAAGAGAGTCAAAAATGAGGAAAAATATTTTGGATTTTTTCCAGATGAAATAGCATTGAAATTCTCACAGTAAAAAGCAGACTAACTAAGAGATTTTTGCCCTTATATTAAAAAAATTCAATGTCGAACCAGAGAAAAAGTGAACAAGTTATTAATTGTAAAAACTTGACTGAGGTCATCTTGTTTGGAGATGTAATAATTAAGCTGGAGAGAACGACCCACTTCAGTGATGACTCATTAGAAGCTGAAATTCCCCACAAATATAACTCTGATATAGATAACTAGAAGAGGTGATAATGATTTCTCCTTATGCTACTGATCATGATCACGAGCAACTGAATCCATAAGTCAATATTATGTCACAAATAAAGTATTTATTTCTAAGGGAGGTCGACAGTGATTTCAAAGGTCTTTGTTCGGTCAATTAAAAGGAAGATTTAACATATGTTTCTATCATGAAGCCCTGGCTTCGAGATGCTGCAATTAATCCACTGAAGATACCTCGTTTGCTAAATTTTTCATCATAAGTATTGATGCATGATTATCTTGACTTGATTTTATTTCTATGAACTTATTCCTGCAAAACATCTTTCTTAAACATACTATTTATTAATAAATTACGCGATTTGTATGCCTATTAAATTACATATTATCCTGCTGTGTATGAACACACCTCCCACTAAACATATTCAAGGCAAATAGCCATAGGCCAAATCCTACGAGACCAAACCTGAAGAAAATAATTTACTACTATTAGAAAAAACAGTTTTATTCGCCAATTAGTCTCATGGTTGATCGTTTATCTTTCGTTCATCAGCGGTATCAGAGAAATCAAGGGAAACGTTACACGGTTAATTGGTAACCTTGATATCGTTAAAGTCTATATTTGTGATGATGGTCGACCGTAACGTAAATGTGTACCATAACTATGAATGTTTAATGGCGGCTATATATTCGAAAAAAAGTTTTCAGGTCTAGCATTGCTACTACTTTTTCAATGCTAGGAGACTATGATCGGATTTTAAACGATATATTGGATTATAAATTTAAACCTAATTCTATAATTGAAGATAGGTTCAGGGAAGGTTAAATAGAACCTTGGAATGTCTTGAATGGTTTCATTTTTGTGTAATTCTACATCATTTTGAACATCTTTGAAGTTACAAAAAACATAGAAGTAGATGGCATGCGTTCAATTATATGTTCAATGGTAATGAGAAATGTAAGAAATAAATAAAATGCTGTACTTACAAACAGAAAACTTGGAATGTTGGATAGACTGCTTGCTGTACAACTTTGAGATTTCCTTTCTGAATCAAGTATTTTTCAGAGGAAGAGATTTTTCAGGCTCTTAAATCTCACGATACGAAACTCAGTCACGTTTAGATGTGAGGAAGCTGGATGAACGCCTTGTCTAAGTGCTTGGATTACAAACAAACCAAGGGAACGTGCAGTGGATAATCATCATCTGCTGAATGCCAATTTCAAGTGTCTCGTTATGAACTTGATCTAATTATAGCTGGTGTCAACAACGCATGTTTACGACGTGGTGGCAAGAAATGTGTTGATAAATGGTTCCTGTTGCTGTTATTATTAATAATAATGATTCCATATTGACTCGTACCAGCAAATAAAATGAGTCAGTAAATGACACAAGTAAGCTGAATTAACGCCAAAATAATCTTGAAATAAAGAAAACAAACCAATCCTTATAAAGTATATGCCAGTGATAAAACATATCATAAGTGCTTGAGCAAACTGTTCTATAAATCTGACAATTGGTTGGTTAAATAGAAGGTAAAAGTATTGTTATCAGTGAACGATTCATATAAGCTGTAGTATTATGTTTGTTCACGAACCATACTTGAATTAACACCTATCGATTAGAGGGTATTTGCTTATTCTTCCGATGTCGGTTGTTTGGCAGCTCGTTAATTGAAAACTTTGAAGCGAGCGCACGAAATCGTAAAATCAAACGATACAAAAGAATTTTGAGGAAATTTGAAAGTAAGAAATCAGAGGTGAAAAATTTACTAGCATTGGTATTAATAATGTTGGGAAATCAAAACCCAGATTGGTTATCACGTCTCAATTCAGTTAAATGCATGCATGCTGGTCAGGGTAAAAACATACCTCAGTTACTGACCGCTGCATGCTGCACCTGCTTATAAAAAAAATCCTACAATTTTTGATTTTTTGAACGAAATTGAAAAGAATAACTGTGACGTCAAACGCGGAAAATAAAGCATTGTTAAATTTATTAAAAGGGTCTTATGCTCCTAGAAGTCAAGATTAGTTAGCGTAGATAATGAAGGCACAGTATTGTATGTTTTCATCCCACTCTACGTGTTAATGATCGAGGGAATCCTATGCATAAGGAAAGGTCTGTCTACAGATGTTAATAATTTTATTTTGGCTGTAATCAAAAGTTTTCCTATTCTGAATCCAGTAGAAGAGATTCTTTGAAGAACTTTCTTGAAAATATATGTAGTCTCTAATGTGTTACAGGTAATCTAGGGAAAAAAGCAGAAACAAGAAAAAGAAAGAGAGAAAAATAGAATGAAAGAGGAAGAACGAAACAGCTAAAAGAGAGAGAAAGAAAGAAAGAAAGAAAGACGATTACGACGATCTTAAGATGGCGCGCCACTACATCGATTGATGGCATTTTGATAATATTATATACTTAAGTTAAAACGATCAAACAGTTAGAAATGAGAAGAACCTACGTTTTTCTCTGCCGACGCAGAATGTCAAATGGCAAAAAAGGCCTCCCTTTGAGATTCGTCACGTTCAAAATGACGCTTGAGTGATAGTTGAATTTGTTGAAGTTGTTTTTTCTTCTTCTTTCCTTTCTTTCTTTACTTCTTTTTACTTCTTACTTCTTTTACTTCTTACTTCAACTTCAAACAGTTTAGCTGTTTGCTGGTAATGAAACTGATCTATCCCTAAAGTCAAATCTATATAAGTATGATCATGGTGCATTTCGTGAGCCAAAACAAAAGGTTCACCTTGACTGAGCTGGAACTGAATAGCTTTTTTATCATGCTCAAAAGGAGACAAATGTTGACATGAATCTTAATTAAAGTAAAACAGAACACTTTGAGCCACATAATATTACCGATGTCAACGCTATAACGCTAATGTCAGTCAAGGTCGGTGCCTGGACAAGGAAATGAAGTCAAGGGCTTTATCTAAACCCGAAGTTCTACACATTTGAAAACAATGCACCAAAACTTTCCATAATACGACCTTTCTTGGCGCGATAAGTCTAGGTGTAGATTGAAGAATCTGGTATGACAACACCTTTGATCTACCCTTACACGTTCAGGGATATTCTAGCCAAGCTATGGGCGATGATCTACCCTTACACGTTCAGTATTCTAGCCAAGCTATGAGCGATGATCTACCCTTACACGTTCAGGGATATTCTAGCCAAGCTATGGGCGATGATCTACCCTTACACGTTCAGTATTCTAGCCAACCTATGAGCGATGATCTACCCTTACACGTTCAGGGATATTCTAGCCAAGCTATGGGCGATGATCTACCCTTACACGTTCAGTAATCTAGCCAAGCTATGAGCGATGATCTACCCTTACACGTTCAGGGATATTCTTGCCAAGCTATGAGCGATGAAGCATCGTATCATGATCAATAACATGCTTTCTATTGGCAGTAAGAATTTCATATCACCATTTAGTGCTAGAAGCTTTAGACAATTAAGGTTCAATTCTAGATACTACATCAGGCGTTTTTTTTTTTTTTTTTTGCCCATTCGGGCCTTCAACGGGCGCCAAGAACTTGCGCTTTCTTCGACAAGTGTCCCAAAGAAACTCGCCCAATAACAGAAATATTTTTTCCAGAAATGCAACATATTCATATATACATCAGAGCGATAGGTAGTGCTATTGAATATCAAAGACATCATATCACGTACATTTCATGATTCAGAATGAATCTGTCAAATAATATAAGCTAAGAACTTTCAAATACCTTAGCGATGAAGCGTCAGTTATTAACACCGAACTGTTCCTTCTATAAGTAGCATCATCTGCACCTATGTGACTGGCACAAAACCTTTATATGGCTCATTAACGTATTTACTTTGTTGCTCGGATTTTGTGCGTGACGTATGCTCATTAAGGTAACGTGCAAATGATTAATTGATTGATTAAGGCGGCTTCAAGTATTTTTACGTCTACACGAAAACTCGTTATCAAGTTGCAAATGGTGGACCATTAGGAAAAATCCACTGACAAATGTAATGTAGTGTGTCCAACACAGTGTTTTATTCGGAAGATTTTTTATTGATTCCGTTATTCATATTATGGAACTATCTATTGTGAAAGCAATAATGATCCAAAAATAATTCATTGGCTTCGCATTATTTTATTGGATTAAGAGTCTTGTTTTACTCGTTCAATACTATGGATTACATGTTGTTTTATTAAGAAGATTCTTGATTGATTCGGTTATTCATATTATTGAATTATCTATTGTCAAAGCAATAATGACCCACTTTATTGGCTTCACACTTTGTTATAAGATATTCTATTGGATTAAGGCTTGTTTTACTAGTACAATACTATGGATTACATGTTGTTTCTTTAACAATGGCTCTTATCGTAGTTGAGTACGCCGCTCCGACGAACCAGCGGTATCGTAACGAGCGTAGGATCAAAACGAGGCTATCGAGTCGACCTTCGTCGAGTTTTCCCCGGCTGTTTTTTTAAATCGGTTCAAATTCAGCCTCGGGCTTCAGATACAACTAGGCACTACAAGTACAAGCCTGGACCTAGTAGAGCTTTGTCTATTGAGGCATAATTTTTCATGTTGTTATTCCGCTTGAAAGTTGGTCTGCTGGAAGAAGCTGCAAGGTTTGGAATATGTCAGAGTGTTGGTCCCCGATAATCAACACCCGGATTAAGTTTCTCTATTACATATAAACAACTTGAAGTGTTTCCGATATCCTTCACGAGAGCCAGAATGCCAGAATGTTTCGTCAAAAAGTATTCAACCACTACACTTATAATTGATGCTACTGAGATTTATGTTGAGAAGCCAAACAACCCAGAGGCTCAGCAACTAACTTTCTCCTACTACAAGAATACAAACACTTTGAAATCTTTGGTTGGTATTGTTTGACGATTGATTGACGTCAAACCTTTGTCTTTAGATGAGACAATGAAACCTTTCAATGCCAAAATTTTCAAACAAACTGTAACTGTTCTTGGAGAAGAATAGATCAAAAGAGACGAACTATCAATAGGGATGACTAATAACTACAAAAAAAAAAAATAATAATAATAATAATAATAATACATATTTGGAAGAGGTTTTTGCTGCTTATTTCTTTATCAACTCAAATATACTATATAGGCGTGGACGAATGAAAGAAGCGACTCGACAAGCCAGGCTAGGGTAGTCTTTAGTTGACGCACCTATCATTTTAGCTTTAAAAACAGGTGGAAATAGAAAGTCCTTTTGTTGACATCGCGACAAAAAATTGCGTAAAAGCGCAGTTCAATAAAACTCAAAAAAGTATAAAATACCTGGGATGTAACTAAATTTTACCAATGCCGCCGTACATGTGTTAGAAAATAACCTCAAGGAACGATATCATGACCGAGTATTGATACTAGGAAAACTATTGTTACATATACATTATAATTGGTTACTGAACTGTAGATACTGACTTTTAGATGCGATGTTCAAAATGTCTAGCTAAAAAGATACGTACATCATTGTATATCATTGTATATCATTAAAAGATGAATCCAACATACTCAGTGCATTGTGTATGAGTGTGATCGTCGCGGAGTATTGAAGTAATTTAAGTAATTGCAAGTATAGAAGCCCGGAAAAAATTTCGGGACTACTCAATGCACACAGGAAGCATCTTGTCGAGAAAAATCTATTAATACTTGATATGGTATTTTGTGTTTTTCTTCATCCATATTTAACGAGTTTATTAAAGGATTTCATTTGACATTCAGGATTGATTATGCCGTACGATCTAATAAAAATAGTCGCGAAAAGCAAATAAAAAACAGTCTGGTTTTGGCTACGATCGCGAGACAGTCGAGTAAAATAAAATAGATGAATAAGGGCCTTAGAGAATCGAATATCTCATTTTTATTGAAATGTCGGTGCATTTGTTTGGTAGCGATTTTGTTTAGGTAAAGTTTGCAAGGTCAATTTCCTGTAGACAATAATGAGTAGAACCTTTGTTTCAATATGACTTTAAAAATGAACAAAAGCCGTAATATATGTCCGGGAAGGAATTTCGCAAAAATCAAGGAAGGGTTTCAAATCCGTCTTCAACTAAAACGTTCTTGAGGCTTAACAGACCCAGCACTAATAACAATAAACTAATATTAAAAGTTATTTCACGAAGAGTCAATTCAAGATAAATTTGACTCATGGATCTCAATGTCATCTGAGAAATCTTTCTTCAATTTCAAACTGTTATTGTGTTTTCTTGTCACACATTTTTTCTGATAAGTGCAATAATATCAATCGATCGAAGCAGGTCTTTAGGTGTGTTCTATAACCGACAGTTAATACAGTTTAGATAAATTTGCAACAGTCGAAAAGAAACTGCAAAACAGAATGCTGTTACGGGCGAAAACTCGATTTAAATTTTAAATCCTTGAAAAGCATATGAAGAAAATCCTTAGAACAAGCGAAAACAAACTTATTTTAGTACTTACTTCTTGATTTTGCCAGTATCAGTGGAACTTGGAAATCTATAAGGAGCTATTTCAGCATTTGTTGTCGAGTGTTAGTATTGCTAAGCCACAGTGAGAAGCCCGACCGAAAGCCTTCAAATCGTACAGGTGCATTCGAATTTAAGCGGTCTATACTTGATTAGCAAAAAGTGCTCGCCGCAGGACAATTTTCAATCATATTCTCAATTCTCAAACAGTTTATGAGTTATCTTAGCGAGGGGTATAGATTCCATTATCTTTTAAGATAAATAACCTATTCATCAGAATGATGATTCTCATTGGAAAGGCGCCTCCAAGAAGATAACATTAAGGCAAAGTTACCAAAAAATACTTCAATCGCCACTTTAAAAACCCATCATATCTAAGTCTGTGTTTTACCAAATGAAGCTCAGCCGAAAGGCATGCAGCTCCGCAGCAATAACTTTGCCATTACTTTAATCATAAAAATTAAAAAAAGAACTGAACATTCTAGGCCCCATTTTTTCCCCAAACACTAAATTCATATAGTGATATTTTGATAGTGGCGGGGATATTTATAGCAGCGAGAAAAAAATAAATATTTCTTGGTATTTATTTTGTAGGTGGTGCCCAGAGACACCCAAGGCGGTTGCCAATCACAATAAACCAGCTACTACAGTCAGTACTCAAGATAACCTTCATCTAGAATCATTATTTATTTTAGTACCTGCACCTTTAAGTAGTGGGTTGGAAATCATATGGAGCTATTGAAAACCTACTAGGATCGATCCGAGTGTTCTATTAATATTGTCAAATCCTCCGACAGGTATTCATGTAAACGCCCAATGTGCCATTATATGATCGTAAAGTGACCAGCAATGTTTTTTTTAAATCAGGGAGTTGTGAATGGGCGAGAACAAGAAGCATGCTGTGAGTAAACAGCTTCAAACTTCAGTATACTCTGAACTAGGTGTCATTATTTTTATGGAGTATTTTTTCTTAATACCGCGCGCTTCATTATTACCGCCATATTGATCGAGAAAGGAGATTTTAGTCGATGCGCAAGTTGCTCGAACCAATTAAAGTGGCCTCTCATGCTGAGTTTATGAAAGAAGTGGAATTGAAACATTTTTATTCTGCAGGAAACGATGAGGGTGTTCATTATTATTACCATCCCGACGGGTTAGCTATATTAATGACTGAACATCGTATATAGTGGGGGGAAAATGGTGGTCACTTTGGGCTAAAATTATACAATCCTAGATTACAACATCTGCTTCAGGTAATAAATTTCATTTGTGACGGGTTTGTTACATTAAAAGTTCATTTAAAAAAATAAAAAACATTAAAAAAATGAGAATCAACAGTGGAATCCACCGAGTGGCTCTTCCTCCACTGCATTCCAATTGGAATTTAGAAGCTGATTTTTGCAGAGGGAGAAAGAACCGGAGAACCCGGAAAAACCCTCGAAGCACAGGAGAGAAACAACTAACAACTCTACTCACCGACATCGAGCCCGGCGGTCACTTTAGGCTTAAATTATACCATCCTAGATTATAACGTCTGCTTCAGGTCACAAATTTCATATGAAATACTGAGCACGTGGTTTCTAATAATAAAAAGTACTGCACTCCGCCTCAAATCAAAGCGGAGATTCCATTTGTCTTTCACTAGAATAACTGCAAGTAAAAGAACAATGGGTTTCCTACGCATGGATTGGCTGCTTGTTGGCACCTCCGACTTACCAAGACTACATCGAATAACTTTATAGTAGAATATACTTCATGAAAACTGAATAAACGTCTGAGAAATAATAATATCCAGGAAATATATAAGACCCAAGTGCACAAGTACGATTCAGTCAATGAGTCTATGACTTAACCCTTATGGCGCGCAACTTGCAACATCAATATAGCAATCAAATACTGTTTAGATTATTTTACGTCTATCGTGCGATCAAATGATTTTATTTCTAAATGAGTAAAGAATAATCGTATATTATCTCGGGCCACATTTGCTGTACTGATAAAATTTGAAATTAGCACAAATTGTTTCAGCACTTGAAGTTTCACCGATTAGTCGAAAATTTGACCTGAAGGAGAAGAGCTTATTTATTTCATTGTGAACTAGAAAGCTATCCATTCTCAAACCACCTACGCTTCCCTTTTCAAGAAACCTCTTGTCATTGTTATTGTTTTCAAAGTCAACGTCGCTTGGAGCCGTGCGGATTCTTTTGCTGCGGTTTGCGGCCGTTCAAATTACACATACTCGATCTGCCGCTAAAACAAATACCGCTCATTTGTAGTACACTCAGAATGAATGACTTCAGGACTAGTTCACACATATGATTCGGATCTTATTCACTATATTGTGACTTGAGCTTACATCTAAAAGCATGTAACACTTGCATCTGTTTCGACAATCGTGATGAGAAAATAAGCGATTTAACAGACTGAACTCATCTTAATCTTAAATCTAGCAGGCTATTCCCGACTATAAAATATTAAAGTTCATCAACAGGCCTCGGTACTTAATGACCTTAAGGAAAGCCCGAACTTGGGATTTTTTTTGGATAACAAATTAAAGATGGGTCTTATAGGTGCAGAAATTTTAAAGTAGTCTTAATACTAGCCATTAACTGTAAGTATGATCTAATAAACAATACGTATACTTATCCTTGTAGTTCATCAAGATTGTCTTATATTGTCTAAACTGGTGCGATCTATAACGAATATTTCACTAGAAACTGGAGTGGATAAATGTAAAAATATATGCGGCACTGAGAGTGCCTTTTTTCATAAGATCTTGAGCTTATATTAACTATAAACAAACAACTACGAACAACTGAGTACAGACCATAAAAGCATATCCTGCCTCGGTATACAAACATGTGCAAATATAACGTAGAAGCTAATAAATGTAAAACTACATTGTGTTACTGACCGCATTCAGTTCAGTCCTGAGCTTCACTCTTCACTCCAACGAAGACTTTGTAATTAAGCGTGTCATTTTTACTCCGACGAAGGATTAATGTCCCGGAAACATTAGTAAGATTACAAGCTAACTTTTTTTACACAGTGTTCAAGTTTTCTTCTTATTTCCTTGTTGTGTTGAACGCACCAGCGCAGTCTCAAGTAACTGCTAGCTAATCATTATCAGCAACTTTTTGTGTGCGGCGTTTACTAATGGACACATATTTAGCATTTCTTCAGTATCTATAGTCTATATATCAAAGTCATCATACCTATTTCAAGAGATATATTGGTGCGGTGCAATCTTGTTCCAGTACGAGATAGGAATTCACGAAACATATTCCATGAAGAAATGTAGATGAAATGAGTAGAATGTATCGTCAAACTAATGAACGTTTATGCTACACTGAAATCAATTCCAATCTTGACAATAGAGAAACCCAATGAGTTCCTGTCAGCGTACAGCAAATTAGTTCCGTCTTATCTATCCGCAAAGTATGTTTTTCCAATTTTGGAATAATTAAATAAACTTAATAGTTTAAGCATCTATTGAATTTACTGGGAAGTGCCGGCTTCACCATGGGAGCTTGTACAAGTCGAAGTATCTTCATTTCATAATTCATGTCATTACCACCACCATCTTCAAGTAGAGAGAGAGAGCCACTTGGGACAATATTATGTTTATGAAGCCGGAATTATTTTTGAAAGAAAATAATTTTCTTTAGATTTTTACTAATCAACTGCAAGCTAAAACTAGAAGAGGAAGAAGCAAATGAAACTTTGTCCAGATATTTGATTAAGTCAAAAGTTCATCACCGGAGACATGTTCATTATACTGTTGTATTCTATGTGTAATTTTGTTTTTACTAGTAAGTCTTGGAGTATGGATCTTTCACGTGGAATGAAATATTTATGCGCGCGACGTGATCAAAGTATCAAAGTGCCACTCCTCGAGTCGAGTAAAAAAAGAATAAATATTTAAGAACTGCGGCAAAGTCTTAAATCCTAAATCTAAAGTTTTGTTTGATTTTCTTAAGGGAATCAAGATCATTGTATTGGTGTAGCATTCAGTAGGGTAATAGAAAATCCACATTATATATGAAAATGAGAAGGTAGAATGAAAACATGCCACTAGATGGCTATTCTTTATTCATATCAGGTTTGAGAAGGAATGTATCAAATACGGGACCTTAGAACAAAAGTAAGTACTAAAGTAAGGACTAAAGTAAGTACTATACTACTGTGAAAATTTGTCGGAGTTCAGTAATGGACTTCGTGAAACCAAATATATTGTCTATCTTATAGAGAATCATCAACCCTCTTTCCATCTGTTCCGGGAGTGTTTAGTAATGGATTTATGATCCATTATTTAAGGTCTGCTGTTAAGTTTATTATCTGCTGAGACTCAGTCGGAGAACTCGTTCTATCCAACTGTTTAAGGTGGTCAGTAATTGCATTCGCGTATGATTTACTCACTGTTGGAGAGCCGGTCGTTCTGATCCATCTGTTAATATTTCGTTTGTTGGTAGTTCTTCTTCATTAAATTAAACAAGTGCATACTAGTCTTCCAATTGCAAATATTCAAAGCTGATACTGATTCGATTCAGAGTCATGAAAAGCAATAAAACTAAGAGTAAAGTCTTCGACTTAAATAGTAAAAAGTCGAGCATGTACACCGGAAGTGAAATCATAACTGGGAAACAGATTGTGACGTAACAAGATACAAGGCCAAATGGCATCCGCCCTGAACCAATCAAAGCGCGGGAAATTTTTGTCCTTCTAATTCCGTTGCCAAAAAGACGTATGTGGCCACACGGAACCGTAAATCTTTAGAGAAAGATGAAGTACAAGTAGAGAAAGGTGCAGCACAAGTGGACACTTAGGAAATAAACGCCTTCAAATGGCTTCCTCTTATCTAAAAATACAACTACCTACTTCAAACAACGCGTGGTATATTTCATCTTTTTTTTTTTTTTTTTTTTAAAAAAGAGAAAAAACTCCTTGGTTTTTACGAGGGTAGCACTAAATAGCCAGTGGCTAACAAACCTGTGGCCCTCGTTCCATGATCGAATTGGAATTAAATTTCATCCTGTCGTCTAGATTTCACGTCTTATATCTCACATTTCTATCATCAGTATACAATTCATATTCAGCTTTTCGATTGAGAAGGGTGGACTTTCTGATAAGTTATTAATTAAGACTCCCGATAAAAAGTGTTGCGCCTAATAAATTGTGTGATAATACACTCTAATCAATTTAGGATTGATAAGGCAACGCGAAAGATACATAAGGTTATAAAGTCGTCGAGACTTTGATGAGCACGAGAGAAAAACTGTCAGTCAGCAATCGATCATACCAATCCCTCGAAGGTCTTAAGTAGTCGGATAAAATTGAATTTCCAGAAAAGCCCATCCCAAAAAGAAGACTGACAAATAGTCTTATATTATGAGCTATATTTAATGTTCTAATTACATAGTTGAATAAATACCTTTAATCTGCGTCTTTTTCCAGTTGCAGTCGTCTTCAAATCATCAAAGAAGGAAGATACTGTCTTCAGTATTATCCACAACTATGAATAAATAAGTCCTATATATAAAGAAAATGTGGGATTAGAAGATAGATAGATAGGTAGCTATAGAAAGCAATATATTATACTCTGTTATCTATTGGCCATATCAAATGATTTTTTCAAGACTACTCAAATATTTTATTAATTTTGTGAACATCGCGTCTATAACCAGGCTGTGTAACCAGGCCAATTTTCTGTAATTTTAAAAAAAGAGGCCGAGTTGCTTCAGAAAAATAATACACAAAGCAGAATAGAATAGTAAACTTCAATTGAAGTAGCTTCAAGAGCATGTTTTTGAACTTTTAAGCCAGATAATAATCTCTAAGGCCTTTTGGTAATCAAACTTGTAGACATATTGCTTTAGATATGTTCATCGTTATCTCAGTTCCTTGAATCTTACTCTGGTAATAATAACCTAAACATTGACGGTGTCGGCTAATATTGGACTAGACTTGGAGTCTGGCTTCGATGTTAAAGGTCCAATCCGCACGCAAACTGTGCAGACATATGATACTTTAAAAAAGAAATCAAGCACCAATTGGATCGGAAAAATATCAATTCATGATGTCTTATAGCCATATGGTATTGTTCAAATATACTATCGAGAACTAATATCAACTGGTGAAAGTAAGGTAGAATTGAACCATGATACACTCGGCAGAAGTTCATTTGACAAAGTTATGAAATGGATATCGGAAAGAAAACGAAAAGCCACTGGCGCCGTGGTTGCGCGGAAATGTGCGACATTGTGACGCTATGGCATAACTAATCTTGGAATTGGATTCTTTATTTTTTTCGGTTTGTTAGAATCGAAATAAATGATCACTTTTTGTGTGTTGCGACGGTTTAATAGCCTACAGTGGTGAGGAGATATATAAACCACTTAAACATAATCGATATCTATTCTTAAAATTAATATTCAGTATTACTGCAGATAAAAAGCTGATAGAAATGTTACACAGATTTGACGAAAATTAGCTAAAATGCCTGAATGACTGACTATAAGCGATATTTGAAAGGCTTTCTTTGCACTCTAGCCATTCTGATCGTTTATCAGTAATATATAAATATATAACCAAGCCTTACTTCTTGACAACTTTTGAGTGCTTGTTGGCCTCTCTCAAGTGCTAGCGAATAGCTTCTAGGGTCCTCTAGCTTCGACCAAACAAATGAATATACTTCAAAGTCGTATATATATCTCACTCCAGCAAAGTACTTCGTTACTAGGTCTCGCAAAGGCTGAGTGCTCTGCTCTTGATCGCACGCCTTTGACAATGCAAGAGACAATACAGGGCAAGGAGTTTATATTAGACACTGTGACATGATCACCGTATTATCAGTAGAATCAAAAAAGAAAGCACTAGAATGTGATAATTCATCCAACAGCTAATGACCAGATATCACAATATCACCATTAAAAAACTACGTAAAGGGCCTTTCCGACAAGTCTATATTCAGTTCATGTTTGGCAGAATTGAACAGCGCAATTTACTCTGTGAGCAGAGTGACGTTCTCGCAATTTTCTTCATTGAAAAAGCACCACGTAGCTGTTACTCCTCATAATATACTCAATAGACTGATGAAGAGCAATTGAAGTTTGGTCAACAACCGTCAAGATATTAATGAGCCTGTTACTATTTTTATATTGTCTTAGCTTCCACTATTGTTTTTGTTATTTGGTCATTTTATCACTTGAAGACTCTGTTATTTATTTTATTAAAGCCCTTTCCAGAAAGGCCCTGCAGAATTTATCCAACGTATATCTAATAACCTATAGAAAATGATTGAATAAGAAATTTTAAAGCAATCAAAATATTATGTCTTTTGAACTAGGGGAGCTTAATTTGATGACCAATCTATTTTTATTTGAACATATTGAACGGGAAGTGATAAACACTTATGTAGGAAGGTCTTTACAAGTATGATCAAAAAGCTAATATCTCATTCCAGTGCCTTTCCGAAACAGACTTTAATTATTTGTGGCTTCACTTAGAGCCAAAATTAATAATTACTGAGTGTGTTCCATCCAGAAAGTATATATGGAATCTAGGAAATGCAGGCACAAACGAGTTATAGTCATTTAGCAAAAACAGGAACCTTTTCTTGATGTTTTTTTTCTTCAAATGATGATGATGATGATGATGATGATGATGATGATGATGATGATGATGATGATGATGATGATGATGATGATGATGATGATGATGATGATGATGATGATGATGATGATGATGATGATGATGATGACAGTGACGTCGACAACGACGATCAAGAACTGGATGAGGACAACGACAATGATGGCGACGATGATGGTGATTATGATAATGATGAATATCACTGATCGAGTGAGTAAACCTTATGCAAACTAAACAAAAATCAAGAAATCTTTTCTTGATGTTTTTTTTTCTTCAGATGATGATGATGATGATGATGACAGTGACGACGATCAAGAACTTGATGAGGACAATGACAATGATGGTGATGGTGATGATGATGTTGATTATGATGATACCGACGATGACAATGATAGTGATTATGATAATGATGAATACACATCACTGATCGAGTGAGTGAACCTTATGCAACAAACTAAGCAACAACCAACATCACATCAAAAAAACTATTATCGATTGTTGATGGCCTACGGAAATGCAAAAGTGGTGGCACCCATTGCACAGGAACATTTGGAAACATACTCCCTGGGGGTTGAGATACTTGGACTGGGTTGTGATAGGGGTGTCTTGCTGGAGTCGACCCCAAAACCCTAAGACTATCTAAGACAGTGGTATATCGAAAATCTATATACTATTCACCGAGACATGGTGCATCGTAGTCTACCTTGGGTACAAACATATTTTAATGAACCTTCCTTATATGGTGTTGTTTGTACCCGAACTAGACCACAATGTTTATCGAACTCAGAAAAGGCTTTCGTAAATAATGAAATCGGTTGCCATAACTAAGTCAATTTCTATTTTTTGTTTCACCTGATGTAGATCTTTTCTACTTCTAAATCTAACTAAATCCTAACCACTAACTACTCTGCCATTATTCATCTCCATATCAGGATGTCATATCTATATAAGTTCTAAAAGTTCTAAATAAAGAGCTTGATGATTCATTATGTTTGATTACTTTAAAAATATAATATTCATTATCTCCTGGAGTGCAGAAATTGAGGCAACAATAAAACCCGATAACCAGAACCGCGCTATCAAGTGTTCTATCTCAAGAATAATATTCTGGAAACCTCTGCATCAGTGATATTTGATGTCAAGTAGTTTTTGTTGTTTTTGTAGTGTTTTTGTTCCGTAGTTTGTTCCACTGTTGCCGCTTTTGTTTCTAGCCAATGTCTTCCTTTATACCATGTTCCTGTTGTTCCTTGTGATTCTTTGTTTAGTTGTGTAGATTCCTACTATAATTTCTTCTTTCCTATTTCTTATCAGATCAATGCGTTGTTCTGTAGTTATTTTCCTAGTGCCGGAATACATACTAAAATCTAAAAAAAATGTTTAGTTTTTGCTTCAATCCCTACTATTTTCTCCTTTCTTATTGTTTCTTTTTGTTATTTCTACTGTGTTTTTCCTAATTATTCAGATCACTTAGTTGTTCTGTAGTCATTTTTCTAGTGCCGAAATACATACTAAAATCCAAGTTTTTGCTGTTTTTCTTGTCATTTTTTGTTTAGTTTTTGCTTCAATTCCTACTATTTTCTCCTTCCTTATTGTTTCTTTCTGTTATTTCTGCTTTTTTTCCTTACAAATTATCCAGATCGTTGTTCTGTACATAGTTTTTTTACCAATAGTGCCACAATATATATACTACAGTAAAACACCTGTTTTCTTGTCATTTGCCAGTTATCTTTTGTTTCAATTTCTACCTATTTTCAATTATTTTATTGTATATTATACATATCTATATTTTTGTTGCATTTTTCTTCTTTAAAAATTATTCCGATATCACTTAGTTGTTCTCCAGACTTCTCCCTAGTACCGAAATACCTGCTAATGTAATTGTTGTTGTTGTTGTTCAGTTGTTGTTGTTGCATGTTCAGCTTGGTTTGCTTAATTTAATTTATGTTTGCGATGTAGGCCGGATTTTCAATCACCTTTAAATCAACGCTATAATTTTCTTAGAACTTGGATTCATAATTCCACATTATTTTCTCCTGAAATTGAACATCTCGCCAACACGCGGTCAGTCCTAGTTCATTTCCCCAATCCCGCCCCAGAAGGAAAGACCATCTAACACCTTACGCACGGATAATGATGACTATTTGGTACCATTTTCTTATAGCGAAAACATTAGTTTTAAGTTATAGCATAGCATAGCATAGAGTCAATCAAATAGTCTATAAGACCTATAAGAAATTGTAATAAATCGTACACAACTTTTCGCCAGTTTTTTCTCTAACCGGTTAGATATTTCCTTATACAAAGTAACGTGACAATGAAATTTTAGTTTCTTGTTTGTTGTTTGAGTTGACTGCTTCTGTATAATACTATCCCTGTGTGTTTTTTACACTAACCTCTCCTTCTTCACAAAGATGTCCCTCAACATGATCCAGAATGTACCTCACACTATCCAGAATAACAGTGACTCCAGTAACCAAGGGGAAACCAACAACAACATCGAAGAAATAACGTTGAACAATGGACGCCACAGAAAAACATAAAAATCACTAGAGAAAATAACACATGCTCTTCGATCATACAGATATTACTAAAGAAGTCTTATCCGGCATCTTATGACATTTGTCAAGTTCACACGATGAAAGGAACTTATCCTAACTGCATGAAAGGGAGAACACTTTTTTAGTATGTGTGAAAGGATTTTGGAAGTTTACTGACTTTAAAAAGACATAGCGACAGGGATACGTTATAGTTAACAACAACAACATACGCCAAATAAAACTGAACAACATCTCTAAACATAACTGTATTATGACGAAACAAAACCTAAGGGACTGAAAGAAACTGGATCGTTCGCCAACCAATCAGAATTGTGAAAATCTCTTGAAGGTGACAGCCCTAAATCTTCTCTTAACGTGGATTAAGAAACTAAAAGGAAAATGAATGCGTATTTAAAAAGTTGTGATACGATCGTGAAGGATGATTGCACATATTTGACAATTTGAAGCTAGTAAGTTAGTGGTTATAGTAGGTTCTTCAATTAAAGTCTCAAAAACTCCTCGAAAAGGTGCCATCGTTTATTAACGTATTCTTTTAGTATTTTTGGCTCCCATATCCATCAATGGCTTGAGAGTTTTGATCTAAGGTTTTTGAAGTGAGTTTCATTTTTTTCTATTTGTACGATATGCGATAAACAAAGCCATACACTTAGAGCTAAAACAAGATATCGCAGTTCTAGAAAAATTATCCTCTCCAAGAAGTCGCCAACATGGCCTCAATAGATAAATACAATAACCTAATCATATCATAGAATCTTCTGAAATAGGCTACCTAGGGCTTCAACAAATACAAGGCAATCTAGTTAGTGTTTATATTCAAATGCAGATAAGGGTGAAACCACTTTCACAGTAGGCGGTGAGATATATAATCTATTTGCGTGCTTAAACCTGGTCGAATGGTCTAAACTGAGTAGAGTGTTAGTTGTATGTAAGATGTTTAGTTTCATTATCGTCAGTTAAATCAGTTTTCAGTATACAGTGTAAAAAGATGCCAATAGCCAGCTATGACACGTCGGTAGCTTCCTCCGCACGTTTCTCTATAACTGTTTTGGGAGCAGGGCTGAAAAACGAGCCAGGCGTCAATAGGCCCTTTGAAGGACCTGGTCAAGTGACCTTGTTAATCAAGAAAATCTAAGAGTAGCTCAAAAATAATTAATGCCAGAATTTGAATAAGGATGTCAAAATAAGCATGTCAAAATAAGCACTCTCTGAACTAAGTTTTAGCCTTATATCTTAATCCTGAGGTTACATGGCATTCAATTGAAATGTCTAAAAATAGCTACTGAAAGTTTGTATCTGGCTGACTGGTATATATAAACTCTGTTATTTTTGATGATTTAAGAGAATTTCTATAGCTTCAGGTTTGAGATGATGTTGGTTCTGTAAAGTGGTAAAGTGAAGATATTTTAGAATTTATATATGATAAGCCAAGAGAAACTAGCACTTCTGTTATAATTCACTAAATATTAAAAGAAATGTTAAAGGCACTAGCTTGGACGAAAACGCCCCAATTTTTGAAAGTCCGAATAATTCAAATATTTGAGGATAATATGACTCAATTATGATTATAAAAACAAGTGGAAAAACGTTTAGCCTGGAAGCCACTTGCAGTTAAGAAATTTTGGTTTAAGAGCTAAAAGAACAATATGGTTGAGTAATTGATGTCATTTACTTAATGCTAAAATAATTCATAATTTTTATCCGTCACTTTTGACTGTTAAGAAAATATGTTGCTTGGCTACTATATTATGACCATTAGATATGTTTATCCAAGTTTCAAGTCGTTTCCAATTTTCATTGATTTTCATCCAAGTGCCCCTTTAAAAGTTATGAGAAACAATTGAAGCTATGTTGACCCAATATTAAAGCAAAAAAATCGATGAAAATCGAAAATACTAAAAATTGAACGTGCAACTAAAAAAAATGCATATTGGTCAATAAAGTCAGAATGAAAGGACTAAAATATCGTCTCAAAAGAAACTATTACATGAGATACAAACCCTTGGCATTGGTTAGTTGCAATATAGTAACGCGGAACGTTTTCGACAAAATATGGTTCTCTTAGACTAACCGAGTGTTCCTACGCTGTATTTTTCTGTCTGTCAAACTTCACTAAGGGGAAAATTAACAAACGTCGACTATACTGAGCCATCTGTCCGTCATTGCAATTGGCAACTTGAAGTACCCTCACAAAAGAGGCTAATTCTCTGAAATGCAAGCTTTCGCGTTGGTTCATAGCAACGGTAATTTGAAACGACAGAGTTTTCTTATAGACCAGAACCGAGTGTTGCTACGCCACTTGCATCCTGCCGACAGAATGTCTTGTGCAGTTGCTCGGCTCGGCAAAAAGGATATATTTCTACGGTATGTTGTGAGAACATGGTAGTGTGGCATTTGAAAGCTAATAACCAGGTTATATGTATGTACACTATAACAATTTTGCAGCTTCCATATACATATGTTTCAAAAAAGGTTAACGCAGCTGAAAGCAACAAACAACAACACAAGACGACAAAGAACATCTGTATTTTACTCCTTATTCATCAGAGGCGGGTCTTGGCTTGTTGCTTGTCGCTTGTTGCTTCCAGCTGCGACAAGCTTTATTGAAATAGGTGTATAATCATAAAAGGAATGCAAGAAGAATGGAGTAAGATAGAATACTCATGCACGCACAGATCATCCACCGTTCTCTTTATATATGGCCGGGGTAGAACTAATAACGACGTAGTCTTGAAGAAGGTTTTTTTTGCTGTCAGCCTTTTCTGGTACTACAAGCACAGTAGACCTTTTTTTTCAAGGTTGCACCTGTATTCCACGAGTATTACGTGGTAAATTTTTAAAGTGGAAAGTGATTAATGTTTCACGAAAACTGCCTGACGCTTCTTATCTCAGTGGCAGTTCGGGCCGGCTACCACCATGTTTGAATCAACGCGCGCGCCTTGTGAACTAAAGAAATACATACTTCAGTTAATGGTACACTTGCCGAAGCAAATGAAAATAATTTGATTAGACTAACCTTGCTTTCAGAGACTTTGGTGGTCAGTTTAGGAGAAAAATTGTCAAGCTATACCAGTAGGATTTTTTTCGTGATCCATAAAGATAAACATTACTGAGCTATTTGAATTTACAATTCATTATTTATAAATACGGATGTAGTAATTTGGCAAGGAATACTACTACGAGATTCCTAATATGTATGATTCAATGACAATTTCTAACTTGATCAGTCCTGCTCCAATTCAAGAATCTCTAAGATTTCTCAGTGCGAGGTTTATTCTTATGTCAATGCTTGGCTCAAGATTACTTGGTAAATTATAATTATATGGAACTATTTTGTCAAATACCTTAGGCTTTTAGCGCACTAGTCGGCTAACATTGCCGAAAGTGCAAGCCATATTTAAAACATTCGGCACGTTCAAATATATCATAATACAACTATTCTTTTATAAACTAGAAGTAGAAATAAATGAAGATTTGATCTTAAAAACAAGTTAATATCCGCTAAAGTATGTATAAATCTTAAACGTATAGTAGATAACAGACCTCAGTGTAGCTACAAGTTATTTTAAGAGATTTCATTACCCAAGGTGCTCTAATTCCAGTTCCAAAACAACTTAAGAAATTGCCCGCAGGTATATAAAAGTTCTGGCAATTCATTAAAAACCTTATAATGTTTTGGCAATTAGTATAAGACCGGAATATTCACATACAAAATGCCAAATATAATAGACAGCCTTTAGGGAAGGGATGTCTAGGTTTTATAGTAAACATGAATCAATTATAATCGGCGAAGAATTGAACTGCCTTCAACATTCGAGTACTTGCTTCAACATTCGAGTACTTGCTTCAACATTCGAGTACTTGCTTCAACATTCGAGTACTTGCTTCAACATTCGAGTACTTGCATTGTTAGCCCTTGTGTGGGAGCTGTATGTACCCTCTTTCTTATCGTCTCTCAAGTGATAGAGATAACATAAATGTATATGACATAGAAAATAACGCAAAGGGAAGTGATGAGATTTTCTACGATAGCCTTGATATTGGACGAACTTATGCAAAATTAAAGCATTAGTCGAGCATTCAATAAATTAAAATTTTGCCTGAACGATTCTATACTTCTATTCAATATCGCAGTCGAATGTTTTGACCTGCTTTACGTAGTTTCAACAGCTGTGAATGAACGAAATTCAGGACGCAGTATCAATAGAACAGGTTAATCTAACCAAAGTACACTAAAGCACAGTACCTGAAAATGTTCCAGTTCGAAGAATATTACCTGACCGACTTGAAGCCTTGCAGGCATCAGTTATTAAAGACATCGTGCGCATGCGTAGTTTCATAAGCGAAATGATATTAAAAACTCATGAGTTACGAAATAATGAAATAATATTTTGAAATAAATGGTTAAATAAAGTAGAGTTTAATTAAAAAGCTCTGGAAAAGCAAGTTGCTTTTACTTAATTGAACGAATATATAACATCTTAAATAAAATGAATCACATTAAGTTCTCTTCTACTTTTATGAGCCTCAATACTCAAAATAAATTTCGCGTATTTATCAATAAATAATTAAAAATATTTTTGCAATCTTAAAAATCTAGGCAATGATCATAAAATCTTTTTAAGAGACAATTAGATGTACTTGTCTAATGTTGCGCGGTATTTGATGTTTGGATGTTTAATTATTAGTGATAATTTTTGAAAGAATTTTAATTTTTCGTCGCAGTGAAATATGTAACTTAGGCAGTCATAATTACTAGAAAATTTCTAAAAAGTCCAGAAAAAAACTTAGATTTCATGATCAATAGGAATCGAATCCATAACTTCCGCAATACCAGAGCCATTCTCATTTCTATTTTAGCTTTTTTTTAGCCATCAAGTGATAATTGGTCCATAAAATAAACGTCTGTACCGACTTTATTATTTGGATGTTTCCAGTTCTCTTCTAAGTTGAGTGTGAAAATACCACAGCTGCTTCCCGAATAATCTAAAACTTTATTATTTAAGCAAAACATTTATAAAGTATAAGAATATTATGACAACTTAAAGATATACTATTGATAAAACTATAAAGAGCTTGTATGTGGTGACACACTTAAAATTATTTTATCGATTTGCAGGAATAGAAATAACTATGAGAAAAAGACTAAAGGTCACTTTTGTGAATGGAAATCAGTACATTTGAATTTAAGATTAATTAAATTTTCACGTGGGAGCAACGTAAAGGAATCGACATCGTAATTATCTCTAAACTTGTCACAACATATGTCAACATTACACGAAAAGAAAGTTGTTGTATTCTTCATTAACTGAAAATGTAAACTGTGACTAGATAGAATACTTAGCTGGTGGTTTCAATTGATGTACCCTTGGAACATGGAGCAATATAATACAGTCTATCTTTGAATCTTGGCCGGTGTTTCATTCATGAGGACGTTAGGGAGTTGGAAAAATCATTTAAAGATGTGTCTATATATAGTACATAACCAATATTTTTTAGCAACTTCTTCATTAATTTTGTAGAGATTTGATATTTCCCAGGGAGCCTCCCTGAAATATTGTAACCCCCATTTCCCCCTCTCTGTCTGTCTTTCTGTCTCTGTCTCTGTCTCTCGGATCGAGGCGACGTAAATATCAATCGGAACTATTTCACTAAAAGGTAAAGAGTATTTCCTCTTAACCAGTCAGTTGGTTGTACTTTCGTTTGGTTGTAATATCGCTTAATGTAAGTGATCTTGTTTGCCTGGAGAAATACAGTAGCGTCAATAACAGTCCGGAATATTCTTACGTAGCGCCGGGTAAACACAGCCACACAGGAGACAATCACAGGCGTCTGTAAGGTTCTTTAATTCAAACAACTTGGTATAGTATTTCAGAGAATAATTCGTACTGAATAAAAAAATGAGTAATGGTAATGATTGTCTGAGGAACTGTCTGAACACTGCATGAAAACCTGTTTTGGCATGTTCTAAGGCAAAACAATTCTAGATATATTATTTCGGTTTGAAATAATTAAGAAAAAAAATGGATATTAATCGAAACTTTGACGCATGAGCTGCAAGGGGGAATTAATTTTATATCTTTGTACGCGTTCTACAAGTTTCTGTCATGTGTGCGGCCCCCTTTGATGTAATAAAGTGGCGGTAAATGGAAAGCACAAGCCTGCCTTGCCTCTATTCAAACTATGACGGTTCTAAAAAAAATTTAGAAATTAAAAGCTGCCTTTGGCTATATCGATGAATTCAAATAAAAAATAATTTTACATCTAATGATTTCTATATAGATGGCTATTATGGTTTAATTCTCTATTTCCTCACTAGAGCTTAATATCGTATCGTATACTGTATTGCGACTTACGTCAACAGCAATAAATAACTTTCAAGAAATGTATAACCAGCTACTATAAATAGAACAATACCTATGTTAAGACTAAGAACACATAGTATAGTCGTAAAAGAAAGAAGGGACGGAGAAGAAAGACGGTTGGATCGAATTAACTGACGAAAGAGTTTCAACCACGTTCTTATTGAAGATATTATTTAGCTTTTTACAGCGAGTTTGGTTGTTCGAGTGTAGGCCTAGCCTTCGGTCCTCTACCTGGCCACCGAACCATTGCTACTTGACTACTTAACTTCTAATAAATAATATACATTAAATACATATCGTAAATATCCGGTTATGAATGTCAAGTATTCGTAAACACAGGGTCCAATATATACATGCACACGATACTTACCCTATATATGACGCTCAGCAATGCTCAGTCTGCTGATTTTCTTCTGTTCCTTATGGCAATCTTCTGATTTGGGTGTTTTGATGACTATTATCTGGCAATGGCAGCTGAAGTCTGCTGGTGTTCAAAGATAACAACAGTGTTACTAGTCTGATTTGAAATTTTTAAAAACTATGAATAAATTACTGACATTAGATTTTCTCGGTTGATTTCCGTATCTAACCCCCAAGAGTTACTCGTTCCTTTATTCTCCACCGCCTCTATTTGTTTTGTTTGCTCAAAATACATGATTATATATATAACAATGAAATATTCAGTGGTCAGCGGCAAAATAATGAGCAGTATACGTCCAACCAATCACGTTTCTAGAGACGACGAGCATGCGCAGTAAGAAATAAAGATTTTCACTGGGGAGAGATTGATAATAATTTTTTTTAAATATTCAATTACTTTTTGTTAACTTCTTCATAATTATAAGTCGCAAAGGTGAAATATTTGATACTTGGTCAGCGGCGATGAATTAAGAGCATCATGACAGACCGTGAACAGGTCATATATATATATATATATATATTTTTTTTTCTTACTCCATTTTTTTCTTTTTGCATTTCTTTTCATTCCTTTTGTATTTTATTCTCTTTCGTTCATTTCTCTTTACTTTACATTGTTTTTACTTTCTTTTATCTCTTCCCTTGTCTCTTCTACTTGTCTCTTTTTTTCTGTAATTTTTAAATTTTTTTTATATACTCTTCGTCATTTTTTCTTGCTCTTTTTGCAGCAGAAGTAAGAGGCACAAAAGAGGAAAATCATAAACAAAAATGAGTAAAACAGTAAAACTTAGCTGAAAGAACCCAACTGAGAGTTCAGACCAACGTTAAGAAAAGATGGCTTCATAATTTGAATAATTGAATAAAAAAATGAATAGATAGCTGTAAACTTCAAACAACAAAGTCTTGAAATTCTTGATCTGGTTCCTGTTTCAGAAGTGTTGACCCGTTTTTCCTTGTGCTGTCTTGATCAATAATAAATGCAAGGCAAAAATATTGGGTCATTTTCTAGAGTTCTACGAAAAATGATTGTTTTTCCTGTAACATATGGCTTCTCTTATAGAGCTTTAGACGTTTACGTTGTTTGCTCGTTATTACCGCTACAAGAGTGAACTTCCATGCAATCTGGCGGCTAAACGTAGTCCGGCGGGGAACCCCATTTTTTATTTGCAAATTTTAATTCTCGTATGATAGTAATTTTAAAAAATCTGCATGAAAAATCTGTTCTTAATCCTAAGCAATATTTTATCAACCGAGTTGAATGAGGCACAACTTCAGAGGTGAACAAAAACAAATCTCATTGGTCGAAAGACGGTCATGCGCAGTATGGGTCTGATAGTTTGACGAATGGGTAGCTTTGCAATTGTCCGAAGCGTCAAAATGTACATGTATTTGAACAACATAAAATGTAAATAAAGTAATAACTACAATAAAATAATATGCTATTTCTGTCATTTCTGTCATTTGTTTAGGGTCGTTTTACACTTGGGCGTTACTGAATGCATTAAGCTTTCGCGAAAAAATCATTAGCATATGAATCATTTTTCAGTTCATGCTATGATTAAGGCATCTTTACATAAAGAGTTTTTAGACGATATAGACTATGTTTCTTGTAATTTAGATTTTGAAATTACATCGTATTTGATAATTGTGAATTGTAGATTTTGTGGTCAGGTTTCAAAACCTGCTACAATAACAAGTTGGAAAAATATATTTGGCGGCTGTCAAAGTTAAAGCAAAATTAAAATACAAATCGGTTTGAATTCAAATTTCCCTGTCAAGATCAGTGTAAAGAAAGTAGAAGGACGATAACTATGGAAAAGAGTATAAGGATATAAGAATCACGTGTAAAGAGCTTGTTTGATATCGCCATAAGCTCTGTCAGTTTTTGTCCATATATACATACGAATTAAAATATTTTCATACGGAAAGACTTAACTGATATTTTTATCAATAAATCACTTGATATTTCTTATGATTCTCCTTAAATCAATATATATATATATATATATGTTAAAGAAAAATCGACTCGTATTTTATGATAGTAAGCGAGTTTGAAGTAAATGTACGTTTTCTTACCGATTCGAGTCACCTGGTAAGACGTCGTCAAGACAAATACTTGAGAATTGTGCCACGATATGTCTAGTTCACGAGAATAGACCTTGTGTAGTAAAATAGCCGAAATTGCCAACTTGAACAGCTCTTAGGGACTTGACTAAGAAGATATATAATTTCAATCGCTATGTACCTGCTCGTAATAACCTGAATAACACCGCCTCAAGGGATCTCAACTGGATCTCAAGAATAATTAGTATTATAATTTCTTTTTTTCTAAGATAAGTGCATTAGGATTGATGGAGGTAATTTTCATTTGTTGATTTTAGCAATTTATTCATCTCCATCATATATCCTGCCTCATACGATAGGGTCATTGGAACACGTTAACCTATTAACAGATTGTCAATGGGAAAACTTCAATCAAGTTTGTTTCATGTTTGCTACTTGTGTGGAAATGTCAGTGGGAGATATAACTACGAAAAAAACATATCCAGCACACCAAGACGAAAACATTACGAAAATTGGTTAATCACTTCCATTAGATCGATTTCCAAAGCCGACGAAAGACCTTTGCTGATTGGCTAAATACTAATAGGACGGTTCCACTATAATTCTAAAAGACCTTCAAATGATTAGCTTCAGTTGATGTAATTTGGTAAACATTCGAATTCATTCTATTTTCTTTGTCTTAGCTAATACGTGTTTTTAAAGAAGATTTTGTATTATCGCTGGCATTCTCTTACAGAAATAACTATTCATCAGTTAGATCGATTGCAGTAGACGATTTGAGAAAAAACCTCTACATATTCCATCCATGGTTCTTAAAATAAACCATCAACCATATCTTGGAAAAATGGGTTTGAAATAAAAGTATTTAGTGGCCGATAACTCATTAAAATTGAATGTAAAGATTTTCATGAAAATTGGCTTAAAATCTTTAGTTTCTGTCACCTTTTGTTCAAGCGTATAAAAATAGTACTAAGAGAAATAAAACGCCAAGGAATAAGCAAGCACTTAGTACATTGATGTCGAATGAAATAAGAAAAGGAGAGGAAGCATTAGTAATGTCTACCTTTCCAAAATGGAGTAGGCAATAAGTGTCCAGTCTTGTCCGTTATTTTCTAAAAGCCAAGTTCATTTAATTTATCTTAACTAATTGATAAGGAATAACGCTTTTTTTCGAAAACAGAAATAAAATAATGCTGTTGCTATAGGTAACGAACGACTTTAAATTAAATATAATATTTGGAATGGATCCTATCACGTTTAATGGCATCTGGAGGGCTTTTAAAACGTTATTGTACATCTTTAATAAATATGCTGGTTGCAAGGTTTTTAAGTTAGGTTGAACAGAGTAAATGTCAAACGAATCAGAAAAAAATACAAGTGGAAGAGTCAGAGAAAAACTGGTAAATGTTATTCACAATTTTTTATTATTTCTTCCTTACTGTTTTGTTCTCTATATTTCTTCAATATTCTTTTGTCTCTTTTTCATTCGTTTCATTCTCATTTCATTCGTTTCATTCTCATTTCATTCGTTTCATTCTCATTTCATTCGTTTCATTCTCATTTCATTCGTTTCATTCTCATTATGTGTTTTGCTTAATTATGAAGAATTTTTTCGTTATTGATTTTCTCCAGATATTTTTCCATGGCCCTAAAACTCAGTGATCAGGAAATAAAAGTCAACTTATGCTTTCTACAAAGATACGTTTTTTTTCACTAACAAATTTGAAAAGATACTGAAAATTTGATTGACAGTTATGACGTTAAAGTTGGGATGTGGGTAGACTGGGGTCAGTACTAAGGGAAGACTCCAATTGACAACCACTCAGAAAACCTTTTAAATACCAGGGCGGTGATGTACCTACACTTATGATGTACCTCGGATGTCTTGAACAGCAATTCAGTTGGTAAATACGAGGTGATAACGATCTGTGTTGTTTTTACTTAGCAATCTTTATTGAAGTCTCAAAGAAAAAACATTCGATAAGGGGTCCTGAACGTTAAAACCTTAACCGCAAACTGAAACACAATTCTAAGTGCTATTGTTTTATAATCGAGGTTGATAAAGCAGGAAACTGTAAAGAAATATATCTTGTTGATATGTGCATTTGTACGCATGCGTGGTACTAAAACTTCCGGTCTAGATCTTTCAATTTCTTCCTTGGCTTTGCAGGTGACGTTTTTACAAACACTATATACTTATCCCCAAAATTATTACATTTTTGCCGAGCGCTAAAAATTCCCGATTAAAAACAATACTCGGCCATATTTGAAATTCACATGGAGCAATTCAACATTATCATAACATCTCGAACAAGACAAAAATATTCTTAAATACAAGACAAAACAATTTCTTAAAAACACTTAGTCTTCAATAATTTGTTTTTTTCCCTTCAAGGCGTACCTATTACGTAACTAGTGGATAAATCTTGCAGTTGGTTGTCTAAGCCCTGGTCGTACAACTTGATTCCGCCTGACGCATTATAAAGTGCTATTATATGATTTCTTTTTATTAATGGGTTTGTCGCATCAAAAAATCTATGGTTAATGAGTCCATTAAGTTGTACGAAATACTTAAAGATGTTTTTCAAACGTAACTATAATGACCTTACATTATGCCTAGTAAAAGTGGCGGCACCTTTTGATTCTTGGCAAAAAAAAAAAAAAATAAAATGACCCAGGACGGCCATCGATCATGAATGATCCAACAAACCTTCCTTTTCCAGAGAGATATTGACATTACACCAGATAATACAAGATAATGTGGAAGATAAAATTCGTTTAACTAGAGCTTAATTTGCAAATCATATTATTGAATAAAACCATTGACATATGCCTCATTAAGCCATTAAGCTCTTCTGGCTTAATATAGCTGTTGAGACTCGTAACATTTTGACAACGAATCTGTCAGAAATGGCTTTAAAAAGGACATCATTTTTTAAGAGTTTAGAGTAGTTAACTTGCTTCATATTTAAGAATCCGGAAAACGTTTATCTCTTAACACGAGGTTAAGTATGGTTAAAAACGATGAATATCAAGCCCCGGTGTGGATATGACTACCGAGATACTTCTAGAATGCTTATATACCTATATCAAAAAGGTTGTCATTGGCGATATAGCTAGGCGATAGGAAACTAGGTTATTCCAAGATCCAAGAACAGCTGGAATGACTTGTTTTTCTGTTAGCTTATTCTCGTCAAGAACACGGAGTTTAGTGTTGAGATATTCCGTGTTGTTTGTAGTCATCGAAATTATTTAATTTAAAGGCCTCATTTATTCGTGTCTAGTTGTATACCCATACTTCCTTTTCGTCTTTGAATGACCTATCGCCTTTAGCCTTTGGCGACGACAGCCTTTTTTGAAATAGGTGTTTAAGCGGGCGTTTCCTACGAAGCCTTGACAAGTTCAGCTTTTTGTTTCCCAATTTCCCCCGCTTTTCTTGTTTTATTCTTTCAAATTTAAAGTTGCCAGGATTACGGCTTTTATTGTAGTAATTTTTCAGTCATGCAGAGAAAAAAATGAATTATGTGATTATTCAGTAAAAGGCCTAATTTTAAACGGCGCCAGTTATCTGTAAGCGCAAATTAAAGAATATCGCTTTGAACCAAGCAAAATGAGCTCCCTAATAAATTATTCACATCCTTTTGGTCCCTTTTGGCCATGTGTGCTAGCGTCAAACACAACTTACAAGGAAATCAAGGAAATTTCTCGAATTGGATATTCACGGATTCTTACTTCAAAATATGATACAGCTGCTGTGCTTTAGTGTTAAGACAAGATGCGGCTTTTGGTGACATTAAAAGGAAAGACCTATTTGTGTAGCCGCTTTTATTACTTTATAAAGGCGTGCAGTGCGTATCCCTCACCTCACTCCAACACGACTGCTGTGTCTTATGTTAAGACAAGATGTGGCTTGTGGTGCCACTAAAAGGAAAGGCTTCTTTGTTGAGCCGCTTTTGCAACTCTATCAAGGCATATCCCCCCACCCCACCCCACTTCGACTTTGCCAGGTAGTTTTCTATTCTCCCGTGACGTAACGAATGACTTCCATAGACCCCTTGCACGTGACGTCAGAGCTGCTCAATTTGGAGGGCAAAACAAAAGAATTTTAATCTCCTGAGAATTGGAACCTATTGTTTTGCCCTCCAAAATGAGCTGCATTCCGACGTGCTGCAAGGGGTCTATTGACCTTTCCTGAGATAGAGAACATGGTGGATTGTGGTCTACCTTCGATGGTACAAACGTCTTTTTCCCTATGCCTTATATGGTGTTGTTTTTACCGAATCTAGACCACAATGCATCCTGTTTTTGAATCTAAAAACAACCTATTTGCTGTTCATTTCACAATTTTTCGGGAACTCAAACTTGTAAGAATTATCCTTAGTCTTTCTCAAAAGGCCAGGACATATATACGAAAATTCTAAACAGCTCTACTGTACTGTTAATAAAAAAATATGCACTGATAATAGTTGGACGTTCTCAATATTTTTGCTTACAAGATTGCGTTAATTTTTGATATGGATTCAGGTCAGTTCAGAGAATGGATTCATTATTTACATCTCAAACACTATGCGCCAAACCAACCGGGAAATGAACCTTTGATAAGCAAGATCGTGTGGTAATCAGATAAAGGTTTAGTGGTTGTAAGCCGCGAGATGCTACTTTGATGTATAATGGAACATGTATTCAAGATTTATGGTAAATGGTTAGTCTACAAGGAGGAAATTCCTAAAACAGCTTACTGAAATGACAACTAAATGATATATCTTACATTATTTCTCTCTGTAGATGGATTTAGGAAAATTGACGATGTCAGTTCAGACTCGGTTTGATGCACCCCACTGTGAGGCTGAACTTAAACGACATCTTCTGATTATCTTCGAGCAAATGTGTGAGCAACACCTAGATATTCAAATCCTCATGTATACTCTGTGCGGATATGACTCGTTTAAATTAAGAAGCTTATTCTGATTTTTTTTTCTTTTTTGGTTTTCTTATACGATACAAAGTCATTGATAACAAAAGTCCGCTGCACTGACTATTGGTTTTATCCTAAGCTAATTTTAGCGCGAACTAGCTAGCTATACTGTGAGACGCGCAGATAAATCAGTTAGATAATCAGGTTCATTATTCTCTACTGAAAAGGGAAATGAGAACAGAATTGAAGATAATTTGTTGTTTTTGGCACAGAACATCAAATCTACTGTTCACTAACGAACGATTAAAATATTTCGCTTTTGAGATGCAGTTTATCTTACTTCAATTTAAAGAATCTTGCCCGAGGGCCATAGCCAAGTGACTTTTCCCGATAAATCAGCGCTACTTTGTCAGTTGGTAATATAACAATGTTTTAGGCCCAACTACACGCTACGATTGTCGGCCCGAGTCTTCGCCAGAATATGTCGGGAAGCAAATTGTGCATGTAGTTTAGAGGTTAGGCCCGATTTAATTTAAAGATGAATTGGGTCGACATGAGAATATCTGTGACAATGCTACAGATTTTGTGAATCAGGCCGATTTTTTTTTCGAGCTGGACTTGAATCAGTCTCTTAACTACACTCACGATTTGCTTCCCGAGGGTGTTCGTCCGACAAATTACAGCCTTTATATTTTTGAAGAACTAATCATTAGGACTAATGTACTCACCCGGCTCTTTGCTGAACACTCCACCCACCAGTTTTTCGAATACAATCTTTACTTGGAAAAACCTAGCCAA
Organism: Anthopleura sola; assembly: GCA_023349425.1. Lineage (NCBI taxonomy): Eukaryota > Metazoa > Cnidaria > Anthozoa > Actiniaria > Actiniidae > Anthopleura > Anthopleura sola. The sequence continues at coordinate 11,399,741 of JALHLI010000005.1, read as the reverse complement.
TGCGATCCTCGGTATGAGTTTCAGTTTTTTTCTCTTGGTAAAACACCTTGGGATGTTTGGTTTGAAGGAGGTTTGTTCTGTTGGTTAGACTTGTTTCCACGATCACTTACTAGCTTGTTAGCCGTGTGATGTCAATAGACCAACGTGTAAAAGCTTCACCACGTACAGCGGTTTGTTATCTGTAACATACGCAAGGATTTTCTTAAATCTTTCGAGAAACGTCCAATGCATTTTTTTCGATGCTTAAAGTAAAGAATTTAAGTAACACTTATTCAGAACTTTATGACGTAATGCTGTTTATTTATTGGATTATGGTTCTGGTTGGCAGAGTACTGGAGCCAAGTCACGTCAATACTCACTAGTACAGTCTGGAATTCAATTGATTTGATGATGAAAACCTGTCATTTGACGCTAATAGGAAGAGTAGCCATTTTTTAAACCTGATTCATTTTGCGCAGAGTCAAGGAGAAAGGGATATCATTCAAGGGCTGTGTACACAATAAGCTCTTGTTATGCGATAATTAATGGTATTAACATGATCCTTTGTTACATAACCGTTTGGTTAGTTCACGGTGATGGATAAATGTTCTGTCATGAACTCTGCCTCCCTTCCTCACTCCATCCATCCATCCATCCATCCATCCATCCATCCATCCGTCCGTCCGTCCGTCCGTCCGTCCGTCCGTCCGTCCGTCCGTCCGTCCGTCCGTCCGTCCGTCCGTCCGTCCGTCCGTCCGTCCGTCCGTCCGTCCGTCCGTCCGTCCGTCCGTCCGTCCGTCCGTCCGTCCGTCCGTCCGTCCGTCCGTTTTCTTTCTTCATCCACCTTCCTCTATCCATTCGTCCATGCATTCATTCATTCATTCATTCCTCCATAATTCATCTGATGCCATTCATCCCTGATTGCTGTTTGCCGCATTTTGCGGGGTCCTTTTTTGCCTTTTATTCGGCGTTACTAAACCACTTCCTTCCTTGGTACCCAGCCATTCAATTATTCATTCCACAAACAGAAATTTGGCCTATTCATCGAATAACCATTCATTCAGCTTATTTAGTTGTGAGTCATTAAGAAACTTCACTTCATAATTCAAGAATGGCGGAACATTGTTGTTTCCACGTGTTTTTCTTAGTGCGTTCTCTGACATCCTCCATCCATTCCTTCGTGTACAATACCGATCTAATCACTATTCACAAATTTCAATTGCATCCGAACTATCCACACATTTATCTTTGGTTGTAGACTGGCCGGCTTTGTTTGCGTTCCCACATGGTTATTTGCTTAGAATGAACCATATCAGTACATCTTACATGAAAAATACTTCTAACAACAGACGTAAATTTTAGTAAAGACGTTTTTGTGTGTTAGTTTTGGATGGCATATTCGCTTGATCTCCTTGACATTTTCATTTAAGTTAAGCACATCTTCAGAGAAAATTTTCAACTTAACTTTCAGATTATTTTATATGCTCCTTTTTTATTGTCTGAGTTATGTTTTACAGTAACTGATTCGTTTGGAGAGCTAGATTAATAAAGATAATCAACCTACTTTCTTATATAATTTCCATCTATTCAATCGCGCAGCGGTTTTCACTCTCATTAAGAGGCTTTTCTCTTTTCTCCAGTGTTTCCACTTTCTCGCTTCCTGATTTACGTTTTTTAAATTTCTCCTAATTGAGCATTAATCTAGGAGCGATTCTATTATGACTTGGACTAGGAAAATATGGTGAGATATTATGTAAAGTCGTGACTTTGATTCGAAATTTGAACAAGGAAAATAATTATCTTAGGTTTTTGCTTATAGAGGAGCACTTAGAAGAGTAAAACAATGATAAATAAACAAACAGATGGATGGATGGATGGATGGATGGATGGATGGATGGATGGATGGATGGATGGATGGATGGATGGATGGATGGATGGATGGATGGATGGATGGATGGATGGATGGATGGATGGATGGATGGATGGATGGATGGATGGATGGATGGATGGATGGATGGATGGATGGATCAATACACCAAATACGACTCACAAAAAGTGGGACAAAAACATATATTAGAATCAGACAAAAATTCTTGCTCTCTTTTTTTAAGAGGGAAAAACACAAAATTATGCAGAATGCCATAGCTATGGTTTACGAAATATTTTACAAGTGTGATCGAACTTCAAGACAAAATGATGAAGTTAATTCTAAGCTTTTACTAGCTACATAATGAATAAAAATAGTAGACTGATTGAGCCAAGACTGATGACAGGAAAACTCATTTTATATACTGAACTTCAGTAAACGTCTATGAACTACGTTAGAATGATTGTTTAGGTCAAGCTGAGCGAGAGGAAATGGAAAAGGAAGGAGCGAAGGACGATTTAGTATCAACCTTTCCAGCAGAAGCGTATTACGCAAGACTGATTTTGGCGGACTGTTTGCAGTCAACACCTATAAACCACCTATTATGTATTCTATAGTGTATTGTGTGCTTATATATATAGTAACTTGTTCGTGTCCTCGTAGTGTAAGTTAACTGAAGAATTGCATGTTTAGAACGTGATGACGTTTGTAACAGCTGAAGAAACTCTACACCAGTTTGTGGCCTTCAAAATCAAGTTTGAAGACTTCAAGAAATACGTTTAAAATAGCTTAACTAATATTCAATGGCAGTTGTACTTAACAAGGTAAGTAAGTGTGTTGTAATAATTCTTTAGAGGATTGTACTTACTCGTTCTCGCAGTCTGAAGACCAACTCTTGCTCCGTTCGCTGAGGACAAATAACTCAGGACCAGTGTTGTCTCGACTTAATTCTGCAAAGTAGAAAACAACTTTAGCTGTTTATCACTAGAATGAGTATGGAATAATCAGTATGAAAAAATAGCTATCGGTGAAAAAGACCAATAATATAGAATATGTACCTTAAAGACATATGTATGATTTGTATGTTCCTTAATTTTCCTTGGAGAACTCATGATCAACCCCCGCGCGTGTTCACACTCCTACAAACATTACAACTACCATGTTTCACCCCCAAAAATGTCCCTTGTTGACGGGGTTTGCAGAAGGTTGTTCATCAGACGAACTAGAGACTGGAACTGAAGCAGCTGGCAGGGCTTCGTCAGAATAAGAAAACAAACGATGTCGAGTTTTACATAATTTGGATAGCGTATCAGAGATGAATCGAAGAGCAATAACAAAATCTTTGAGTGTCAATAGTTTTTTTCTCGAACGCTTGAAGTTTCATTGGTTATAGGCATATTTTAGAGATTACACAATTTGGCCATTTTGATATATTTGAACTTGAATAATTCAAAATTCAAAACAAGATTCAATTGAACGAAAAGCAAAACATATACTCATGAATATACAATTGCAGATTATCACTTAGTAAAATCTAACATTGAGCTGCTCTCTTGCCTTGATCGTCTCGTAACAAGAAGAAAAAAAAACATCAAAACAAAATGACGAATAAAGTGTGTTTGTTCCTAGGAAAACAACGAACAATACGCAGACGAAATTATTTTACGCAAATTCTATTTAAATAAACCACGGCTCCTTTTAGTCATTTTTCTCAATGTCAATATTGTGTAGCTATAAGTTCGTGTTAATTATAGGAAGAAAAGAAAGGTAATTGACTAGCGCAAGATCTCGTACCGCCTTGGATTTTTCTGACTCACTTATGGCAATAAACAAGGAAAAAGCCCGTCAGGGACTGAAAAGGGAGATGGCTTCAAAAACATTTTCCGACATAATTGGTGGAATTAGGAAAAGGTGGATTCAAATCTTAGCCGAGAAACAAAAAAACAAATGCTAGCTTCTTCAATGGGCTGATATGAAGGTGTACCAAATTGATGACTGATTAGCGGGAAAGTTATTCTGGACACCGACCTGCCAAAGATTGGCCGAATAGACTATTAGAAAAAAGATTCGTCTACCTAGTTGATCATACAGAATTGGCCTAAAGATTCGCACTAGACTAGAGTAAGGTGTTGTGTTCAACCTTTTACCTGTTTTGATTTCAAGTCAGATTAAAATAAACTAAGCTGATCCCATATAACCCAAGTTATAAATTATTCCCATTTCTGGAAGATTTAATTAAGATTTGAGAACTGAATTTCAGATAAAACGTTAGGCAATATCTAGAGTAGTTTTTTAAAATGTCAAAATTTTTTAGACAGTTCGATTATCCTGTCTACTTTACGAAGGATAATAAAACATAGACTGCATGAAATGGGAATTTAAAATCTTGAATTTAGAAGCTTAAAACGCGGGAGAAACGAGAGAAAGAGAGAGCGGAAAGAAAGACAAAATAAAACCATTGTGATAGCGTCCTGGTATAAATTCTGTGATATTTCTTTGATGTATTGTAGTTCAATACAGCAATAATTGAGTGTACAGTTATGCAAATTATATACCTTTAGTATTGATGACATGACGTGCTCAAGAAGCGTAGAAAAGACAACAAAGTATGAGCCGATAATTCGAATCCTCAACGGTTGTTTATCCAACTGCTTTGATCCTACAAACACTGTCCAACACGTTATTTTTCGCGTGAGGTAACACTCTAGTGCTAGGACATTCGTTATTGAATACTGGAAAGCACTCGTTCGAGTAAAACTTTGACATTCACTTACCGAGCCCGCGGGTTGGGCTGAATGGTTGACGCATGCGCGTCGAATTAAAGATCCCGTTTTGTCCTTGCGCACTTGAAAGCTCGAGGTGTTTATTGGGATTTGAGAGCAAAACACTTGAATTTAAACGTGCAAGTTTTTTGTGAAACGCGCTCAAAGGCATGCGCATCTCGATAACTAATCTTGGATTAGCGAGTCGAGTGTGAATTAGTGCACGGATTAGTGGCGTCCAAGCTAAACGACACTTGGAATTTTTTTTCTTCTTTTCAATACCACGTATCGAAACCCGAGAACAGACTGCCGAAACAGAGAAACAAAGATAGCATCAATCGGCTATTCGGGATTATTCAAATATTTTCGGTGAATTAACTAATATGAATATAGCAAAAGCCGAGATGCTTGCGACAATTGATCAATGTGGCTATGGAATGGCGCTGAAATCACTTGTTTTGGTATAAAAGAAACACACATCTTACAAATAAATTACCTTGATGAATCATATATTGCTTAAATTCTTGCTACGGAATTTAAATCAGTCTAGAGTCGCTCGTGTTTGCTTTCTTAACCATAACATATTCCTAGCACTGTGGAGTGGATGATGATTAGCGTTGCTTAAAGGCAAAGTGCACGATACTGGAAAGGACTAAAACCAATTTACCTTTAGTTAAGAATGATTGCATTATCCCGGCGGGTTTTTTCTAAGCACCTGCGGTTTATTCAATTTGTTCATGGATTTCTTATCGGATATAGTTTTTTCCACTACTGTGTGCAGTTAATCGAATTTCATAATAGCCTTACTTTTGCTAGCTTGATCGATCACGTTTCCAAATAACTTTCACTGAGGTCTATGACATTTCCGTACTTTTCTGTTAAGTATTTCCGTATGTGTTTTACTGCGAGGGAGGGGGAGGGGAGGAGGTCATTGTTTTTTTTAACCATCTTTGAAGAGGGCGCTTGATCGATAAATAGTTAGCAGATTCTGTTATCTTAAAAGAAGGAGAGAATCAGTAGTTTTGTTAAGCGTGAAAATGCTACGATACACATGTAAGACTGAAATGTTTTATGTAAAGGCCTGAATTGTTGGAATGAAAGGTTTCGTCTATTCCGCTATCTTGATTGGATGGTCAGTAAAAGGGGCGTAATAATTGGTTCAAAGGGCCATGGTGGCGCCATTTTGTTTAAAATAGATCATTCAATCGGTATACACTTCCACCACTTAGAAAAGGGCGTTTGTTTGAAATATTAGCAAACTAAATGGTATAATTTCTAACAGATGGATAATCTGACCACAAGGAGTTGACTATAAATAAAGTGTAGTTACCCTAAGAAATTAGTTTTAAGCCATAATAGGGTTTAAAATCCAGCCCTCGCGCACCATGACTATGATGATTTACACACTTAACATCTTTCTCGATCATGTGATTACGTGTCTGTCCATGCACTGAAACCAACCAGCCACTATTTATCTTTATAACTGTGTGAAAACGTATTCATGGGATCGACAAGAATTTTGCTTTCAAAATCAGTCAGTGAATGTTTTTGATTCACAGTCGAAACGTTTAGAAAAAAAAAAACAAAAAAAAACAAGAAAAGTCAGAGACAAAAGTGTATACTCAACTTAAACATGAACCTGACTGCAACTTCAATATTTTTTTTAACGTTCTTAAACTTTGTTTCTTTAATAATGTCCTATTTCAGATCCCATTTCGATCCCTTGACTACTATTTCTTTAGCGACACTGTTTTTTTTTAAAGATAAGAATGTAAAATTAAGAGTCATCTTATTCTCAAAAGCCTTACTTGGGAAAGTAATTGCAAGAATTAAAACTTGCGGTGCGACCAAGTTCGGGATCCTTTTCTACTTGAACTATATCAATAAGACGTTTGGCTGCAATTAGTGAACTGCTGAGTATGTTTCTGAAAACGAAACTGAAAGGAAAGAAATATATACGAAACAAGATTGACAAGGGAGGTTTTTTATTTCATCTGGTACGAATATTTCAAAAATATGAAAAAATAATAAGATAGGTAAAAACTATGAAAAAGGAAACCCCGCCAACGGATCTACGAATTCATGACTACGTTAAGAACAAAATCCGGCTGGAAACGCATAAACATAACGGAGAACTCATTAATAGAAGCTATGAATAGAATTATAAAAATAAAATATACAGGTATTCTTATTGCTTAGTAACATCCTACTTAATAAAAATCGTGCCTATATGTTTTTTTGTTTTTTTTTTGTCGGTATAAGTAAGTCTCAAAGGTGTTGAGACAAACGTGTATTAAGCCGCCATCAAAGCTGCCTTGCTTAAACAGCCGATCAAACAAATAAACATGCGTTTTGAACCCATTGTGCACGCAGTAGACGCAGTATGGCAAAATAAATATTCCCTTGTTAAAACCTGTTAATTGTATGATTGGAGAAACAGTGAAGCGATCAAAAATGTTAATAGATGATTGCCCAAAAAAAACTACTTTCAAGACCACGTTTACCTAAGATTCGGTTCCTTTTTGCAGTATTCTTGAATGCGCCGTCAGAATACCCAGTATTTTTCGTTGCCTATCTACGTGTCAAGTTTTACATATAGGCTTATGATCTTCTCAACAACGCAGTTATATAAGCATTTCTTTCAAAGTGCTTACCTTCAGAACGTCCAAATGACTGACTGTTTCAAGTATCTTTCTAGGCTACCAAATGCAGTATTGCATAATAAAATTGAATTTCAAACTACCGCTCTAGAGTGACGCGTTGAGGCAGTGCTCTAAGAGAAATTCCCAAGTGTGGTTTTGATTTTATAATAGTTGCTTAGTCACGTCCAATTACTTACGCAATCATCAACAACTTAAAGGTTTGCACGTAAAAAGGCGTAAATTAATTTTACCAATCTATTCAGATAACCAGCTTTTCAATAATTAAAAGGTTCTCTGTTAACAGGTTGATCTTGGTTTAATTATGAAGCAGAGATTTGATGATATTTGAAGCGTAAAAAAATCTAAATCCTTCCGAAGACTTGACATAAAAACTGAATTGATTCTGGAGCCAGCTAAGTGAATTTTTAATGAGTTGGATATAGACAAGGAACACGTAGTATAATGGCGTCATAGTGGTGTAGAATCAATCAATAATCATACATGCTAATATGTTAGTGTCGTCCTGGCACAATGGGATCACTTAATGTGCGCTGTTAGTTCATGGTAAAGATTCTGATATCTCGCATGCAATCTAGATAGACCCCTAGATACAAGGCAAAACAAGAACGCATTCTAAATTCATGAGCCGATGCCTAGACCTTTAAATATAAACAAACCATGCACCAATACCTTGTGTATGATTTCTTTGTTTATCAGTGATGCTTGAGAAGTTTGGTTAGAGCCGGAGTGTGATAGCTTTATGCTTCCTGGTGCGGAGAGCTTTGAGTTAAGTAATTAGGTAAATCTTTGGAAGATAAATTATAGAATAATAACCACCACCACTACACCCCTTCCAAAAGAAAAGTAAATAAAGGAAGAAAGTCTAAATAAGCGTACTATACCTCTGAAATTTGATTTCGAAATATAAAGAAAGAGCATTACCCCAAATGTAAGCAGTTTCTGTAGCAGGTGAATCGAAACAAGAGGGATTTGGTGTCAGCGGCAGCATTCTAATGAACGTTTGAGCCGTTTCCATCCCAACAAATCATTTGAAATATTAAAACAAATATTTAGTTTGTATGTTTTTGCACCATAAAACAAAACAAATCTTAATACAAGCACCGATAGACCAAACATATTAAAGGAAGACGAATTTGGAGGCATTTATTCTTAGTAAAATGTATGTTGTCTCGAGACCTTAATATACGTCGGAAGATCAGATCAACCCAACTTCGCTTTTGCTCGACGTTTGACTCACAATTGGGACAAGACTGAGCAGGAAAAGGAAACAGTCAAATGGTAAAAAGGATTTTTAATAAAAATATAAGAGGGAGTGTTACCTGATCCAATATAAAGTTTAAAGAGTGGAGATCCGCCGGTTGAACCAAAATGGCCAAGCGCAAGTTGGATATTAATCAAATAGGTTACCAGTTGTTCCAGTCAGGATAATGGTCAGCCAGTGAATCATCTATATTTGACTCGCAAGTTCAATTTGTATGAAAGCGTTTCTAAGATTCTTTTTTCTTTCCTGGATTTTAATCGTAATAAATCATATTCATTGCAGTCGATTTGACACAAGAAACAAGAAAGAAACAATCAGCATGGCTCTATCGGTCGGTACCCTTTGAACCATCTTCAACAAGTCGGTTTTGACAGATTCTTATAAACCTGTCACCAAATAATTAACGAATACATTCTATTCCATACAAGATTTCCTTGATGTTAATTGCATATAAGGGAAATAACAACTTCACTTGATCAATGCGGTGTATTGATTATACTGCCCTTTCAAGTGAGTCTTGACAATACGTTAATCATTATTCAGTTTAAGGGCTGGATGATTAATATTGACGGGCAGTAAAATTATGGTCCCACATTAGAGCACTCAGTAAGTTGATAATGGATTTTAGAAATGATAGAAGGCTTGCAGATTACAATCTTGGCCGTAAAGGCCGTATTGAAACAAGTGCGCATGCGCGGTACGAACGTGGGTATGGCTTTCTATTAATGCTACGGTTATCTAGTATTATTTATTATTATGTAAAATAATATTAGCTAGTTGTGTTTTTCATTTGCCGGCGAGCTTGACCTAAAATTGATTGACTTGAAAGAAGAAAAAAAAATACAAATAAACTGGATTAAACGACTATAGATGGAAGTAAACAGCCGTGAAATAGAGATACCACAGTTAAGATGAACGAAACCACAACTATTACAAAAATATATATGGGAGATTTATCGAGCTAGGAAAGAAACCGACGTCTGATTCGCCTTGATTTATGCTACCTTTACAGACATTATTGTTCCATTCATTCATTCTTTTTTTCTTTCTTTCTTTCTTTCATTCTTTCTTTCTTCTTATTTCTTCCTTCCTTTCTTTCTTCCTTTCATTTTTTCTTTCTTTCTTTCTTTCTTTCTTTTTTTCTTTCTTTCTTTCTTTCATTCTTTCTTTCTTTCTTTTTATTTCTTCCTTCCTTTCTTTCTTCCTTTCATTTTTTCTTCCTTTCTTTCTTTCTTTCTATCTTTCTTCCTTTCTTTTTTTCTTTCTTTCTTTCTTTCTTTCTTCCTTCCTTCCTTCCTTTCTTTCTTTCTTTCTTTTTTCTCTCTCCTTTTCTCTTTCCTTGGTCTTTATTTATTTAAGCAATATTTTCTTTTCATCTCTTTTCCTCCTATATTTTTTTAATGTATTTCCCCTATCATTCATTCTCGCTCAGCTGTCATCGTCCATTTGTCCTTTCCCTATTATTATCATATATTAGCACTATTACCCAAGCTAAGAGCTTGTTTGGAACTGAACAATCTTCATATCAAAGACTTTACTTGAAAAAAACTGTTCTGTAGTTACTTTCATATTTTTAAGATTGGATTCTTGTTTATTTTATTATCTAATGTTATTCATTTTCCTCCATGGACGAATCTTTTAACATGGTAAGGTCTGCACTCAACCGTCGTCAAATCTACAATACTGTTTACTTAAAATTTAGTCAGTCTAGCTCTCATTTGACATAAGTGAAATGTAAGTACCTTTCCTATAATGGAGCCCTTTTATACTAAATACAGCTAACACAGTTCAAAAGCATTATATTTCCTTTAAAAAAGGAAGTTGAAGTCTCAAATAGCCCAAATACATTGAAAAGAAAGCAAATATTGAAAACCATAGCTTTTTGCCGTGAGTGAAAATTAAGTAAGTATATTGTTGCCTTTGTTGCTTGGTTCAATAATATTTATCTTACTTCAGGTTTAATGTACCTTCTTTAATGGTATCACTGTTATAACGAAAGTGTAATAAACTCTATGATATACTGATCTCATAGCTAATCAACAACCTTTTTTGATTGTGTTTTGTTCATATTCAACCCTCAATTGTTGGCTACTCAATTGTCATTAAGGAAACAAAAAAGTCAGTCTTATGAGTTCAAAACTCAATATTAAAAAATCCCCCCCTGCAAAAAGCACATCTTTAAAAAGTAAAGATTTTTCATCGAAGAGTGTTTGCATGGACCAATAATAACGTTTGAGATATAACGTTCAGAATAAAGTTTTGTGTTTATGGTATCTTATAAAAACATAGAAAAAAAGAAAAGATAACACCAGAATAATATACAATATCATTAAGGTTTTGTACATGAATGTCAATATCGAGATCAATATCTAAATGTGCAGGTATTTTGGGACACAATTAAGCGGTCAAAATTCAGGAATTGAGGTAAAAATCGGCTAAAGAAACGTGTTGTTCAGTCGTTACTAATAGTAAAACTGGTTCGTACATAAATTATTCAAGCAGGTCAGTTCTGTTTTGAATGAAGAAAGAGAACGAATTCGAAGAACGAACATTTATAGTAATTTATGTAACATGTGTAATGGTTTAAATAAGTTTGCAGCATGGTGTTTGATCATGAGTGGAAAGAGTCAGAACGAAAAAAACAACATATTTGTCGAAACCATGAATTCAAAGATATGTGTTTTCCGGCTTCGTTTGAATTTCTCACCCAACCATTTGTGTTTTGTGGTTGTTGCTTTTTTGTTTGAGATTTTTTGAACCAAAGCTTGAACCAAAATTCAAGATCGTATGGAGCCGACCAATAATAATGAGGCTTCTATAAAAGTAATACACGATACCTTTTAATCGAGCTTCAGCTTTCTTTCACACTTTGATAGCAGCTTTGAGAAGGTAGGTGATGTAGTTGTTTATCACAAGACAGTTATTGAGGCTCACTTCCACCTTGAATGTCCTCTGCAAATAAAACAAATTGAAAGTTAATATAATGGATCCCTTTTTACCGCCTTTGAACTCAAAGTGTACCCTTAACAATGAATAATTTAACGATCCGGCTTCAGCTTTGAATTTCAAATGCACAAGTATAAGATTGACTTGTTTCATGAATTCGCAGACAACTGAATAAAGATGTTATTTAAACCTGCGAAACCTCCTGAAGCGTTTGAATGCGACGCAACGAGGGTTAGAAATCTGATCAGATTTTTCAGACAAGATGGCTGCAGCGTGAGAAAGGTCCATATTTCGTACCAAGCACCATTACCCTTTTTCAAGAGAAAATTCATTTATTATTTTTGCCTTTTTTGACATGTCGTAGCTGAATAACTGAATAACGATGTTATTTAAACCAGCGAAACCTCCTGAAGCATTTGAATGCGACGCAACGAGGGAGGGGAGGGGAGGGGGGGAGGGGATCTGATCAGATTTTTCAGGCAAGATAACTGCCGCGTGAGAAAGGTCCATATTTAAGTACCAAGTACCATCACCCTTCTTCAAGAGAGAATGATTTGTTTTTGCCTTTTTTACGGAAGTCAAAGCGTGTTGACAAATTGTCGCCCTTCTAAAAAGGCGTTACTGTTGACTGTAAATTGATGAAAACTAATATTGGAAACTCTGATACTTGAATAGCTAGAATCGCCCTTTAGAAATTGAGCCTAAAACGCATAATGAAGCTAAACAACACTCTATTACCCCGCCTATTAATCAAAGCCGAGAGGGTTTTAAAACATCTCATTAAAATAAACTGAACACACTAAAGAGGCTAGAAATAAGTTCTGTCAAAACCTGTCAGCTCTGTCATTATCCAATGTACGGTGCACGTGCGTATATTTATCAGATTTTGGCGAGCAGAACAAAGTTGGGTGGTACCAAAATATTATGACTGATTCAGTGTTAGTTGGTCTGGAAATCTTAAATCAAATTATACATATATTAAGACTCAAAACAAAAATTTCCTTAATAGACAATAGGGATTGGGCTAGCCTATCAATGATACCAGGAAAAACACTGTCTGATTCATTTCAAATCAGTTTTGATGCTTCAAACGGGAGATATAACTATTTCAATCGATAAGGTTTGTCTGAAAGACCTCTTAAAATTCCACTGAGAAAAGGTGCTGGCACGGATTTCCAAAAAAAATTCAAAACCTACTTAGTTTTTTAAATGGCTATGTTGATAAGATGGTTCAGTTTTCCTCAAGATAGATCGAATTTGAGATATAGGAGCGTTTGAAGTGGCCATGGTTTTCGCAGGGAAGGTGCTGGCACAGATTTTCAAACAAAAAAAATTCAAAACCAACTCAGTTTTCTAAAATGGCCGAGTTACAGCACGAACGTTTTAAGATTATCGCCTCAAGATAGATCGAGTCTGAGATATAGGAGCGTTTGAAGTGGTTTTCAGAATCAGACCTCGTAAAATTCAACTGAGGGAAGGTACTGGAACAAAAAAAAAATCGAAACCAACTCCATTTTTTTAAATGGTTGAATTAAAGCACGGACGTTATAAGATTGTTGCCTCAAGATAGATCGAGTAAGAGATATAGGAGTAATTGAAGTAGTTCTCGGAGCCAGTATCTATGTTCTCAATCTCCGGCTCAATTTTTTTTGAATTGCTGAGTTACAGCACAGACGTTATAAGATTTTTTTTGCCTGAAGTTAGATCAAGTTAGATATAAGAGAAGTGTTTGGAGTAGTTCTCGGAGCCAGTCTTTAGATATCTACTCAGTTCAACATCCCTGTGTTCCGGGAACATGATATTTAGTCCTCAAAGAGTTTATCGACTGACAACTAATCTTTCCGATCTGCTTGAAGAATTTTCGTAATCCAACATTCATTTAACAGTAGGTATATTGTGTAATCCTATTATTTGATGCTCTAACTCGTGTTACTAGAAAAATGTCAGAGTTTTGATCAATGCTTACAAGATGCTAGACCTATAGGCAATGTGCATCAAAGCTCACAAAGCACTCTGGGAAAGTGAGTCCTGTAAAAATTTAAACCGGGAAATCAAAGGAAATATCAAGAAAAAAAATTATTTTCGTCGGTTGAAATACTTCTATTTCTACACAAGAAAAATGTCGAAGGAAAAATTGTCAGATAAGTTTTTTGAGGAGAAAAAAATCATTAGGACTCATTTTCCCATCATGCTTTGTGCTAGAGTTTAGAGCTCATGCACATTGGCTATTGAGAGTTTCCATAATATGTAAAGGTATATATGATTCCCTAGTGTTGCAGTAGACTATTAGGCTACCACCGCCATAAGAGCTCTTGACAGCACTAAGCATTTCCATGCTTTAAAGTTGTATATATTAAAACTATCATTCGCTCGCGATTGAAATGAAAAAACAGGGTTTGTAGTTGGGTATTCGGGGGGAAAAGAAAAGAAAATAAGAAAGAAGAGAAAAAGGAAGGAAGGAAGAATGGAAAGAACGGAACGAGGAAACGGAAAAAGAAAGAAAGAAAGATAGAAACAAAAACCAAACAAAGAAACAAAGAAAGAAACAAAGAAAGAAAGGAAGAAAGAAACAAAGAAAGAAACAAAGAAAGAAACAAAGAAAGAAACAAAGAAAGAAACAAAGAAAGAAACAAAGAAAGAAACAAAGAAAGAAACAAAGAAAGAAACAAAGAAAGAAACAAAGAAAGAAACAAAGAAAGAAACAAAGAAAGAAACAAAGAAAGAAACAAAGAAAGAAACAAAGAAAGAAACAAAGAAAGAAACAAAGAAAGAAACAAAGAAAGAAACAAAGAAACAACGAAACAAAGAAAGAAAGGAAGAAAGAAAGAAAGAAGGGAAGGATAAATCTATTGTAAAGCTTAGCTTATATTGAAAATGACGGCTTTGACGTGAACTGCACCCAAATAATAATTTATCTAATACCGTAAACTTATAAACGCCGCCATTTTAATGAGATCGTTTTACCTTAGTTTGCTGATCAGTTTAATATAATAAAAAATTATGTTTATCATCACAAATGCCGTTAATTGTAGATGTTTATAATATACCGTATTTCAAGTGCTGGAAATGGCCCATCAGTAAAGATAAAAGCTGTTGAAACGCCATTAAGACGCTATAATGGCAAAAGGAACTCAAGACTAATTTACATTCTCATCGAAAAGCACACAAACCCACACGCAAAAATGCTTCACAGAAGATGTTTTGAAATATTGAAATATTAAAAAAAAACTGATAATGAAAGCCGAACAAAATCCAGAATCCTCTTTAAATGGAATATCAGGGACATGAAAGCATGATATATGACGCTTCATCTACATTTCCTCTATACGTTTTATCTACGTTTTGCAGAACTTTACAATAACAACAAAAACCCTTTAGGGATAAGTGAATTTTAAAAACAAACATTTAACTAAGTGACTCATTATTCCTAAAAAAACATTTTTTTTAAGAATCAAGGATTGAGTGGGAAGCAGGATGCATTAAGGTATCACGTGATCATTGATCATTGCAGCTCCGAGTAGTCTCAAATATATCACTTCAACTTTCAAAGAAGATATTTCCAAACGCGAGAGTAATTTTTTCCCAGAATTTTACTTCTTTCTTTGATAGCTTAATTAACAATCAGTCAAAAATTGCAACAATCATCAAATGACCAAAGGGTAAAACAATATCTTTTTCCTTGATAAAAGAAATATGTTTTTCAGTTGTTTTTTTTTTTTTTTTTTTTTTTTTTGCAATCTTCAGTCAATCTGTTCGTCCAACATGTGAACTTGCCTAAACTAGTATTCAATGTAGTTATATATCTTCACTGTGTATTCATTATCACGTCGCGGTAATTAAGTTATGCGCGAGATGTATCCGCGACTGTCGTGATATGAGGTATAAAACAGCAAGAAAGAGGATCGCGATCGCCAGGGGGGGATGGGTGGGGCAAAACTAGGCTTCCGATGCTCCGAATGACGTTGTTGCTGCTTGTACGCGGAGTTAATTCATTCAGTTCCGTTCTAATTAATTAAGCAGTGAGAATAGTTAACTGGCGTGTATACAAATATTTAACAGTTTCATTTGTGGGGACTGAATTGAATGACTTTGGACCCATTCATTTGTTAACTGAAGCAAATTCCTTTTGACCTTTACAAACCTATGGAGGAAACCTGAATTGAGCCAATATCAAAAAAGCATACATACTTTAATCACGCATCAAAACCCCGGCTGCCGATCTCATTCCTCTGCTCGTTTATAAAGAAGCTGATGTTTTTGAAGCCAAAGTTTCAGTCGGTTATTATAAAATCACTTCAAGTAATCCTTGCAATAAACGCATATAAAACCACGCTGACTTTGTAACACCGGCAGTGAACGATTAACCGATTATCACAGAAGAGGTAAAATATCGGGTGTGACTTGGTTAATGACCAAACCGTTATGATAATCATCGAGATATGATTACCGTTTAGACGAAAATGAATATTTATAGATCTTATTATGGTTAAGTTTAACAGCCAAAAGGCTACGCACGCGCAATTCAATCTATAATAAAGTTAACTGGTTTTCACAAGGTCAACAAGAATCACTGGCTGCACTTCAAAAGAAGCTTTTAATGTCACTAAACGTGCCTTAAATAGTGGCAACGAAATTTCGTGCGTTGTTAGGAACTGGAGATCGATCTTTAGGAAAGATCGATTTAATAGATAAGTCAAATAAATGTACATGACAACTTACCACATAGTAAAGAAGATGTTATCTGGTATTTAGGAAATTAACTTATCTTTAGAATTGAAAAAGACCTTTTAGGTATTTTAATGGAAGAACACGTTTTCAGTTGTAAAAATAGTTTACGATTAACGTGCCAATGAATAGAAATCAATGGTTTGCGGAATTCAAAAATAATGAAATATCTGATCAAATCCAAGACCCAAAGTGGTCATGTTTATGATTTACACTTAAAATTGTATAGTTCAGCCAGTAATATTATTACGTAATATTATAATAGACACCCTGTACACGTGACGTAAGAACAGCGCTCAATTTGGAGGGCAAAACAAACAAACAAAAATCTTCTGAGACTTGGAACCTATTATTTTGCCCTCCAAATTGAGCTGCATTCCGACGTGTTGTAAGGGGTCTATAGGCTGCTGTACAGACTGGAAGCATCAAACTAGGTCTTTTTTACAAGTCCACAAAGTAGTACTAGCAGCAGCAGTAGCAGCAGCAGCAACAGCAGCAGTAGTAGTAGCAGCAGCAGCAGCAATATTAGGAGGTGATCTGCGTCATTAAGAAACTTTTTCCTGGAAAAAAGTTTTTGTAGCCGGGAACTCGGATTTGTTTCCATAACTTATAATAAGTAAATAGATGTTTTTGTGATTGGTGAATTATTATAGATTTAAATTATTTCATCAAGCTAATTTTCTCAAAAAAAAATTACGAGCTCCAGGATTCGAACCCGTGTAACCTCCTTGCAGTCAGGTCAATATTAAAAGAAAGTTGTTGACAACACAATAAGCATTCAGTCGGGTGTACTGGAACTGCTAGCATATGTCCTGTACGGTGCGCAGCGCTATTTTGGTATGTGCTAGTATGGAATGTATCAATGAATTATTAAGAATCGAGCTAATATCGCTTATAGCCCCGTCGTCTTTTTTTCTCTTATTACCCTACTAGTAACTATAACCACGGAAATATCCAGCTGATCTGAAAGCGTGACGCAGAAATGACGTCACTCCAAACTGAGGTGTCATGAAGTCTGCGAAAATTGTTTGACTTATTAAAGTTATATCTGAGATCAATCTAGATTTTTGGGAGAGGTTTTAAATATTTGGTATACATTTACTAAGATATTCATTATTGAGTGGGAAAATAAAGTAAAGAAATATCGTTTCCCGAGTCGCCGGACTGCTAAGAATGAAAGCTCAATTTTGCAAATTTTCTCGATTCTCATCGGCCAATATTTTTTCTCAGATCAGCTGAATAGATTTTATAAATAAAATTAGGTAAAATGTTAAGCTCAAGGAAAAAGACAATAAATGACCTTTTTCTATTTTAGGCATAATATTGTGGCCGACTGTTTATTTTTAGTGAAAAAAAGCCAATTTAGTATATAATAAGGAAGGTGGTTTTTTTATCCTTCTGATCCATTCTCTAAATACCATAAAACCAACTTTCGAAATTTGGTTGCTTACTGATACCTAAATATTAAAGTTGCTTATTTAGCGGTGCTTGCAAATACGCTCATTTTACACCAAAAATGCCTTTGAAGTTGCGCTTCCTATAAACCTTATTTTAACTCTAGATCGACCAATATATGCATCGCGGACAATCAAACCAAATTTGACCCAACTAGTCCGCAGTGCGCAATCTCTAGCCTGGCCCATATGAACAACAAGTAAATTCGTGCATGCTTTTAGTCACACTTTTAACTATATATATAGTTATAATAATTATTTATTAAGTTTTCTTCAAACTTTAACAAAAGATAACTTTGGTTGTTTTAAGAAATTTAAAGAAAAATATAGAGTCCAGAGCAAGATTTTAGGTTTTTGCCCTGTTGAAAATCAAAATGTATGGTTGCTAAATAAAGTTTTAAGGTTATTGTGCGATTTTAAGTGGTTTTTGTGCGCGCGTATCGTGGTCTCGCATCGAACGTTCAAAAGAAGTCAGTCACCTTAAAATGCGATCGTATTAAACACACACAATTCATTAACTGTCTGCGCAACAGTTATTACCTGTCGGCAAGTGCTAATAACACATAGTGTATATTTCCAGAAAGCTATTTATTATGACTAGCGATTTCTTAGAATATCGCCAGGCAATGAATTCTTTCTTTTTTTGCAATAAACTGGAAGTTGAACTAAGTGAGTAATTGAAAGTGTTGCAGTAATGATGGAAGCGACGTCAGGTGGTTTGGTTATTCATTGCTTAATCAGTTTTGGTTGCAGTAAAAGTCATGATCTCGAAGGTTTGTAATTAAAAACGTACGACTCCCGAACAGTGAAGAGTAACGTTGGTGAACGACTTGGGAAAGTCGTAAGTAAGCTTACTTTTATATGTTTTGTGAGTATTTCTTTAACATTAATTAAGAAGTCTTTTGCTTTTCTTCCAATTCTTTCCTTTCTTCCTTTCTTCCCCCCTTTCTTTCGTTCGTTCGTTCGTTCGTTCGATAGATAGATCGTTTTTCTTTCTTTCTTTTTTTCTTTTTTTCTTTCTTTTTTCTTTTTCATTCTTTCTTTCTTCCTTTCGTTCGTTCTTTCTTTCCCTTTTTCTATGTCGTGTTAGTCTCATCTTTTCTTTTTTGAATTCATTGACATGCATAAACAACCTTTATTTCTTTGAAGGATTCCTAAGACTTTCTCTCTTTTATACGTTGCGTAGCTCCGATACGCGGCGAATAATGTTACAAATAAAAGATGCATATCAATTCAAACTCAATTAAATTATCATGAACTATTTGCTATGAGAAGCTTTACCAGTAGCATCAGCCTAATCTTCTTGTATCATGGTCGTCCCTTTTGATAAATACCAACCAAAAAGTATCTCAATTCAAATTCTCATGTGATGGTTCGTCCGACGACGGAACCCACAACTACAGCGGTGCACAATGGCGCGCGTTAGCAACGTATCCTACCCGTGCTTCCTAACCTTGGAGAATCCTTTAAATAAACAAGTAAGGATATTTTGAATTCAGTTCTAAATGAAAAGTTACAGTAAGGAGCGTGGTATAGTAATATCTCAGATAGAGTATTGGTCGTAAGGGTGGTGCCAGGTGGGCTTGGCTATACTGCCAGCATTAAGGTGTTGTTAACACCTAGCGCATTTACTGAAATATATACTTATTGATATTATATCCGCTGTGGAACCTCGGCATTAACAAAGGGTGTGAACTTTTTTCCGGACATATAGTAGTTTTAAAGCGCAGATGTTGTAATGGATATGTAGTTTGTAAAAAGAGCCTGTGAAAATCGCTAATTACTGAGGGTGCACTACTCGCTTTTAAAGTAACAGAATTCTTTGAAAAGCCGCCATGATGTTGTTGTTACTGCCGTTGTCGATGAGTACTGTTGCCTGCTTTGTTGTTGTTCATGGTGTTTCGTTTTTGTTGTTGTTGTTGTCGCCGCCACCGTCATCGTCGTCGTCGTTGCCGCTGCTGTTGTTTGTTGTTGCTGTTGTTGCTGAGTGCTTTTATTTTTCTTGTTGTTGGTTATGTTTTTTGTTTTTTGTTGTTCTCGTTGTTGTTGTCGTCGTCGCTGCTTCTGCTTTTGTAAGAAGTTATATCCTTGCTAGTTCGCTGTTGTTGTTGATGAAGCTTCCCGCTTTCTTTTTAATTCCACATAAAATAAAGGCCTTTTAGATTAAAAAACTCCAATTATATTTCTAGAATATTCCACCAAATGTCAACGATTGTGCTCTATACATCAATGCATTATTTGGGTTGTTTTGGTCAAAACAAATTAACTATCCTTCAAACAAAGCATTGTAAGTCTATATAATGGTCATGCACAGTGATACGATGAAACTATCTTGACATCTACTGGAACCTCTCTGGAAGGAATTGGAGTGATTTAGCCCCGAGTATCGGTCACTAGTGAGTATGGTTTTTCTGTTTTACTGATCTTAGTGTTAATATCCAACGGGTTATTCTATTCTACTATCTGTCTACACTGTTGCTGTTGCTGTTTAATCACGTCCGGAAATCGAACAAATGAAACTGAATATTTGAAACAGCTTAAAACTCATCTTTGAGAGTGTTCGCTCATTTTTTCTCACGAAGACAAAGCTTTTCATAATAGTTAATTAAAAACTTAATTTCATAACGTCAGAAGGCTAGCTATCAAGTCTGAGATCATCTCCTCTTCCAAGTTGGTGTAATTAAAATTTTCGTTAGGTGATACGAGGGGGTGGGGGGGAGAAAGAAAGGAGAATTCCATTTGCTTAGTACCCACGTAAACTACAAAGAGCAACAAAATAATAGAAGAGAAGAAAAATCCATGACAAAAGATGAACTAAAAAATATCAAGATCACTGTTTCCAATACTAAATATGTTGCTCCAATGGTATCATTTTTTATCATCATTTTGTGGAAAATCTCCAAAGAACTGTATCTGTAGACAACGTCCTCTTGGTTATAATACCTTAATGAGTTGTTAATCCGATCCCAAGATAAAAGGCTGTAAGCCACGCGCGACTAGAGAAGAAATTAAAAAGCGAAGCGAAAGCGTAATATTTTCTTATTGCGTTCTTACTATGAAAATAATCAGGTCAGTTATTATTTTTCTTGGAATTAGTCTCGTTTTCTTCATTTCTTTTCATACCTTTCTTTTTTTAATTATTTGCTTTTCTTCATTTTTTTTTTCCAATTTGCTTTCCTTTCCATTCCTTATCATCTATTCATTTTTTATCAGTGCTCGAAAATAAAGCCTTTTCCTAAACCTTTTCGTTATTTGCTTTTCATTCTTTTTTTTTTTATTTTGCTTTCCTTTCCATTCCTTTTCATCTATTCATTATTTTATTATTTTCTAAACTATTCTGGTCATTTAATCTTTTCACTGGCTGAGCATGTTGTTTCAGTTCCCATTTCAGACCAAGCGTCATTCCCTTGAGAATTGTTTTTTTGTTTACTGACGACGACGGTTGAGATTGATATGACTGAAACAACGAAAATGGGAAAACATTACGACCAAAAGAAAAGATATATTGAGTTCAATAAATAGTACTTTTACTGAAGATATCATTTCCAATGTTTTCCTAAGCTTTGTCAGTCGTTGACATGCGCCTTTATATACTGATATTTCTAGCTTTGCTTTAGTGATTCAAGAGTTAAACATGTTACAGTAGAACACAATAGACACCGACACTTCCGTTGATTGGTAAAATAATAAAAATATACAAAAACACTACCCACAACATACTATATAAATAAAACTAATGAGTCTACGCTTTGATTCTATTGTCGAGTATATTATTTCTATTGTGAAGGCTTTTTAGTTTCTTGAATACTGACATTTATATTTATTCAAAAAAAAAAATGGTTCTATGCGAGAAAAAGAAAAAATTTAAGCGCGACTGAAATAGTAAGTTGTCGTTGAATTAGCTTCAGTTGTTGCTTGTTGTTTGTTGTTTGAATCATGCTGACACAAGAAAGACAACTTGTATACCTTAACAATGAAAGACAAACGACTCTTTCCGAATATTAGCTTTCGTTAGTATTTCTTTAAAAAAGTTATGTCATTATGTATCAAACTATGATTCCCAACTCATGCATCGCAACACTAAAAATTTGGTTTTACTTTCAAAAAAAATGGTTTGCATAAACTGATGTCAATCGTACTAATATTGATCTTCAGATTTACTACACCGCAATACAGGTCAAGTTAACAAGAACGACGCTACCATACATCAAATCCAGGCAAGAAAAACGGACTCGGATACAAAAAGACGATACAAAGGTACGGATTTATAATGTGATAATGTGCACTCTGGTGTTTTTCAATCTGGAATCAATAAACACATTATATCAATAAAATACAAAAGGGAAGATTCCATAGTTTTGCGCGCGAACACGCTATGCAAGATAAAGTAAAATAGAGCTGTTTTCGTACGAGTGAGAAGCGATGCGCAGTCGTACTGTAGCGTATCTTACCGTATCCTACCGTAGCTGTATAACTATGCGTTTTCATTGGATGAATTACTGGAAGACAATGGGAAGCCATTTCAATGTTAGGGTATGTCGTAACGTGTACCCGCTCTATAATTTCGAACCTTATATTTACATAGGTAATTCACTTCATTTGAGTTTCCTCGTTTCGTCAAAGAGTACAAAACTATTCAGAAAACGATTTCGAACTAAACAAAACCAGATATATATTTCCATTTAATTAAAAAATAATATTTATCTGGTTTATAAAGGGTGGCATAACCGACGGTAAGACATTCATTCGCCTCTCATCTCTCGAGGGACCCGAATTCGATTCCTGGACTCGGCATCACATGTGAGTAGAGTTAAGCTTGTTTAGTCTCTCCCATGATTCAAGGGTTTTTCTTTGGGTTCCCGGCCAACCTAACACGCTAAATTCCAATTCAATCTGTGAGTTAGCCGCGCGCTGATCAGCTCAAAGATTGTTTCAGGATAGTGATAAGAAAATTGTTTGAAGTTTTATTGGGGATTAATTCATGTCTGACTATCCCATACAAAAAATACGTTGTCCACTGACATATAGACATAGAGTTTCTATTTTCAAAACCTTTGCCGTTACTGAGCCGTCTGGTCACAGTTTTGTGTCATGTAATTTGCCGGGGATGCAATACAAACGGCATTTTTAGTAATGATATATACGATAAGTTTTCTATTAACAATCTTCCTACCTATTAAGTAAAAACAATTTTCTTCGTGAATAGTGGATGGCTTTTAAAGCTACTATATTGAATTTAGAACGTTTTTGTTTTGAGTAAGCGAAAAGAAAACATATATTTTCAATCACAAAAAATACGAAAACATTTTGAAATGAAATCGCGGCACAGTGTATTTGGATTACTAACGAAAAAAAATCATTGTGAAAGTAGCAATTTTGATTTTCATTCCCGTTAGATGAGAAGCCGACGGATTTGAATACTTCCTTAGTCAAACCGCCTAGGTTCAATCAGAAATTTGATCTTAGATTAGGATGTATGTGATCCTTTGCGTAAATACAGTCTAAAATAACCGGATATTCTCTTTAAAACATCGGGAGAGAGTCGAACTGGTTTTCATGACATTTTAAGGCGAATCGCTATTTTAGTCTTCTTTGCGTATATTGACACAGATGATTTGTTATTTCCATATTCTATATTTCTTTCCCTTCGTCTCTCTCTTCTTTTTCTTTTTTTTTTTTTTTTTTCTTTTTTTTTTTCCTTCCTTCTTTCTTTCTTTCTTTCTTTCGACGCACACTGTAACGTCTAGATCTTCCAAAACAGCGCAAATTATTGCTTGCCTTCCTTTTTTTAAAGCTTTAAATAGATGTTGCAAGACCTCTACAGTATTCCATTAAATTAATCTTAAATTATCTTTGATACAATTAATTTGGAAACCAAGGCCAAGGTTTCATTTTCAGATAAATACATTATTAAGGGGAAGATAACGAACTTATTTCTCTAGGAAGAAGAAGAGATAGACAAGAAAACAGACAAGTGGCAGCAAACTTTAAGGTTAGTATATACTTAGAAAACAAGAGGGAAATGTATAAAATGACAGAAGAAATCAGAAACTAAGTCAACGATAAAGACAGATAATTTTCCCCGAACCTTTCAAGAATTTGACTTATATAAATGTTAGTTTAGTAACTATGTGCGCGCGCTTATTTTCCCGCCAAAACTGATATTGATATTTGAGTTAACGTTGTCATTAAAGAAGCTCGTGCCGGCAGAACTTGTAGTTACCGACTCAGCCTTATCAAAACTAGAATAAAATGATAATAAAATGTGGATACCACCTTTGACTAGATGTAAGCTACTGTGAAAAGAGAAATGAATGACTGGTGTGTCTATCGTTTCAAAACCGAGACATTTCAAGCCGAAAGTCACATAAAAAAGGCGTTCCAGGATTAATATTTTTTTCGGGCTCCTTATAAAAAATAATTCCTTAACTTTGGGGTATCGTTCTATTGAAACAAGAACACATACACACAGATATGTACTGATATGAATTATCCTTAAAACGCGGCAATTGCGATTGATGCACATTTCAGAATGGTGCGGTACCAAAATGAAGATAAACTTCAGTGGAATTAAAAGCTAGACCGTTCTATATAATCTTTATGTGAATCTCGAATATTGTTTTGTAATTTTCTAATGCAAACATGTTTTCTCTCATATTCCACTCCGTCTGCTATCCTAGTACCCAACAAACGCGTATGACCGCGCAAAGTGCTGAACACGCGCGCGGAGTTTAGCAGGACTTCCTTGGTCATCAAATGCAACAACTATGGGCCAAAATTTTAGTCAGAGTATTCTGAGCCAGCTGGCTGTTGCGCGAATAAAAATCTACACAAAGCGTTTTTTTTTTTTAAACAAGAATCAAAATGTTAATGGCATAGCAAAAGTAATTATCAGATTCTTTTAACTGTCATTGATCTCAGTATTTTCAAAAGTAAAGCCAAGTTTAAACTACAGCGCAATTAAAAAAACAACACTCATTTCTAAAACTGTATAATTGAGTCAATCAAATAATGTTCGCCTGACTACAGCACTGTTTTGTTTAACCATTTTTAGGACCATAGCTATCACTATATATAGAGAGAGTGTATATATAGCCTAAGACACTTATTCTAAAACTATGTTCTGCGTGGGCCTGTTGAATATGTATACTAACGTTTACTTAAGATATCTTGTTAACTTCCAGTACTGTACCGGGTTCATTAGTTGATTAAATTAAGACAGCACCTCTTTTCTACTTTATTCATAAAACTACCTGCCTAAAACTAAAACAACCAAGATCGAACTCCCGCGTCAAAGAAAAAATCAGCCAAGCAAGCATCTTGGGCATAGTTTTAAGTAAGGAAAAAAACCTTTCGTCCTTCATTACAATGATTCGGATTCGGCTCTTGCACTTAATTGGTTTCACAAACCTCTTCATTTCCTAGTTCAGTTCCTCACTAATCTCCAGTTTATCGAAAGCACTTTCCCTAGCAACTACTTCTAGGTCTCCATGATTTTGACATACCTTGTAGTATTTGAATCGAGCATTATTCATCAGCCGTTAGTGATATAATTCACGAAGTGATTGTCTGGACACTCCACTCCTTAAAGTGTGTTATGACAGAGATCCAGTCCAGTCACTTGGTTAAACGATTTACGAGCCATGAAATCTTACAGCCGGCGTCATAGACTGCTGGTTCCATGTAGTACGACCTCTCTTTTCCTCCTCAATGATTGACCCATTTATAAAAACAGTTTTATCTATTAGTTATGGACGGTAAGGATAAATGAAAGAATTTATCAGGGTTCCTGAAGGCATGTGGTGCCTAATCACAAACTGGCTTCAAAAAGATGTGCGCTTCCGTTTCACACAAGACGTTCAGATTTAAAACTCCAGCGTTCAGGATATTACTGTTGCTCCAGACAAATAAAGACTATCAAAAGATAAAATACTTTGCATTTTACTTTGGGTAATGTCACAAGTGACAATATCGTCGAATCTTCACAGTACTCGCCGACTAAATTGATTTCGAACCTGATTTCGAAGAAGTGTTTGCCTCCAAATGGGACGTGTTATTATTGACATGATACTCTTTAACCATAACATTTATACTGTTCTGCATTTAATTAAACTAGCACACTGTCTTATTACGCTACTACTTATATCTTGATCGCAAAAATGATTAACGAATTGCATATTGAAAAAAAAAAATAATAATAATAAATTTTTTTTTTAAATTGAAGAAACCTATTCTAAACCATCCTGTGTCATCAATCGGTTTTCCAATTTTCTCGACAGGTTTGTTCATATATATAGAAAGGTTTCATACGAATAAACTTCGAGAAAAGGCGTTTTTAATATTGAATAACCTTATGGTCATAGTTAGGTCTACTGAGAGTTTTTTCCGCAATATAATCAGCTTTTAATCGATTTTATCTATTAACGATCAATAAAATACAAACACAAATTTTGCACCTTAGACTTTGAAGAGGGAAGTCCGGTAGACTTTGCGCTAATGCAAGGGACTCCTGGAAATATTTTATCAGGGTTGTGTTCTATCTTATATTACCGGCAATATCTAACTACTACATACCACCACTGATATAATTTTTTCTCAAAATTAACGGAAGAGAAAAAGAAATTGAATATCATTGGATATTGGCAGATATTATCAGAATTGAGAGCTATTTATATTTTTCTGAACTGATATCATTCATCACTTGATGCACCATTTGAGAACCACGCGTAGTAAACGAGCCTTGCACGCAGGCCTGGCATAGAAATGTTTGTGCTACGCACCTCATGCACCTTTGTTTTCAAACTTAAAAATGGTGATGTGGATTTGTAAGGGAGGGGTGGGCGGCAGTTACCACCAGTAGAGATTCCCCATCTCCACGCACACAAGCACCCCTACCATCACCACTACCACCTTCTGTAGTGAAGTTACGATAGAACACGAGGCCCCCTACTAGGTAAAACCACCTAATACAACACCCCCCCCCCCCCTCCCCGGCCCCGTAAAACTAAGTAAAAGAGCAAATACTACTTTAAACCAAAAGAGACTGAAAAAATACTCATCGAGCAAACATCTATAATAACATGATAATGATTATGACTCTTGTGCCAGAAGAGAAAACTAAGCGTAAGAAACTAACCACATCCGGGAACCGCAGACAAGGGGAAAAAAAACGGAGTTCTGTACAAGCAGACCGACTGACCATATGCACTAGTAAAATTCCTAGTCAAGTAAAGATCAAATAGAAAAAGTAAAAATCCGACCCACAGATGTACGTGTACACGGTATATAAAAGAAAACGAATCGGCTGATTGCTGTATATTAGTAAAACGTGGTCCAGATAACTTGTTGATAGAGCTGATAACACTCGCCTTCTGCTGTTTGTTGTATTGTTTTTAAGCTTTCAAAAGTTCCGCAGAAAAACAAGATTACGAAAACTTTTAATGAAAAAAGGTTTCTGCTGGTCCTTGAAATTTTCTTACGATATATTTGTTTCAAAATACCTGGAGATAGTAATAGCCACGAGGAGCCACAAGCAGTATTAGAGGTAATGGATTAATTGTATAAAAATTATTGGTTAAGAATTCTTAGTTTGCAATCATATACTTTTCCAATGGAGCAAAACACTCAAAGCCATGGCCGCCATGTTGGATGATATGACCAAATACTTGGCCACCATGTTAGATGATAGAACAAAAGATATGGTTGCCATGATATATGATATAACGAATTAAAGACATCATGATGGCCGCCATTTTGGGAGATATAACAAAAGAATTCATTGAAACATTTTTTTTTTCAAATTCTTCCAACATGGCGGCTATGACGTCATGTGCAAACGAAGAATTGACTTTTTTTCGTCTTCTCTCGTCTATTCGCAAACTCGATGACGATTTCATTATTTTTCTAATTCAACAAGCTATTTCATTTTGTAGTTTCATCACGACATTATTCGTAGCACTTTGGTATATCCTAATGCGAATTCTCGGTTGTGATTGGCTGACTATATCTGTCTTCCCAGAAACCATTTCACCGTAATCGTGACAACTCTTTGGTGATCAGTTTAATAGAGAATACAAAACCAAACGTCAAAAACAAGTTAAGAAAAACAGGAATAAAGCAAATTGATTGATGAAAACAGACTTATACCTCGTATTATGAAGTATCAGGAATATATATTGAAACATGAATGAAGAAAAGAAAAGAAAGTGAAGTGTATTAATATTAGTAATGTCTTGAATTCTTTACATTTCACTAATCAAAATTAATTATCAAGAAATCAATCAGGCTCACCTTGAAGTTGAAATAATCCCAGGGGCAGTTTGCAGGGGTTGATGTTTTAAAGATATTTCATTCCCACGTCCACCCTTTTAGCAGATGTTTCCTGTTACAAGAAAAAAAAAGCGATAGTACTTACGATAAACCAACACAGAAAGTGTAACTATGAATTATGAAAACAAATTGAAGTACAGTAAAGTATAAAAGTGAACAAAATTTTTGATAGACCAAAAAAGCATTATCAATTATTTAGTCCATCTTGAATCTTTTTTATTATAGAGCTGTTAAGTTGTGACGTATTTCCGGGTCCAACTTCTCACAAAAACCGCTAAAATCGAGTGAAAAATATTTTCAATAATTTAATTTCTCCGTAAAATAATTAGAACTTTGGGCAACAAATCCTGTCATGGACAAAAGTAAGAAAAATCTTTATAAAACTGCTTTTTGTTTTGGACCCTTTTTTTCTTTTTCAAAACCACGTAACGACAAAGAGCAGACCTCATTAATAATCAAAAGGACTAGAGATGCCATGATTGAAAGTACAGAGGATATTAGGCTTCTCGGATTCAACATTGACAAACACTTAGTGTACATGCCTAGTTCAATAAAAAAAATGATATATTTAAAGTAACTATTCAAAGTGTGGGTGTGTGCTCTCTAGATTAAGAAACCTTATTCCATGAAGCTAAATGATTACTATATAAAGCATATCAAGTGCCATACTTAGCCTTTAACATATGCCTAGTTTTACTGTTCTAATTTTCAAACCGAGGGTATTAAAACTTTCTTCAAATAATCCCTAAAATAAATGACAGCAACTTGGCGTAAGCCCATCTAGCAAGAAAATATATATAAAACTTCAAACAGATTCCTTTAACGAAAAGTGTCAGCTTTATTTTTGATCAGCCCTTTTTTAACTGCTATTTCGAGTGTTATTACCTAGTTATTACCAGATCTCGATGTGGCTATTCTGTTCAATATTGATAAATCAACATGCTAAACTACTGCTGAAAAATTTTTTATGGGCAAAATATATCCATCACAAACCACAGGCACAAAGCAATCACTTGTGGGCAGCCAACTAAAGAGTCTTGATCAAATAACTAAAAATTTACTAAAACAAGCAACACGCAAATGATGATCAAATGTAAAGTGAATAAAAAAATGGTCTCTTCGTCTGAAAAGAGTTACATAATTAGCATTTGGACGTATCTATTCATAAAAATTGAACCCGGAGCAAGTTCTGCCCCAGAAAAAAGAAAAGCGGCGTTTACGAACCATACGCCACATAAACGAACTTTGTCTCGTTGTGGTCAATTGTCGTGAGAGTTAAAAAACCGCTGCTAAATCAACAGAACTTGAAGAGGTATAAAATGCACGAATGACCCTTTTTAAAAGATTGAAATATCATATAAGGGTCAAATTTTCATCGAGAAAGAACGTCAGCTGTTTTTCTTTTGTAGATGAGAGTTAAGGCAATCGGCCATTTGGGATGTTAAGGCTCGCAACTTATCCATTACGCATGTTTTTTTGTAGTCATTTCTTGTAATTATTGGTGTTTTATCTGCATTTGCTGTTGTTGTAGTAGGTTGCTGCTGCTGTTATTATTATCAACTTACCGCAAACTAATCTTTTTTATCATTATTTTTCATATTTATGCGAGATGGAAGATTATTTGGTTACTAAAACCACTATATTTTTGAAAGAAATGAGTAAAGTCATTTTGTTCTTGCCTCACAATAGATTAATAATAGATTAATTATAGACTAATTAGGGTTTAGTCGTCATGTCTCCCCGATAAATAATCAGATGCTGGCTATCTCTGTTTCTAAATATCAGTTTTTCGATCAGTTTCTGTTCCTACTTTCCTTTCCTTTTCTTGTTTTTCTTCTTAGTATATATATATATATATCTACATCTTCTATTGATTATGGTTATTTTACTTCAGTGCAATATATATATCCAAATACTCCAAATACTATCCAAATACTCCTTCACCCTTCAAACCTCCAAATTTCATCAATAACCTGAAATGACAACTTGGCGAATGTAAGTCAGGGAATGGCTAACTCACAGATCCAACCCTTAAACAACCTCTGGGCTGATCTAAGTCAGGGAATGGCTAACTCATAGATCGAATTGGAATTTAGTGTATTAGGTTTTGCAGATGGAGGAAATTAACCGGAGAACCCGGAGAAAAACCCTCGAATCAAGGGAGAGAGCTAACAGACTCTACTCACATGTATGCGATGCGCCACTTTATCTTCCAATTTAAAATTTAGTAGTCATCTTAAACAAATTATTTAGACTGACTATCCAATTCCAAAATGTCACGTTAGTTTTCATAAAGAAAGGGTTTGCAGCAGAGAGGCTTGTTGCCGATTCACTTGCCACTATTTTTCAGGCGCAGATGCAGGATTTTGTTCAAGGAGGGGTGCAGGGCACAAAGTCAGCCCAGGGGGATGCAACCCTCAGAATCAAAGAAAGAAAACGTTTCGTGTTGGGTATCTTCAAAATAAAGGACAAAGTTACTCCGAGGGGGTTTGCACACCCCCTGCACCCCTGCCATGGATCCGCCCCTGTTTTTAGAACTCTTGTCTCAAGAACTGACAGAAGAAGATAAAAGTACCATCAGAATATTGAAAAAGCAGATTCATTCCCCAAGAATCAATTTACGCTTTTTGAATACTATCTTTATGGTCAGTCTTGAAGTCGCTTTCTCAAGTACAGTAAGAGTGCTTCTTTTGATAAACGGATGCATCATCAAATAGATTATTATCTTCTTCACATGAAGATCTTTGTCAATTAATTGGATTTCATGATCAAAACCTGACGGGCTAATTACTTGGAAATAATCACAATTTAGTACTTAAGATCTTTCTAGAAAGAGTATTTAGACAAAGTAGGAGGAGTTGTATAGGTATTAAAAAATGCGTAGTGGTAATGATAAGACTGATAAGAAAACAAATATAAGGAAGCTGAATTTAGCCTGCGTAGCGGCGCAAGCTGTATACAAAAGACCAATGATAAAAACCCAGTGAATACATGTTAAAAAGACTTTCAAAAGTTCAGTGGATATTGGATGGACAAGTAAAATTGATGTAACTAAGGACACTGCAAGGTAACTGTTTACCAAATGTCATATGAT
Organism: Anthopleura sola; assembly: GCA_023349425.1. Lineage (NCBI taxonomy): Eukaryota > Metazoa > Cnidaria > Anthozoa > Actiniaria > Actiniidae > Anthopleura > Anthopleura sola. The sequence goes on along the minus strand of JALHLI010000005.1, from coordinate 11,368,661 downwards.
AAGCATTTAACAAAGGGGGAAAACGCAATACAAATAGGTCTTAGGATTTGATAAGCCGTAAATATCAGCGTAATCACGAGATTCAAACAGCTTTTTGAACAATCGGGAAATAAACCAATTCCCCCGGGGGGTGAACTCCCATATATAGAAGGGCGTTGATGTTCGTGGGAAATTTTGAAAAAGACCCCTAAAGGTATCAAAATTTTATTTCTCGCAGTCAGAAAGATCGCAAATGTCACCCAAAAATGGTATCAAATGACGCTGATTTAACAGCATTTTAAATAATTGCTTTTCGCTTGAACACCGTAAAAGGTACAAAACAACAAAATTAACCCCTAAAAGGTATGGAGTATCTATCTACACTCGCAGTTCTGCTGTTTTTGTGCTTTTTGTATGATAATAACTATAACCACTCATTATCGTATTCTCATGTACTTAGTAAGTAAGGAGCTACAAAAGGAAAAATAAACACTTTCCTAAGACTAAACCATATTTATTTATTATGGTAGGACTATTAATTAAAATTACAGTAATCAAAAATAGTTTAACGTTTCTTGGACTAAAAACAGCTCTGCCGTATTTTAGGTATTTCAGCTTCTAATTTAATGATTCGATTCAGCGATCTTTGCCTTTGGTCCAGAAAGCCCGATCATGCACAAAGTCATGATCATGCATGCATAGCAAGCGTTCATCATCAAGATTATCGATTCCTTAGAGTTTTTACATTAATCAATCTATTTTTTAACTAGAAAAGATATTCTAAATCACGCAGACAAAAATTTATAGACGCCACAGATTTTTTTTTAGCCCGCCAAACAAATTAATTGAAAGCAATTTTAATAAAAAACTTGACTAAGTGTTCTCAAAACCTCTGATCAATATTAATCATTTGCTTTTGCCGTCTTTGTTTCTCTCCCTACATCTTATTAATTCCCTATTATTACTCTTCTTATTTCGATAATTTTATTTGTCTAGCAATTTATCTAATAATAATAATAATAATAATAATAATAATAATAATAATAATTTATTATATTATTATTATGTAAATAATAATATAAATAGTGATAAATTGTTCTTTTTATGCAATCCTTTTTTTTTAATCCTATATAAAATATTTATTAGTAATAAGTTTCAGTTTTAAGTATTAGTATTAGGATTAAGTATTATTTAAAAAATAATGATAATAATAATAGTTATAATAATAAATTGATAATAAATGATAAATTGGAAAATAGTGTATATCGAAAGTCCGGTGCTCAACCAACTGAGCCAAGTAGGCGGCGGTTCTCGACACGTGCACTAGAGAAAAAAGTTGGCGCATGCGTGCCTTTCAGCACGCTTTCCAAAAATTAAGAAGTACAGTTTTAGTGAGCCGGTGAAATATATGTTTGTTTTCTCCGAGTATACAAAAAATATCGCTAGTTAACTTTGGTGAGACCAAGATACTGTCTTAAGTTTCAAGTCCATTCACTCAGGCATGTTTGAAAGTCAAGTTTGCATATTATTACGATAACACGAAGATGTTTTGACTAATTCGCATACGGACTTAGAGCATGCGCAGACGTTTTACGCGTGTCCCTCCTCTCTCTTATCTCTGGCTGTGCCAATAGTTATATATCATGCGTTTTTTCTTTTATTCTCATTTGATTACTTATTAGTAGCCTTATTAGCCTTATTAGTCCTATCTCTCTATATATAGAAAATTAACATATCATGTTGCTATTCTCAACCACCTGCAGTACCAGAGCTAATTACAAAGTTTAACACTGGATTCTTGGTCCGTTACCTTTAATATTCAGTCACTGGTACTCTACAATGCCCAGTATATAGAAATGAAACATAAAATTTAGGTCCTATTTGATTGCGGAAAGATTTAAGATTTTAAGTCGAGTGTTCACAGCAGAAACATGAAATGTTGAAATTTAGCCCAGAGGGTAAATTTGGAGGGAAGAAAGGGCGCAGGGATATGATCCACATTCCATAATTTAGCGGCACTCTTCGTCAGGAAATTTTCGTGCCTGAGATTCGCCTCTGTAATGCGATAACAAGCCTCTAAATATAACCACGATTCTATTTTCTTGTTTTCATAAACAGTGCTTTATTTAACCACGCAACAAAAGTAGTTTGTTGCGGATCTTTTCATGTGTTCTTCAAAATCAATTAGAGTGCTAATTTAGTACCTGAGTGCGTGGTAAATATGAAGATATGTAAAATAGACTTTTTAATATGGAATGAGCCTCGTATAATGCACGCCAAGAAAATGTCTCTATCTTTTTGATCCCCAACGACATGTTGATTTAGTTCAGATGAATCTTTTAAGATCGGAGTCAACTTTATTTCATCTTATCGTTCCAAACAACCCACCACGTAATCCAAGAGCCAATGATATGCCGTTTGACTATCAAATAGATTGCGGTATTGCTATATCGTGTCGAGATACATAGAACCTCAAACCGTGGTGGTCCATTTCGACTCTTAAGAGACATAATCATACTATCATCTCTTATTTCTTGCCTCAGTGCTTGTGACAAACGTCTATTCCAAGTTATTGGACTTGGAGAGAAATGCGTCATTCTCAGATAGTAACTTTGTATTGAGGTTGGAGTTACCAAAAATCTCAGAGAGAAGTTAACGAGAGGAGGCTTGACGATCAAAAGGTAAATCTTGTTGAATTTATCACTAACCACAGTTAAAATCTACACGACCAGTTTAACGATATTACTAAGACTTTCAAGGGAAAAGACTACTCTTGAACATCAATATGAAGTCACTTTTGTCAAATGTTACAGCATTTCAAAGAATTTCCAAAAAATATACTGGTAGTGCTGGATTGAACCAGCAATGTCGCTTAGTCTCCTTAGCTGTTTTTAGTTTCATGACATTGACCTACTTGATTAATCAACCTCTGGATATCTTTCTAAATTATCAGTATCGGTAATTTTTTTGGATGCTTTTATTTTGAAATTCTCACGGAACTCCCTCTTCATATTCAATCAAGATTATATACTACTTTTGAAACATACAGCTGCTGGAAATATCCGTGTTTAGTAACATATCCTATTTAACTTTACTCAACATTACTTAAGATGTACATCTATAAGAAGAGTCAGTTAGCTATTCCCTATAATCATACCGCTAACAAGGCATGAATCCTAATTTCAATATTTCTTACCGAAAGACATTTTTCAATTTGACTAGTAATCGATGCACTATCCAAATATAAGCAAATATAAATTAATAATCGTGGGCCATCATGGAGGCCAAGAGGTTTATTTTTCCCTTATTTCTAAGTCTTTTCATCCAAAACAAATCGATAAATATAAGTAAACAATGCTCTTGGGCAATCATTATACGCAAGAGGCTTTTTCCCCCTGATTTCTATGTCTTTCTGCTAAAACAAAACCTGTTGGAACCCCGACCACTTTGATAATGTTCATCCGAACGCGACAACGATTTTGTAGTTTAGTCATGTACTCGCTTGATATAGTTTTCAGCAATACTCTATTTTAAATAATAACTAACCTCACTTTACTAAGTAAAATCACTGAGTAAAATCTCTAGCAACCGACTTACAAAAATACGACTGCGAGAACTAAAAAAACCTGACTCGTATATTCTATTTAGTTCCATTTTTTCGCGTGTTCTCTAACGCTAATACCATTCCGTAACCTGGCAATTCTCCATAAGTGCGCATTTTTAATTGAACTTCTAGAACTGAGCCACCAACCAGTCAGTTGTTAACCTATCGGCAAATCTTTGTAAGTGCTCTTGCCCAGTCTAATTCACCGACCACAATCACCATCTAGGAGTGTTATTTTATGTGCATTTCATTGTTTTTTTTCTCCCAAAGACATACGATTTTTAACTTATCATAAAACCCGAATTTTTGGGACGTGCTCCTGGCCAGTCTAACACTGACCACAATTAATCGCCATCTTGGAATGATGCTTTTTACTGTTTTCTAACTTCCAAAGAGAGGCAACTGCTCAACTTTTGAAACCTGATTTTTATTATAAACTATTAACGATATTTGATTTATAAATCGTGTTTAATTTGGTCTAAGCAATCATCCCAACGCGTTTCGTTAAACCTAAAGAGGATAGTCGTATGTCCAAATGCATTTATTGGCGTATTTATTAACACTATATTAGAAATTGTTTTTCTATTGTTTATATATCTACTCTTGAGAGTCAGAATTGTTATATTTATTCGAGGACTGTTTATTTGATTCTCTTGAGAAAGCAGACGGCCCTCGACTGAAAAGGAATTGAATCAAATGCTTCAGGCTTCGTAAATGACTTTTTGTCAAACAAAAAAGACTGAAGATAAAAGATGACAAAAAGACCATTAACAACGATCGTAACCCTTCACTTTGCTATCAGGCAGCTTTCAAATAGTCTAGCCAATCATAGACCCTCCTCGGTCAAAACGTTTGGCCGACTTCTGAATCAAAGAAACCGCTTTACTTAACCTCTTGTTAATTATCAAGTCTAGAAAATAATCAATTATTTTTTCAGGATATATGTACTTCAGGGCTAAGTTTTATTCAGTCGATTGCTTGTTTAAAGATTCACTTTAGTTTTATCAAATCTGTCGGGTTACTAGCGAGCGGTGGAATATCAGAAGGAAGGCGGGAATTAGTTTCTTTAAAAGTTGTCATTAACCTGCAGGTTTCATTGCTGGATTGTTTTAAATATTTCAAATATTGATAACAATTCTTATATTACATAAATATTTATATTATTTTCCAGTAATAAGAAATTATCATTTTTTAAATGAAGGGGATTCTGAAATTAGTTTATTTGCCAAAGATTTATTATTATTATTATTATTATTATTATTATTATTATTATTATTATTATTTCTATTACTCACTGATATATACACTATGTTCTCTTTGATCTACCGACGTCTGGAAACTGATTATGACGATACCAAAGAGTGATCTTAATTTTCACTTAGAACATTTTAAATCTTTTTTTATCTGGGAACTGACGATATCAACGATTGATCTTCAATTTCATCTAGAACATTTTTCTCTTTTTCATACGTCATAACTGTTTTATTACTCCATATTGGCTTTCATTAGTTTAAATACTTCCTTTAAAAGCTGTTCTGGGGTCAATCAATTTCCCTTCAGTTGACTTTATTATAGGCAAACGATATTTGAAAGATTGGACTATGTTCCTAATAGTTCTAAATACACGCCTTTAAGCTAGGAAAACAGGACCTCATTAAGTCATTTTTGAATAGGGTGTTTTGTCTTAGATGGCAAACAAGACAAAACATAGAAAGCTGAAAGAAAGGCGGGAGATTTCTAGGAAGAAATGGAAAAACCTAAATATCGGCAAATTATTCAAACAGAACAAGAAACAAAAGACTGACGATACAATAGGATAAGAGGAAAAAGATAACAAAACTAAGTAAAAAGATAAATGAACTAACACTTTCGTCCTAATTATCACTACAAGAACCCGACAGACAGCAGGAAATTTGAAATGTGTCACTTATCTGTTGTCTGGTTTTTCTTCTTCTTTTATTATTATCATTATTACTATTATCATTATTATTATTATCTGTAATATTATTATAATATTATTATTTTATTATATTATTATGATTGTTGTTGTTGTTATTATTATCATTAATAATAATTTTTTTATGAACACATTTGAAAATTGTTTTCGCATTACAAGTAAGAAAAGTGGCGTAATATAGAACTAGTGTTCGTGCACCGTCTCAATATCAAACTTTACGTTTTATGCAAGGCAAAAGAATATATATTCGCTAGTAGCAGAGCTTGTATGCTCTTTATCGGAAAGTCAAAACGGTCTTAGGCCCATCCAGTTCATACGTCGATCTTCTCATGACATCAAGGAAGACTGCCTTACCATCCATTGTTTTTAATGCGTTCGGCTCATGGGAAGATGAACGTTTGAACTGGGCTTTATTGTGTTCTGTCAGGAATAGCGCATGGCTTCCTTTGACTCGATCAAAGGCGAGGAAAGTTTGATTAAATGCTGAAGAAAGAGTAGTACATTACTCAATGACTTAATGGAGAATCATTCGTACATTTTCTCATTAGTGGACATGGGCACTTTGATCTAGTATAAACTATAGTATTTCTCGATTTTGATATGTAGTTCATGAATATTATGTGCAATAGTTAATATCAACATGGAGAAAAAATATCATAGATATTATTTATTTATATAGTTTTTTTATTAAAGTTATATTATATAGTTTTCGTGCTTTGCACTGATAGATCTGCTGTGTCGAAAATTGTCTATCAATCGAATAACTTTAATGGATATAGTCAGTATTATTAAAGTACCAATCAATCAACATGCCTTAAAGAATAAGACGGCTAAAATGTTAACATTCTCCTCTGATCATATCGGCTCTCTTTGATCTTCTTGCATTCTTGGTTTCTTTTGTCTGTCTGTCTCTCCTATTTTCAATTTGTTTTTATTTATTTGATATACACGTATTGCAAGAACGTTTTAATATAAAAATTACAAAACAACGAAGTAACAAATAGGAATTAATTAGAAATATTTTGATAATTTCTATTTTTATGATTAAGCCCCCTGTTTTGATGAGAATACTACTGTTTTAGTATATAACCACAAGATAATCTAAAAAAAATGTAAGTCTAGACCTTCAAGACAGCGAAATAATTACACCTGTTTTGAAAAAAATAATCAATTCCTTTTTTTCTTTTTTTTTTGATTTAGGTATATTTTTTCTTTATATATATTTTTGTTTCTTACCGAAATGGTTTCCTTGTAATTAATGAGAAAAGTCCTATAGTTCGCATCCTATTAACGCTCCCGTACAATTGTATAACAGATAACCGAGAGGTTTATAAATTGCAGCTCAAGCATTTTGTTAATCTTTGATATCATAGTATGTGGGAGCAGGAAACGGCATGTTCCTATAATTATACTCCTATTGAAAAATAGCTGGTCAGTTCTACTATGAGTTGATCTGCAGTAAACCCGAGATTATTTGGAAGTCACCATTCATTTCTTTTAATTCTAGGCGTAATCTTTTACTATATTTAGACTATATCCTCTTGAATCTTGTCTATTAATAATGTTCAGCGAACACTAAAGAGACTACATCGTTATCACGTTACCAGATGATATAATTTAGAGTAAGATTCATTCCAGGCATGTCCTTGAATATCATCAGTTCCTTTGCTTACCAAATAAAACTTGATAACGTTAATAGAAAGTACTAGGGTTTAAAGTGATACCACTTTCTTTATTTCCCCGTAACCCTTGAGGTGAAACACTGATATGTATCCATATCTTAAAAGGAGTAAATATGGAACTGAAAGTTTGAAATGGAATATTATTATACCAAAATAAAATGGCTAGTATTGTGTTTAAATGGTCGTTTTTAGCTTGGGCTTAATGTTTCCCATTTTAGACCACGGTTCATTCACTAAAGTATCATTTCTTTGTTTAACTGTTGCACATGAGAAGACACATGAATATGGATACAACTCAAACAAAGAATATTATTCTCAAGGGAATAAAACGTGGTCTATAATGGGAAAACATTACGCCCAAGGTAAAAAGGTATATTAAAAGAATTAGAGTTTTTGTCCAAGTCCATTTGGCCAAAATGAAATGTATTTTTTCTGGCATGGAATCAGCTGTTTAAGTTCCATTCGTGATTTTACCAGACAAGAGAGCCATTAGATACATTAAACTTCTTTTCTATGCTCGTTAGATGGAATGCTCTTTGGAGTCGCAAAGTCTACCCTCCTTTTCTATACTTAACGCGTTGTCCTTAAAAGTCTACTGAAATTTTGTCCGTTTTTCGACAAAATGGAGCCAAAATTAGTTCCGTTTTTAATTTCTAAAAGGGCAGCAAATCGTACTGAGCTACCGAATTAAATGTTTCTAGCAATAGACATTAAAATAACATAAATATTTGTGATGATACTTATAGTTAAATAGTATTTTGTTGCTTCCTTTGATAGAGAAGCCCTGTAGGCTTCAAGTAAGATTCCACGACCGACTAATGAACGGTTTCTTTGTTTTGAATGCTTGTTTTTATGCTTAGATATCGTTAACGATATTTCAGTTCATCAATTAACAGACTAAACTGTAAACAAACGATACACGAAAACACGTTTGCATTAGCTGTCCGTCGGTGCATGAAACGAATGCATGATAATAGTTTTTGCTGCATGAAACGAATCCAACCGACTCGCAACCCATCCTAAAATCATTTCCTTTCAATGGTTTACTGAGATGATGTTCGCACGTACGTTGTCAGACATGCTAGCCTTTGTGATTAGTATAGGCAGTACTTAATCATATGTATGACATAATTGGTGTGTGTTTTATATATATGTAAACTCTTAGAAGGTAAATTCATTGGATCGCGTACAGGGACAAGTGCAGAGATCATTCTTAGATTTACCAAGTCAAAGTCAAATTGACTGAAGCATTCAGAAAAAAAGTAAGTCTATCAAACCAAAAGCTCTTTCAGGGAGGAATGTATTCACTTGCAACATTAAGGGGGGAAGGAAAAATTCTACTGAGATTTTTTTGAATTTTCGTTTCTTAAAAACTGCAACTTTAAAAAATGCTATAATTTTTGATCTCGTTTCGATCGTTATAATGGATTATATATTTCAATCTTTTATCTATTGTATTTTATTTCATCTAGCATTTCATATTGATCGAAAAACTAGCAATAGTAAATATCATTAGATATTCAAAAAGGGCGAAAACATGTCTACCAATGGCGTACACTCGCTATTTTCTTGTCATCTTTTTTCTTGTACGTGATATACTACTCACTTATACAAAATTGTCTAAATTATAAAACGCCATTCTTACTAAAAGTATATTTATGAACTACAGAACTAGTGACATAAGGAAAAGTTTCGTTGACACAACTCAAAAAAGACATGAGATAAGGAGTATCGTAGAATTAAGGGAAGTCATTAACACTTAAACCAAATTGAGTCAGTAGCAAGAAAACCCCGTCGTCACTCTTCTATACTATCTTTCTATTCGTTATTTTCTCTACATTTGATTTTCTTCCTGTCGTTGAGTACTTGAGCGGCTTTCATTGAAGTTCACCTTAAAACCTTGCTTTAAACGAATTTATGACAGTTTGCAATCACCGATGGCTATTCAGCTCCCTACTAAGAATTCCAAAGTCCGAGTAATTATGAAAATAAGATTTTCTTCTAAATTAAGGATAATCCCTTGTTTTGTTCAACAATATTGGATTATCATATCAATCTGTATGCATGAATTAGCACAAATGTTTCGAAATTTATAAATAAGCACAAATGAAGCTCTAAGGAACAGTAACACTTGCACTTTATGAAAATAGAGTATTTGAAGGCACACTTTCTCATATTGAAAGTAAGTAAATGGCGACAGCGTCGGGTCTTTTTAATCGGCACCAAAATGTCCAACGAATACTGATAAAATTAAGCCACCATGACGTTCATAGCTGGATCTCGACAAAATGAACGACTGTAATGAAATTATATTTGCCATGATTTTAAGAGAGCACTTAGCATGAACGGGAATGAAATGTTACAGAATGACTTACAAAAAGGCAGTATATTTTTACAATCGTGAGCAAATATGTGTACAACGTACATAAATATTGGTATTTTGACTCGAATACTTCACCTAAATCATGTTTAAGATGATCTGATTTCATTATCAGGACAATATCCAGTATTTCAAGCATTGTTTGGTGTTTTCGTTCTCTTTTTTCAAAATAACCCATTGTGGCTTACAAAAGAAGATAAAGAGGAAGGTATACCTTTGGAAATGTTTGACATTTAGACTAAAGTGCTGTAGTAATACTGTAGATAGGAAACAAATATTTATCTCTATCCTCGATTTCTTTATACGTCTTGAAGATCCGGTCATTAGGTGTTAGAATTCTTTAGAAGTGATATATTGGTTGCTAATGGTACAGTATACAGTTGTGCGGTTGAAATTACGATGTGGTCTGTGTGACTGCTGTCATCTTCAAATATTACTCCAGTTCTTTTTCTTTCATTTTTCATTCTCTCATCCCTCCGTAAGTCTTATACTTCAATCTTTAAAAAAAAACTACGTTATAGAGTATTTACGAATTAAATTTAAAAAAAAGGGTGAGATTTACACAACGTTAAAAAGAACTCCAAAATTAGTGGAGCGGGTTTTTGAGACACCAACAAGACAATAACGGCATAAATTTCTATTGGATAAAGTCCTTAATCTAGACTTAAACATATTCACATAATTCGACTTAAGGAATTTAAGTATAATTCATTCAATAATAGAGGATTTTCAGCTCATAATCCTAAAATAATGCTCGGATTATAGCAGGCAGGAATTTGTGGGCAAATTTAGATTTATTTTGTTAGTTGTATTCAAAGACGGATGTTTACTTCTACATGTGGAGCGGAGTTGATATTGTTGAAAAGAAAAACCCAAAAATTACGCCCACTAATTCAGGGGAAGTGGTATTTCTGGAAGTTGAATATTTGGTCCAATCTAGAGAGCATAAAGATAGAGCATGATAGCATTGGATGACAGCGGTCAGAGTGGTTCTAGAAGTCAGTGGGTGCATTTCTGACACTAAAACGATCTGCCGGCAGACTGTCGACATTGAGTCTTCAAGCCTCTTCTCTAAGGACTCCGTTACTGTCATAGTAATCTATTTTTTACCTGTTTCACTAGACGAAGTCTGACATGCCATAAGGTAAAGTATGTTATGATTAGTTTTTAAAAAGCAATTTTAAGGCTTGCAGTTATGGGCGGGATCTTACGTTCTTTATACGAAAACACTGAAAAAATAGCAATAGACGAAGGCATTCAAGGTGTGTTCGAATGATAAGGCCAGATAAACCAACTCAAAGCTAAAAAACATACTTTCAAGATGGCTCATTACGAAGCAAAGCCGACCACATCGTTAAAATAACGAAAATTGTTGCGAAATTCCAATAAAGGTAAGCTGTCTTCAAGATAAAAATCAGGAAAATAGAACCAGAATTTTATACAAGAAAAACACTGTAATTGAAGTATAGGTTAGTGTATGCCACAATATACAAGATAAATATATTTCTTCAACCGTTTTCTGTGCCAAATTGATTATGCAAATGTCAAAAACGAAGGCTTACAATAAAACGTTTATCCAGCTGTAGTCTCCATTAGGCAATTCAACCTTAGTATATATAATTATGTAGAAAAATACAAAGATATTTCTTTTCAAGCATTCAAACTGAGGCGAAAAGCTGCTTTCAGCTGTCATCACCTACTGAATTATTTTAGCAAGAGAACTTAGTTGGCGCATTCATAAGTTCTAGCTATATCGATACAGAAATATCCCTATGAGTAAACATGGTGTAAGTGACTGACGGTGGAAAGGCAGCTGGCATCTTAACCAAAGGCAGCAGAGACAAACTTTACGGGTTTTGTGTAATTAAGTTTGCCAAAGTGTTGAATATGTCTTAGTCGAGGCACGATTAGGTAATTTCGCATGACAATTCGTTTCTTTACTGAACTGACCTCCATTTATGCATTCAATTTCATTTTGCAGGACATCATATCCCTTAACGTTGCCGGAAAAGTTATCAACCATAGTATTCTACTATTGGACTGAGTTGACTAACGAGTGACTGGCTGGAAACGATCCAGGTATTCAGTAAGTTTTCCTTTTCTTAGTTTTTCATTCAGTGTTTTCTTGATCCTGTATCAAGGGTCATTTCGTGATAAAAAACATTGTTTGTCAAAGAGTTGTTGAAAGGATCAGTGAGGAGGAAAAGAGCTCACGCTTGGCTTAAGGAAAAGTAAAATAAATATTCTGGGGGAAAAATAAGCTATCAATTCCATATTTTGCTTCAGTAAAAAAAAAAAAAACTTCATAAATGTTAACTCAACTATATTAGATATATATAATAATAACTATTTTTAAATTTTGAAAAATTATATGATTTTTTTACATTTATCGGTTTTCTATTTCAAAAAAGTAATAAGAAAATTTACAATTACAAAAAATAGAAAAACTAAATTTGAGTTCGAGGGCTAAATTAACTTTAGTTTTCTAATAAGACCCCAGCCTTATGTTGCTAAGAAATAAACACGTAGAAGGTTATTATACAAAAACATATATATATGCTAGAAAATTACAACTGAAGAAATGAAATGAACTACTCGCCTTCATTTGCTTAATAATTGAACTACCAACATTTTTCATTAAGTATTGCAAAAAATGAAAATCGTTTATCACTGGGCGATTAGTTGCACCCAGAACAAATAATTAAAAAATATTTTATTTTCAAAGTGTCTCAGTAACATATCATTTTTTTTTAAGATTTATAATAAGTTAAATTTTGCCTCAAAGCGCGATTCCTGGCTATAGAATATTTTAAGAGTAACGAAATTTTAAGTCGTATTCAAATCGTCGTTTCTTTGAAGATCCCATCCATGTGCAAATCTTCATTTCAAACCTTGTAAGTAGCTGTCTACTTATCTGACAAGACTCATTGTATGTCACTGACAAATAGCTATTAGCTTCACCTTAATCCTTACTGTATTTGGGACTTCCTTCCTTTTACCCATACAGTATATTGTAGTATGTTTGAACTGTGCACTTCCGACCTGCTAGTTCTGCCTGCCCTCTATTATAATGTTTGTTGTTGGATCAGGAACTGGATTAAAAGATTATCGAAGTAATGATTTTTGAAGTTGTGAAATCCTATAACAATAGGGCTATAATTATTTACTAAAAATGCATTGAAATGTATTAAAAAACAAATATAAACAAAAAGATTTTAAGCAGCATATGTCGCTAAAACAAATATTGGTTTTTCCGTACACAAAACTAAAACATATCTTGCCATCACGATTATGACTGCAAGTTTTCCATGTTACATTATTTGATTATACAGCTACTCTAATAGAGGCTGAACCATCACGTGATGGCAGCCATTACAGAAGGCAGGAACAATAGAGTCTAGTTCCCCTAGGAAACTGGATTCTTTCTCGTGTAAATAAGATTAGACCAGATTCAATGCTGAGATCTGGTCACTCTCGTATGTAAATTGCACAATTCAAAGCATGTGATGTTTACTTGATGTTCCCTGGAGAGTTGTTCCTTTATCTTTCCGAAATTTATTCGTTCATATTCATGTGGATAAGAAAGCATTATAAAGGAAGAATTCTCCAAAGAACAGCATATAAACATCACGTGGTTTGAGGCAATTTACACGTGATTGTGTCACAATGCAACAGCACAGTATTACTCAGTTATTAATGGTTCAGGTATTGATGATAGAACCACCGACCAAGAAATTGATTGGTCTAATGGTTCACGTGATCGGGTTGACAGATCGATAGTTGTGATCGAAGGAATAACCTTTTTGATTGGTCAGTTGCTTCTTAGCCAACGCCAAGATACACCCCTGGCTCGTTGCATTTGTAGTATACATAGGTTGACTTTGGATAGCGAATGTAGACTAATTCATATAACTTCTTTGAATTAATGAACACCCATGCACTGGTTCAAAGTGCCACCCTAGTCACGTCTGATTGGTCGGTTCAACAATAATTAGTTGAAAGCAATTATACTGAGCGACAGAACGACTGCATGATAAACCATTATTATTTTTGATATTGAAAACCTGACGTACAAGGGATTCGCCAGTACTTTTACTTTAATTAAATCGTCTGAGTTCCCTCCACGCTACCCCACGCACGCCGTTGCCTCATTTATTTTGACTTTATGAGAATCCTCTCCTATTTTTATTTAATATGGACAAAGCCGACAAAACTAAGATTATCCCCAGATGATCCCTACTGATTCAGCCCATCAACTTCCTAGTATCTTGGGTTTTCATGTCATTACTTTCCCACACATACGTTGATAAATGTTATAACTATCTACAAAAGCCATAGTCAAAATTGAATAGCTAAAAAACGTTTCGTGACTTAATAATCAATAGATCTCAGGTTATCCGCCTGGTGTTTGCTCATTAAATTAATTTCTATCATCTATTTTTATATAAATAGCGGCCTAATTTCGACAGAAAAGAAAAATATAATAAGATTTGTCTACTTTATCCGATTTCTTACGCCGCAATTGTACTTACAGTAAACTAATAATGCTGTTGATCTGCCGTTAGATAGCCCGCGTTCCTTGGGGGTCTGCGGTTGTTAATCGCAGGGAAGACTACAAGTCTTAAAGCACTAGACTAGAAAGAAGCTCATATAAAAATGTTCTGTTTCTTGGGTTTCCAGATTATTTGAACCGACAATTATTTACTTAATTCATAAAACATAAAACATTGTATTCGGTTTGTGAAGGTTGTGTTGCAAGCTGCAGGTTTTTTGTTACGGGGTTTAAGCGCATATGAATACTGAGAAGTTAATAAATGAATAAACGAGTATATATATTTTTAAATTCTATCGAGTGAAAGCCATTTGAATGGGACAGCAAGTGTAGGATCAGATGCATCACATCTTGTGTTGTAAGGCAGCAAATTCGTATCTCATGCAGGTGCCTTCGCAACCGAGCAGAACCGTTATCATGACGTAACATTCTCACCTCAAACTGAGATAGCTACTTACTTAGGTGGCCAAAAGCCTTTAGAATAATGTTCAAATTATTGGTTAGCTATAGGTAATATTCATTATTCTAACACAGTATTAAAATTATTCAAAATAAACACTCAACTAATTATAATTAGGATATATGTAAAAGAGAGTTGACTTATTATATAACCATTTCTGTTTTATCCGTTCTGTCTGTTTGTCAGTCACTCAACCTTCCATGGATATTTCTATTTCTCCTACCATTATTTTCTCTTTTATTTTCTTATTTTGTTTCTCATAAACGACATGTTTATTTAGTTCAGTTCATTTCCACCTTTTGTGAGTCAAAATTAAAGATAATTACTTGCAATAACTGCCATCACCATTCTGAACTTATGAATCGTAGAAATAAAACAAATAAAGACACCGCCAAATAACTTTTAACAGCTTATTATTAACGGAAAGGAGAACGTTATTAAAATGCCCCTTGCTGTTATGACTTGGTTAGAACTAACGTAACAATGGTTACTATGGAAACTGAGTTCCTTTTAACACTTCGTGAGTCCTACTTGTTATCGGTATGGATAATGTTTGGGTTTATCTGGGGAAAACAGCCATAATCCGCTCAATCCTAGACTAGATCCATAAAATATTAACTATAATTCTGGCCTATAATACGTTAATTTATGTTATCGATGAATAGGTTTTATATAAATAAGAAGTTTATCATTATTCAAGATCACGACCTGGCAGGGAAGGTAAGGTGTATATTTGAGGGAAGACGTTCAGCTTCAAGATTGAATACCTATTTTTTTTTTCCTGAAAGCTTTTTTTTTAATATTACATCCTGTCTTTGTACTGATCTACTGTAATATCGGTACACCGGAATAGCCTAAAAAGATATATATACTAAAGGATCCGGCATCCCCTTACCCCCACCTTGTCCGTAGCTTGATTTAGACTCGGCACTAATGATGCTTTCAAAATTAAAGATGCCTCAGATAAGCTTTATTTTCAACGAAAAGGAAGTCCAAAGCTTATTTGTTCAGCGTGAAGAGGACAATTAAACCAGCCATCACCTCAGCTATCATTATCCAAGTACGGTAAGAGATCGCATTTAAGACAAATATTACATCTTTTACAAACTTCTCTTTTTTGTCTATGTTCAATCTGATACCGCCTCAAAAAATCTCAAGTAATTCTAACCCTGCTGGCATTAGTGATTGATACTGAAGTCTAAACTAGGCGTAGGGCGCAATCATTTCTCAAGGATTTTGTTCAAATCGTTGAGTCACTCGTAAAACTTGTGTTTGACTGTTTCAAACACATTAAAAAAAACAAATTGTCAGCGTAGTTTTAATTTAAGAAAGAGAGATAGTTTTCCTCGAAGCATACATTAAAGAAGTAAATATTATTTCAACTGAAGAAAGACTAGGAAATATAATACAACGCGAGGAAGCCAATGCGTTATTTAGGAGAAAGGTTTTTGTACGTGACGTGGACTGGGTTTTACTGAGAAGCCGAGTGAGAGAGGTAGCAAGTTCGGCAACTCAAGTCCTTACGTTTTACACTTGTTATCTAATCATCCCACTGTCAGTCGTTCTAGCTCATTCTGAGAAGATCATGCATTAGAGGATTGGACTTAAATCCCACAAGCGTGTTGAAACTGGACTTTCCTAACCACAACAAATATGGTTCGTCAAATGTTTCAACGTCAAGTAATATCTATAAGACGTATCCCGTTCGCTGACCAGTAAAGGCTTTTCTAAATATTTTTCTAGCTTGTTTTTGATCTTGTTATTTATATTTCCTAATCGATCGTTATCAAAAGCATCGGCTTCTGTGTTCATAATTATCATAACTGATGAAGATCCACAAAAACCAAATACGCAATTAAAAATGAATGAATGCGGTTAGTCTTAGGATTATTTGTCTTTCAAACTTTTATTTTTAACCTTAATGGTATAGATTTTTTCAATATTGCCAACGACGGAATCGTTGAACGCGTGTCCGTTGATCGAACCCGTTGTTATAATGGCACCGCATTGATTACCGCTAGAAAAACGAACCCGATTAAAAGGATTATAAAAGTGGATTCCGAATGGACTTCAAAACCGCAGTTCAAGCGGCAAACTCCGATACAAATAATTCCAAAATTCGATGATATTCTATTTTTTGATCTTTACATTTTCTCATCGGTTGGCCTCAAAATAATTAGACTCTAAACCAGGAATATTTCCCATTTTACGTAGTCTAACCTCAAATTAACTGACCGAAATAATCATTTTGAAGAGGGGGAAAAGTGATCTTCGAACAATTTTGGGCGATCATAATATTGGATGGTTAGGGAATTCTGCTCCAGTAGAACCAATTATGCCAGGCATACAGACATAAAACTCATTAATTTTTTTCCTGGAATAATATGCTCGTCGACCCAAAAATAACTTGTTAGAATGCAATTGGCGATAAGTGCTACGAAAAGTTAAAAACAATAATTTATTAGAATATTTTGACACTGAAAGGGTCATGTTTAAGAGTTCAGTTATAGTTAAGAATCAGTTCCTGAGGCCCGATTAACATGAGGCAAACTGACTTATCCTGTTTAAAGCTTGGATAAAAAACTCTAAAAAATACTGAAAGATAACTAAATTACAAAGACTACTTGAAATTTATTAAACCAGCAAAAATTTGCTTTTTCAAAAAGTAGTATATATAGCGATATGATAACAGACGTAATCCGGCCGTTTTCGTAAATCAATTGTTTATGCGCTTATAAGATTAGAATTTTTAAGAAAAACATTGTAGAAAGTTCGTAATCTGTACAAATATGCCCAATCATCATCATCATTATATTTCTCGTAGCACTATAAGTCGCAAATGTCCAATGGTTTTGTTATATTTGAGCCCCATTACCGAGGTTGTAGCTTGTTTGGCTTGTTGTTTACAAAACATTTTATAGCAATTCAAATTTGATGAGTGCATCTCTCACAAAAGCCATTCAATGAGTAAGGACAGCGCGGACAGAAAAGCCATTTACTTGCTGTGATGAGGGGAGAAAGCCATTAAACTGCCTTGTCATAGGGATTAATCTTAGGAAATAGCTTTACAAAGTGTTTGAATTGTTGATTAGTAGCCTTAGGGTGACATATCAATTAGTATAACTTTGCGGAAGCTAACATCATAGACCGCTTTAGCTGGGTATTGAACGTCGGAACAGCTGGATTAGATATATACGACAATCAAATAATGCCATATTATTAGTTCTTTTTACATTCAAATACCACTAAAATGCCTCATGTAGGTTATTTGACTATTGAAAAATGTCCATGAAAACCTTTTAAGTGCTATTCATGTCACCAAACTATCTTAGAGAAACCAATTTATTGCTAGATGATTATGCGTCAGTCCTATCCTTGCATCCAAATTAAGATGACATTGATGTCCTATCCTTTTTCATTCGATTGACAAGATTATTTCTCTCTGAAACGAGAAAACCCTCAAATAAATGCTATTCTGCAAACTGACATAACTACAACATTGCTTAGCTTCTAACATAAGTTTCGCATCTTTATTCACAATCAATTAACCAAATTCTATATTCACTATAACTGAAACGGGAATAAGTGGCAATGGGAAACCATTAAAGTGTCACTATTCAAGACAGCTAATAAAAAACATTTAATTAAAGTGCTCGATAGATCATTCATAACATCATCTGAAAATGACGTTATAGAGGAAGAAGTTGCTACACTATTTGCGGTTTGAAAACGCGCTTTTTCATTTTTGCCTTCACGCACTGAAAAAAAAAATGGATTAAGTGACGCACGTATCACAAAGTGCAATACGAATTTTTGTACTCATATATATACAATTTTAATGAAACTTTGAGCGTGATAGTAAAAAGCTTCAATCTATCTCGCTGTTCAATCAAATTTGAACCTATGGTAGAACTACAGCATGTGGATATATCTTGCGGGAGAATTCATCCATTAGTTACCTCAATCAATATTGTTATTTTAAGAAACATGTTGTTTCCAACCTAAACAATTTGATCGATGTACGATACACAAGTTATCTTGAATTCACGCTTATTGATAAATGTTCATGAAAAGGCCTTGGTAATGTAACACTAATCCCTTAAGAACTGCCTGGTAATTTGTCATCAAAAGGATCGATCTGAATCACGATATAAAGTCATCTTTGAGTGTCGGGGCGTATCAGGAATCATGAATCACGTCTTCGAAATGGAAAGGAATCATGAATTTTTGTGTTCGGGAAATTTAAAAATCTTTTTTTTTTAAATATTATTAAGATTTTTTGTTGTTTTATTATAATCCTGAATCATGAATAGAAAAAAATTTATAAGGAATCATGACATGAATAAATTTTGAAAAAATAATGTATAGGAATCATACATCACCAAACTTAAATGGCTGATTGAGTGCGAAGTTCAAACTAAAACCAATAAAAAAGTTTTTCTAAGCCACAATTAATGTTTTCAATTACAACTAATCCGGCTCTTATCTAAGAACAGCGCATTTATTGTTGCAAAAGTGTGTGTGCAAGAACGTTATTCTTTAGACAGCTTCAAGTTACAGCTTTACTTACAACCATTTATTATTTTTTCCTAGAATACCTTAAAACATCCAATGATAAAAAACCCACTTCTCTAGCGTGCGTCGTACTGACGTTATTAATAGGTTTGGAAAATAATAATAATAATAATAATAATAATAATAATAATAATAATAAACATAATAAAGTAATAGTGTAAAGAAGAAAAGAAAGGAAAAGAAAAACAGGAAAAGAAATGAAGTCGGAACTTTACGAAAATTTCATCTTCAGGTTAGTTATGTTTGATTCAAAATTTGAACACCTAACTCACGTGCTTTAGTTTTGCGGAGGGAGGAAAACCGTGAGAGATGTAACAAACTCTACTCACATGTAATGCGGAATCTGGGAATACCCCAGAGGTGAGAGGCAAGTGCAATACCACTCTACAGTTTATTAATTAGAGATCTTTCTACTTAATTTGATAATGGAGAGAAAGGCTACTGAGAAGGAAAATAAGCCGATAAACTAGCACTGCCCCCGTTTCCTTTCGGCATTTTAATTACAAAAAGAAGCGCACTGAAGGCAGGCGCCAATACAGAGGGTTCTAAGTTCATTCGCTGCTGTACAGGAAAACGGAGATGATATTTCAAAATATATTACTTATATTCTGAATATTTTCCAATTATGATTTTAAAAAGCGTAAAATAATCACATGATTTTCTTTTTATGTCGAAAACAATGAATATTATGATAATACCTGCTATACATTATTTAAATCTTATATGTTAAATTAGATTTTAAAGATTTATTAAATTTATGACTGTGTAGTATACGGTATAGTTGGACTATTGTCACAAAGGGCACCGGCGTTTGTCCGCCCGTCTGTCTGTCTGTACGTCTGCCTGTCTGTCTGTCTGTCCTATTATGCGTACATCTTGTATTCCGTCTACAACGGGGAAAAACCTATAACCCCTCAAGTACAATTACACGGCATCCTTTAAATATTCCCTTTAATGCTTCGTAACAGGAATTCTTAGTGAATTATTCCCGCCAAATTCTAGCATATTACAATGGATCGTTACTTTCGCAGCAAATAATATGTTTCAGATGGTGTCAGCGGGGGGAAACGGAAACGTCTCGCGGATCGTATGTAAAGAAAAAAAACAAAAACAAACTCAGGCAATGGTTTCTAATTGCAATTGATGGGTTAATTTCTTGGCGAAAATCATTTTTTATAAATTCATAGATGAAAAAGAAGTTATTGAGCGAATGGTTTTGTTTTGTATAGCTTGTTTCCGCGAAAATAAAAGCGAGATGAATGTGTTATAATTTGATCTGTTTGATTGAATAGGTTGTTATTGAAGAAAAAGTCTCGAAATCATCCTCCTACAAAACCACAATCGGCACTATATATCTTGAACTGAGATATCTCCTGTCATACCTAGCCCTGAATTGATAAGTAATTAAATTATTTTTCGAAATGAGAAAAAATTATTATTTACAGACATGATAATGACCTAGCCTCGTATCATACACTATTCACTGTACATGAACATGAAATCAGCTCTAAGTAGAAAGAAGGGATCTAAGTGCTTGGTTTACATACATTGATTGTATCTAGTAAGGGAAAGCAGAACATTACTTTCAAGTGGAAAGCAGCGAAAAGATGAAAAGTTCTATTATAAAGTAATGACTTTTATCACTAATCTTAGATCTGATAACAACCGAGCCAGCTGAGTCCAGCTACAGATTTCTAATTACAAATTGAACTTGTCTGTTGTCGAATCAGATTCACTTCAATTTCCATATGAAAGGAGAAAATCTTACTTACCAAGTTGCAATTTCGCGTAGCATCGTACTATATTAAATAACCTTTTAGTTTTTATTTCCAAAGAAAACTGCTAGAAATACGAAGTTATTGTCTTTTTTACCGGACGCGTATACGCAAGAGTTCTCGAATCAAACAAAAGAACTCCAGTATGGCTTACTTTGTTTTGTTATGGTGCTTTAAAAGTCAAAATCCTAATGACTTGTCATGATCGGTTTTGGATATAGCAACTGATCTATAACACTCTCGATTTTCATTCACCTCGAAATATAATTAAAAAGAGAAAGTATAAAAGAAAACTATTGCGATTTATAGCTGACACTTGTTTATGCAATATCCCGTTCAAACCAATAAGCAATTACGCGATCTTGTTTTTTTTTTTTTTCAAAATCTCGCCCAATATCCTGTAGAGGTCCATTTACATACAAACTCCCAGCTGTGTGCTGTACAACAGCTGCATTGCTTCCTATTTCTCAGTGTCTAACTTATTGTCGACTGAGTGTGTTTTGGGTGCATGAGTAAAAGGAATGTCCGCAACTTCTTGTGCTTCTAACAGCTCTAAGGTATGTGGACAAGTAGTTTTACAAAAAGGTTTCAGTGTAGTACTAGTAACTATTATAATTTCAAGTGCCGAGTACGGAAAGATTGCTAACCTTTTCCCTCTTTTCATGATGATTACTTTTCGAGTTTGTGATCAGCAAGTTTTTATTTTCCTGTTCTAATCGATGCGATTATCTTCGGGATTACATATCAGAATTTGTACCCTCAGTCTTTCTGAACCAATTGGATCAATATACCGCTCTTCTAAGCTTATTCAATCAATAAATTTTCTTGTCCTGCTAGAAATCAGTACACTCGATCATTAATTTACAAGTATTCCTGCCAATTCATATCCATTTTCAAAGCCCCCGCCATAGTATGTGTTTTACGTTAAACAATGTTCGATTCCTTACTCATAGGTGTATTTTAAGTCTAAATCCTAGGGTGTGTTACGTTCTCGATTTTCCATACCAATGATAGAAATTTATAAGACTTTTCTGAAAGCAGGAACGAAAGGAGGAGTAGACGCTGCATCCCGCAGCGAAAGCCACCGTACATTTTCAATTCATGAATGCTAAAAAAAAGTCTGCTTTATCGTCGATGAAAAAGTTAATTTAGAAGAAGGTGCATAGTATTGACTTTTGTCGGGAGAACCATAGGATAATGGCTACTAGAGTTAATAGTGTTTTAAAATAGCTGATTGGAGTAGTTCGTGTGTATATTTATTTCCAATATTGCTCCAGACATCTTCTTTCATTATTTAAAAATAGTTTTCGACTTCGAGTCCCGCCAAGGGCAAATTATATTTTTTCTCTTTAGGTTCGTTGTGGATAATTCTGAAAATGCAGTAACAATACCACCTTCAAAATAACAACCTGTGTTATTATTATTCCTATATCTATTGGATTAATTTACCTTCCTTTCCTAGCGCCGCCTAACAGAAACCAAACACAGTCGCTTCAATTAAACCAATGATTAAAACTTGGCCGCTAAAAACATCGTTAACAACAGTAGTTGTTGATATTAAAGATCAGTCGTAGAATGAATTTCTATAGTTCTTTTGGGCAATGATTATCGACTTATTAAACATATGATGGCATATTGTAGCACATTGTTGATAGTTCAGCAACTAGCGCACTTAGTCGGCTGCTTCTATCAAAGACATGAATAATGTACTCGACTTATGAGGTTCAACAATGTTCTCAGTATCCTGGCAATAGTATTTATGAAAAAATATATGGTCATCAAATAAGTTGTTATGGTATTACACTGAGACTCGCCATAACAATTATATGGGAAATATATGAAATGGCGCTAATTTGCATTTCCATTTTGAACTAATACACCTATAATATATTCATTTGTACCTTCACATAGCGAACAGAGGTCAAACTAGATTACTTGCATTTTTACTTTGTCTTATACCTTTTTTTTCCTTTTTAATACATGCTAATGAAATGTTAGCTGCTACGCTCATTTGCAAGTTTCGTATTGGTCGAAAGCTAAAATTTTTAGTGAATGCGCGCAGGGATCGAATCTCTGTGCAAATCAACACTGCAATTTGCTCACAACTGTTGTGTACGACGGACAAGAAAAAAGTTGTAGCAATTTGCAGGTTGATTTACACGACGCAATTCGTGTTGTAAGCGTGGCGTATGCGGATTGCATGCGACAGTTGTAAGCTAAAGTTGTACCGTGTAAATCGGCCTTAGCAGGGCAGAGATTCGATTCATACATAAGAATATGTATGCCAATGTATTTATACTGTAACAGGAACACTATGGAAAATGTATATACAACGACCTCCACAGGCCAGGAATGGCTCGTCTTCGGCCAGGAGGTTTGTGAAGGTCGTTGTACATCATACTCTGAAACTTCCTTGAGAAGTATTTAACCATACAACACCCCTAACATTCCACATTAGAACAATCATACATCGAAATCATATACTAATATCCATGATTTATTATTAGTATACATTAAATATAGTGCATTAGAAAGAGGTTATGGGAAAATGTTAGATACTGAATAACTTAGAATATAATTCGAATAATTATTTGCTGAATCAGAATTTCAGAATTTAGAAACGTCTCTTATGAAAATGTCTCCGATCCTAACAAAATCTATCGAACAATATGCACTTCGGAGACACAATACCGCTTGACGTAAACAGCGCGGGCTCAAGTTCAGGCAATCATGATCATGATTTTGAAAATTGTTTATTTTTGGAGGCAAGTGTTTATCATCAAACTCATATCTTCAGGCTTTTTTATTGTTTTTGAAATACATAAGCAAGCATCTGCATGGGGCTACCGATTTCCTCCTAATCATTTTTTGGTGTTTTGGTTTTTCCTAAAGTCAATTTGTTAGCTCACTTTTGTTTTTTAATGTATTTTGTATTTTTGTATTTTTTTAACGTTTTGTTGTCTTTAATCGCGTATGCTCCAAATCTCTCATTGGAAACTCGAGGAAGAATTTAGAATGGTTATTTGAATGTGTTAGCATGAAAATTGGTTAGAAAAAAATGGACAACGAAAAAGAAAAAAAAAGTATATGTATATATATATATGCATAGGGATTACTAGATAATGAAAGTGTGAAAATTGAAGTAGTGTTCTACATCTAGATTGATCTATATTTATAATTGTCTCGCCAAGCCATAGAAAAAACCTGTTAGTTAAACTAGAATCAAGCCTATTTCTAGCTACTTAAAATACAACTTATTAATAATAATATAGCTCAAAATAAAACAAAATAAGCAGAAACTACGCAAACAAGCGAACAAACAAAATGCTTCGAGAATTTTCTGAGTTTGTTCGTTACCAGACGCGATAGATTTAGATTTAGTAAACTAATGAAAAAAAAAAATCAAAGGATACCAGAAGAAGAAAATGAGTCGTGTAATAATCTAAGAAGACAAAGCATCTTTTTTGCTAAGAAAGGAAATAGAAGTTCTAGAAAAATCGAAGTTTCGATGAGTTGAATTCTACTCTTTGTTCGATTCAAACATTAAGGTAAACTAAGATTAATGTAATATTTGATTTGATATGTGTTGATTAGAATCTCGCTATTCTATTAAGTGACATTGAGAATATTCTAGTTGAAGATCGAAAATTTTCAGTACTGACCTGCAATATATTTTTCCTTTTTCCTTTCTTTCTTTCCTTCTTTGTTTCCCAGAATTATTTAATTTTTTTTTCTTCTCTGTCTCTGTCTCTGTCTCCGTCTCTGTCTCTGTCTCTGTCTCTGTCTTATCCACTCCTTTCTTTCATTCGTTTTAATGTTGCTGTTTTTTTAATTGCTTTGCTTTTCTTCCATTTACTTTTCCTTTTCCATTTCTCACCCTTATCAAAATCCACCTAGGCTAAAAAGTCTAAAAACATTTTACGTTATGGCAAGAGCAAAAACAAATTGCTATATAACCAAATGGGAACCTCTTTCTGTTAACAAATAATTGATATATTGTACTGTCTGTTTTTAGAATATTTAAGAAAGTATTCCACAAAAAGCTGACCTCAAATTGATGCTTCTAAGACACATAGTAAATTAATCTCGGGTCGGTTCTCGTAAAATATTAATCTTGTAAACTTGGACATTAATGATAATGCTATTCTCTAGTCGGTCATGTTGGTGGCATAATTCATTAAAGTACACGATAATGCACATTAATCTTGCTCAGTCCACCAACATATGGACGACTGATATATATAAAATATATATATATATAAAACATGAGTGAAATATCTCGCCATGAATCATAAACCTTGCACTGGTTGTAGGGTAACGTAGCTTGGCATTCATTTTTCCGTATTAGAAGCGCTTCAAGAAAGGAACTGTGGGCATAGATCTAAAGCCTGCTAATGCATATATTTATGAACTTATTTCACACAAGTTTGTCGGAGCCAAAGACGATCCAAGATCATTCCAAGACCGAAAGGAACTGTGGGTATAAATCTAAACACGAATAATCGAAGTTAAAATGGTTTCGTCAATAACAAATCAGAATCACTATTACCTCCGTGTTCTCCTCGAGATTAATCTAAATCTAAATCTAAATTTATTAATCTGTAAAGGTTTCCAATCGCTACAGATATAATAGTAAAAATAATAATAATAATAATAATAATATCATAATAAAAATATCATTACTATAATAATAATAATAATTATTATTATTATTATTATTAATATTATTATTATTATTATTATTATTATTAATTAGCAATATTTATATATTCAGTAACAAAGCCCACGCTCGACCCGCTTGTTATTGTAATTGAAAACGACAGAGGAAAAAAAAAGATACCATAATAATAATAATAATAATAAATACAATCACAATAATAGTAATCTAAATCAACATTCAACTAAAAAAAAAAGAAACCATGGTAATCATAGGAAGTAGAATGCATATTAATAAATAATATATGAATTGTTATACTAGTAAAATATCGAAGATAGAAAATGATTTAAATATTTAATAATGGAAAGAAAATTCATTGGAAAAGTCATATTCTTGGGTCTTGGAATAACCTATCTTACATTACTTATCTCATTTCTATGGATTCAACAACCTTGAATTTGAATTTGAATCTCTTAATTATAAATTGTAACTGAAGTTCTCTTCAGCATTTTCACCAACAAAGATTTCATCTATACATAACCACACACCTCATCATCTTTATTGTAAAATGCATTAATTTAACTACTAAATATATACATAATACAAGTAGGGGAAAAAGAATCTAAGTCGAGTGAGATTGTGTTCGACATCTTTGGTGTTATTTCATTAGTCAGTGCGTTGTTTGGCTAAGCTTTGATAGGTTTACATAACATGTTAGACTTGCCTTACTAGGTCAGCTAGGAACTTACGATATTAGGCTCGAGAACGAGGCTCAAATTGATCAAAATATCACTAATTCTGATCATGGCTTCATGGCGTCATGGAAAACAGTCCATGCGCACTCTCTACGTAAATTCTAAAAGCAATAGATTATTTTGCACCAAAGCAACGCATGGAAGGTCGCTGATTAAGAAAATAATTATGTGCGTAAACATGTAGTACATGCTCGAATATCGAATTAATCATAGAGCACCAACCGTTCATATTGAACATGTATTCTACAAGCGATAGATCACTTCCCGCCTAAGCAACGGGATAACATACTAATAAGAAAAATAATTATGTGAGTGAACGTGTGGGAACATGTGCACGAATATTAAATTAATTAAAAATACTACTACGTCTGATCACACTATCATACAGAACACCAACCGTCCATATTGAACATGTTTTCTACAAACGATAGATTACTTCCCGCCTAAGCAACGGGATAACATTCTTACAAGAAAAATAATTATGTGAGTGAACTGGTAGCTGTTTTAATGACGCTGATTGTAATAGCTAACAATTTCCAGTCGGTGTGGGATAGCCAATCACATTGCGAATATGTTGATAATTAGTACATAGGTGACTGATGACAGAACAGCTTTAGTCTTGATAGAGAAAAACTGGATGATCCTAAATTCAATTTACACCTTAATCTTCAGAGTTTGAGATGACTTCTCTATCAAATGCAAAGGCAGAACGGTTGGAAGCATTCAAATTATGAAACTAAATTAATGAAATATTTACATAATTACATTTTGTGTTTCCTTGCGGTCCGCATCATCTTGAACACTGTATCGTTGCGCGACAGAAGTGCAAAAAAAAACAAAGCCTTTGCGATGAATTTCAAAGAAGGCGACGAAGATATCTTATAAATAAGGCCAAAGAAATAAGCCGAAAATTAATTGAGATGTGTACTTATTTGTTTTAGGAAGGAGAACAGAAACTCCGCTTACAAAATACCGCAGCCAAATTGTGCAAGGAAGTGGCCCAGCTACTGAAGATCGATCCCCAAATCTTGAGGTTAGTAAGAAAATAAAATAAACGTGCTCTGATAGCTAAAAAAGTTTAAGATACTGTTTAACATGACCAGATGGTCAAAAGATTCCCGGTTAGCAGAGTCTATTTTTCTGTGGTATAGATAGAAAGATGGGAGAGAAAGATGGGAGAGAAAGATGCGAGACTCTGCTCGCAGGAAGTCAAAAGATGAATCACGTAGCTCGTGAATACATCTTGAAAATAGAAATTGTTTGCGTAGAAATGTATTATGATAACAAGTATTCTGATTACTTGAATTCTTTAATCCGTATCTTTTCCTCTCAATATCAAATGTATATATGACATCATAGAGTTAGATCGAGGGTGAGCAGTTGATCTTGAAATCTTATCGAGGCTCAGTTAACTAGATATACAAAAATATAATAATCTAGGTCCCTCAAATACTAAAAATCTTGAAAAACATAAGTGATTTCACACAAGAACGTGACGGGGGATAATTGACTTGTAGGCTTTCTTTATACCGCGTTGTTTTATGATTATGCATAAGTAAAAAGATATTTAATTTACTTGGTCAGTCAAAACATGGACGACATGGTGTTAAATAAATGGCCTTGTATAGTATTTTACATCCTTTAGAAGAGAAAGGCACGCGGGTGTTGAGTTATGATTCACGTACAAACAATTACCACTGAGTTAGTAGAAGAACATTTAATGGTGGTACAATTTTTGGTGCTACAAAATTTGTTATGGTAAACATTTACGCATGAAACTTGCATTAAACAAACAAACAGCTTGGAAATCGAACTACCGGTATTAAGTGAACGAACGAACACCTTGATAATATGTCGATCATCCAAATGAATCAGGAACAACCCAAGGGCCGTTTTCTAATCTAAACCTTTTAGTTTGGTTCTACTTGATATGAAAGTTATTGCAGTAAGTTTTGCTTAATGCGCAAGTGGTGAATAACGGATATATGGAGTATGGATTTCATTTCATTCTTTCGTTTCCTTTCGTTTCCTTTCGTTTCCTTTCGTTTCCTTTCCTTTCCTTTCCTTTCCTTTCCTTTCGTTTCCTTTCGTTTCCTTTCCTTTCCTTTTCTTTTCTTTCCTTTCCTTTCCTTTCTTTTTTTTCCTTTTCTTTTCTTTTCGTTTCTTTTTTTTCTTCTTTCTTTCTTTTCTTCTTCTTCTCTCTCTCTCTCTTTTCCCATTTCTTTTCTTTTTTTTATTCTACTTGATAGCCAGCTTTTCACATCTTACCACCCTACTCTCACACCAATACGTAATGCCTTTCATCTAAGAAGCTAAACTAATTGATAAGGCACTGTCCACTAGTGTCCATACTAAATGGCACCTTAATGCAAACAAACTCTTAGTCATAAGTAATTGGGAGTAGTATATTAATCTCTGTTATCTGTAATGTGCATCGCTTTTTCAATCATTGATGGGTATTGAATGGCATTATCAAATATATTTTTTAATTGAAGTGTAAGAAAACCTGATTAATCTTGAATTTTCATTCAAATTGAGGTATTTTTCCCGCCCTCTTAAAGTTAACAACAATGAGATTAAATGTCTTTATTGAGCAGAACTTCTCGGAGAAAGGCGAACTATAACACGTGTTAATCAAGCCCATGTTTGGTTATATTGATGCTTATTAAAGTATATTTATATATATATACGAAAAGAATGAGATTTTCTGTCTTAATTGAGCAGAACTCCTCACAGAAAGACGAACTATGCCTCATGTGTTAATCAAGTAGTGTTTTGTCATATTGATGCTTATTAAAGTATATTTATATATATACGAATAGAATGAGATTTTCAGTCTTTATTGAGCAGAACTCCTCACAGAAAGACGAACTATGCCTCATGTGTTAATCAAGTAGTGTTTTGTCATATTGATGCTTATTAAAGTACATTTATACAAATTAGTACTGGTGCCAAGCAAGTACCAAAGACGACGGCTTGACCGCATGAACCGGAATCCTCTCGTCCCTTGTCATGCTAAAAAAGAAAACTTCTGATAGCAAATCTCAGAAAAAGGTTTCCCGAACAAGCAAGTCACTTGCTGTAAGATTGATTGAACAAATCTACCGTTATTATGTTATTTATTTACATTTCTTTTCCATTATGGCTGCAGATAATCCGCTCAACTCAAGTAAGGATAAGTGGTATTTCTTGCTTATCGGAAACACGTTTGACGTGGTAGAAATGCTTTAGGGTGTATTAGCGTAAATAGTCCCTGTGCTATATAAACACGCGATGAAACAGTAAATGAAATCCTAAAGTGCACTTGTCGATATTTAAAAGCCAAAATATATGGAATATATATTATTACTGGTCTTCTTAGAGATTGATATTGAAAGTTTAAACATACATTTGTAGCATAAGGAAGATCTAAATGAATATGATCGATACGTCGTCAGTGTATTATGGTAAGTTCATGGTAACTATAAATATTCATATACTTAATGTAACAATCTCAAATTGTGTGGAAATGTTTGTGGGTAGAGTGTTTTGTGAAAAAAATGAATTATATATAACTTAAACTGTTTATTTCAATATTTGATTATTTTTAGTTTATATTTGTTTATTTGCCTGTTGCAGCCTCTTGTTGTTGTTGTTGTTTTTTTTTTCATTTTTACAATATGAAAATATTTTTATGAAAATAAAAAAATAAAAAATAGGAATTAATTAGAAATATTTTTTTTCTTAAATTTAGATTAAAAAGTTCCCTAGATTGATAAACATAACTATTTAACAACAAGATAATATCAGAAATGCCAGCCTATACCTTCAAAACAGTAAAATAGTTCATTTCTATTTCATATATATTTTATAATTTGCCAACAGTTTTGCAATTAGGTGTATATACTGAAAAATTCTGTTCATATATGAGCACTTAATTCCTTGATCTATGAATAGATTGATGAATAGGAGTGAATAGAGATAAATAAAAAGTTCAATTCAGATGCATCAAAAATCGAACAAATTCAAGTGGATTGGTTAATTCAAAAATAACTTTAAAGTACTTATTAAAAGACAGATATAGGATATGATTTATTTATATCGAAAGTTTAGATTGTACAGCGATTTATTATCAGATTAGAGAGAATTCAAGAAGA
>JALHLI010000005.1:10540649-10733149 GCA_023349425.1 Anthopleura sola | reverse complement strand
TCAAGGTAAGTTAAGATGGCTCTCATCTGAATTTTCGATCAGTTGAAAATCAATTACTACGGTGCACAAATCAAGACTACAATTACCAATGTCCATTAGCTATGTTGCATAACTAAACAAACTTAGTCTCCTAGTAAATTCGCAGACGGTTTGTGTGTAGCATTTGTATTAGACTTGCCCAAAGTCGACCAGTAGAGATACTCAGTGGGCGGCGGACTTTGCGAAAGTCTACATTTGTATGGGTGTGTTTCTAGGCGATAATTATATGATAAAGCAGTTCGGGAAACACGGGTGCGGAAGCGTATCGGTGAGAACGCTACGTGAGAACGCTCACCTCTCATCACCTGGGTGACCCTGGTTCAGTTCGGTTCCCGTACCCCCGGTAGCCTATATGTGCATGAGTAGAGTTTATTTTTTGGTTCTTTCTTGTGCTGTTTTTTTTTCTTCGGGTTCTCCGGTTTTTCCTCCCTTCGCGAAAATCCACTTTTAAATTCCAATTCCTCATTTTCCATACATCAGTTCACTGGTCATAGACAAAGCATTCAATCGAGGCTGCAAGATAGTTTCAAAGGATTATTCAAATTTGAGCCTTGCAGTCTCGAGTACGGTGAATCGGTACAGTATGACACGGTGAATCTTCTCTTTGAAACTTGTGTGCTTTTGTGTTGTAAAACCGGCAAATTTCACAATCACTCGAACTATGTAACCTTCTAAGTCTTGTGCAACGTTTTGAGGGAGAAAGACGTTTCAAGAAAGAGAACTAGTTTTACTCGCGCAACTGAAACTTGTGTGACTCAAGAAAATTTAAGGAATCATGCCGTCTAAAATGTACATGACTTTGCTTCCCATTGGACGAGAGTTTCAGTTAAAGATGTCACCCTATAACAACGTTCTTACTGGTGGAACAAAGGTTGGTTCAGTTAAACTGGTGAGAAGCGCACGCTTGAGCAATAGGTCATTTCAGAAACGAACAAGGGACAAAATAGTTTTGTAATTTGAAAGAGCAAAAACCTTTAGTTAGCTGATGAACATTCCGCACGAGACAGGAAATGACGTCAAGCAAAAGCAAGCAATACAGCAATCAATCTTTGTCAGCCAAAGAGTGACCTTTGATCTCTCACCTCAGGATAAACATATGACTGGTGTTTCTTCTATGTTCTATATACTTGATTTAGTCGATATGTTATAAGGTAGGACACAAAACAAAATGTATTCGGGTGGCAATCCTGAAAACAAGGGGAAAAAATGCGTTTTTTTTGACAAGTTGATGATGGCTGGTCATTCCATAATCTGTTCCATCAATATTGCATGGGATGGCAATAATGATGATGATCTTGATGATGCATGATGCTGATCAGTGATGCTGATCAGTGATGCTGATCAGATGATGAGGATGATGTGATGATACATCATGATGATGATCAGTGATGATGATGATGATGATGAGGATGATAATGGTAATGATGAACGATGTTTATTAACAAATTAAAGTAATGGTGATAACAATCATAGCAGGTAATACTGAATCAGACCTCTAGTGACTTATATTATAATATAGAATGTTTGAAATGACATAATTCAATTATACCTGATAAAACACTACTACTCATTCATCAAACAGTACATAACTGTTGATACTGTCACTAACAATCACTAAAAAACGAGAATGAAATACAAAACTACGACTGAAAAGAAAAGAAAAATGAAAACGAATGGATGAAAATGAATGGAATCAATCGCAAAGAAAGTGGTAAAGGATAATAGCGAGACGTAAAGGAAATATAATGTCCTATATGGTTTCATCTTCAGTTGCTGATATCAATTCTGTGTTAATATACAGATCGATGAATCCCATACTGCTAAGCCATTA
Organism: Anthopleura sola; assembly: GCA_023349425.1. Classification (NCBI taxonomy): domain Eukaryota; kingdom Metazoa; phylum Cnidaria; class Anthozoa; order Actiniaria; family Actiniidae; genus Anthopleura; species Anthopleura sola. Next base: position 10,731,279 of record JALHLI010000005.1, on the reverse strand, counting down.
ATCTACGGAAGTACTGAACACACGCGTATGAAATCAGAAATGATGATCTGAGTGGCTCACAAGGATATCCAAGTAAGTGCACTTAAAAGTCTTTCTTGTTCTTTAAGCTTGATAAAATGGCGCAAAAAGGCACGAATTAAGGTATGAAGATGGAAACATGACGAGTGAAGAAATGAGTAAGCCTCAGGCGCACGGATCGAGTCACTCTAAATAGAAAGGAAGGAAGGAAGGAAGGAAGAAAGGGAAAAAAAGGAAGAGAGAGAGAGAGAGAGAGAGAGAGAGAGAGAGAGAGAGAGAGAGAGAGAGAGAGAGAGAGAGAGAGAGAGAGAGAGAGAGAGAGAGAGAGAGAGAGAGAGAGAGACGTCTGTGTTGATCCAAGTCAGGGCATGACCAACTCACAGATCGAATTGGAATTTAGCGTGTTAGCTTTTGCGGAGTGAGGAGAACTGGTATGAAAGTTTGTTTATTCAGAAGCAGCTGCTGCAACAGCCATTTCAGGTAACAATGTCATTCCATCAGATCAAAAGGTACAACGAAATCAAGCTAGTCTCTAAAAGCCATCATTAACAGCTAAAGGAGACGTGTTGCTATGGCAACCAGTAAAATTCGACAAAAGATAATGATTGATATTTCGGGTGTAAAAATTACTTTTTTGATCAAAATAAAATCAAAGGCTTTAGGGATTTAGTTCAGTTGTCTCTCGTAATGCAAGCTCGATCCTTCAGGCATTTTAATTTTTCTCTGATAGCCTTGAGTGTCAAAATCCGAGCAAGTGTGTTTGCTTAGCACTTTAGCTCGAGGGCGCTGAGTGGTGGATGTCTAGGGTATATTCAAAACAACGTAAGCTGTTTATCTAGAAGCATAATTTACGACCCTAGGCCTTTCAATCTAGGGTAGAGAAATATTGACATAAAAGCACAAAGGTTTGTATTCTTGAGCAGTGACTAAAGCCGACTGAATCCACTCTCATAGTAACAGGAAAGGACTGCAGGGAGAAGATTGATCATAAGCTGACTACAAGCGAACACGACGGATTATGAGAAGAAGAAGAGTTGGAACAACTCATCAACAACACCTCAAAGAGATTCGAGCAGTCGTACTGGGACAGGACGGAGTTGGAAAATCAGGTACGTAGTTAAAAACAAAGTACAACAATTTGAAATTTTCCCGAGTCTCGTAGCGTCTGGGTGAAGCAGTAGACTGTAATAAGATTAATTAATGCTTAATTGATCGTATTGTAGTTTACGAATTTAGAACTTGTACTATAAACTAAGGAGGAAGTAGTTGAATAAGGTGGCTCGCAATTGTCAAAGACAATCGACGGAAAGTAATGTCATTGAGAAAACATTCATCTCACAAAAGAAGGTGATTCTAGACTGCACTCTAGTGTCATCGATGTGTAAATGTTTGTAGAAAGGAGTCGAATAGTCTTGGTTTTGTCAGTTACTCGTTTGAAATGACTAAATGAACCTACTTTCATAAATTAAAGCTCAAAAACTTAAAAACAAAGAATGAAGTTTTGAATATAGAATGGTTTACTGAAGGAAAAATTGTAATTAGTAAAAAGGGATGTAATTTTAATTTCAGCATTCTTTCCTTGCCTGGTGCTCAAATCTAGTACACCATGGTCTGCCAGTTGCCTCGTGTTTTTTCTCCAAACACATTTCTTTCATTTCTCAAGTCAAAATGTTGATGTTACGGCTAAGGACAGAGAAAATCAAACAAATTTAGACAACCAACACAAACAGAAAATATCCGGGAAAAATCATTTTAAAAATAACAAAAACAAAGAATTTCTTAAGGATTAACACGTAGTATCAGAACTACAAATTCCTGAGGTTTTCTGCCTGAGAAAATCTTGGAAACGCTTTGCTTAGGGAGGCAGATGTTAGTATATTGTAAAGAATAGTTTATTTGATCATAAATCAAATATAAACACGAGGTAAAAATACAAGAACACTGGCGAAGATAAAACCTTTTTAAGCTCAAAAATCCTTTAGATTGAAGTACCGAGTTTTTGGGTTATTGCTTGCTGTTAAGTGGATTATTTTTGCTCACATTAGAGGCTTGATGGTTAATCTCGTGCGAACAATAGGGTTAAGACAACTGGTCGTGATAATTGAGGAGAAAATCTAGGTTTTTTTACTCTATGTAATTTTTTTTTCTTTTTTAGAGGTGGGTATTTTTACTTTTTGACTGTTTTTTTTTTTTTTTGTTGTTCTCGTTCTCCCTATTGATGCATGTAGTGATGTGTCATTGTCTTGTTAGAGACAACAGACAGGAAAGTGTTAAATAAAGATAGAAGTTTAGGCACGTACGCACTTTTGAAGATTCACTACTGCGCAAGCGCTAACAATGGTCGCGCTGTGTTCATTGCGCAGAGCAGTGATGAGACAGTGGTATGTTTTCACTGCGCAAATTAACTCGATCGATCCAGTACTTTATCACTTTGTGCACATTCGATGGACTAGGGAGTACATGGCTTACTGCGCAGACTCGATAGATCCAGTACTTTATCACTTTGTGCACATTCGATGGACTAGGGAGTATATGGCTTACTGCGCAGACTCGATGGATCCAGGGACTATATTTGCAGACTCGATAGATCCAGGGACTATATGGTTTAATGCGCAGACTCGATTGATTCAGGGACTATATGGTTTACTGCGCAGACTCGATGGATCCAGGGACTATATGGTTTACTGCACAGACTCGATAGATCCAGTGACTATATGGTTTACTGCGCAGACTCGATGGATCCAGGGACTATATGGTTTACTGCGCAGACTCGATGGATCCAGGGACTATATGGTTTAATGCGCAGACTCGATTGATTCAGGGACTATATGGTTTAATGCGCAGACTCGATAGATCTAGGGACTATATGGTTTACTGCGCAGACTCGATGGATCCAGGGACTAAATGGTTTACTGCGCAGACTCGATGGATCCAGGGGCTATATGGTTTACTGCGCAGACTCGATTGATCCAGTACTTTATCTTTAACTGCGCAGACTCGATGGATCCAGGGACTGTATGGTTTACTGCGCAGATTCGATAGATCCAGGGACTGTATGGTTTACTGTGCAGACTCGATTGATTCAGGGACTATATGGTTTACTGAGCAGACTCGATTGATCCATGGAGTATATGGTTTATTGCGCAGACTCGAGTGATTCAGGGACTATATGTGCAGACTCGATAGATCCAGGGACTATATGGTTTAATGCGCAGACTCGATTGATTCAGGGACTATATGGTTTACTGCGCAGACTCGATGGATCCAGGGACTATATGGTTTAATGCGCAGACTCGATTGATCCAGGGACTATATGGTTTAATGCGCAGACTCGATAGATCTAGGGACTATATATGGTTTACTGCGCAGACTCGATGGATCCAGGGACTATATGGTTTACTGCGCAGATTCGATAGATCCAGGGACTGTATGGTTTACTGTGCAGACTCGATTGATCCAATACTTTATCTTTTACTGCGCAGACTCGATTGATCCAGGGACTGTATGGTTTACTGCGCAGATTCGATAGATCCAGGGACTGTATGGTTTACTGCGCAGATTCGATAGATCCAGGGACTGTATGGTTTACTGTGCAGACTCGATTGATTCAGGGACTATATGATTTACTGAGCAGACTCGATTGATCCATGGAGTATATGGTTTATTACGCAGACTCGAGTGATTCAGGGACTATATGTGCAGACTCGATTGATCCAGGGAGTATATGGTTTACTGCGCAGACTCGAGTGATTCAGGGACTATATGTGCAGACTCGATAGATCCAGGGAGTATATGGTTTACTGCGCAGACTCGATTGATTCAGTGACTATATGGATTACTGCGTAGACTTCATAAACTACCGAATTATCAAGCATGCGCGCTAATAATAACAAGAAATCAAAATGTTCAATGGTGTTATCTTATATGAACACTCTATGGACGCGAAAGCAAAGTTGTTACCATCCAATCCTCCAAGGCTTCAAAACTAAACTGCGCTGAAAATTGCGAAAGTCTGATAATGATATTCTGTTTTGGTTTTAGCCTTGACAGTACGATTCCTTACGAGACGTTTCATTGGTGAATACGATAGTTGTTTAGGTAAGCAAATGTATACGTTCGAGTTAGTGATTACCAGTCCAACCCCGCTAATAATAACCGGCCACCGAGGGGACCAGAAAAAGTGTCAGTAGTATCAGGGTGACAGTATTAAGAGGGTTTAACAAGAGCATGTGTATCATCTGAATAAAAACAAGTGTCCGTTACAGCGGGGTTTGATTACTTTCCTGTCAGGCTTTGGTTTTATTAGTTGGTGACAAAAATTTGCTGATAGGGGTGGGGTACAAAGTATTTGATTTTCTCGTCACTGCTTACTTTCTTATCAATTTTTCTCGTGTTTTATTGATTCAGAAGCAACTCACCGTCACTATTTGACTGTAGATGGACAGTTTATTTCTTTGGATATCACAGACACGGCTGGAAAGGTAAATATGGGAGGCAAATTTAAGTATTGTAATCAACTTTCCACTCTTCTCCTCCTAATTTTTCCTTCCTTTTTTCCTAGGTTCACCCAAATACTTAGCCAGTCACTATCCCTCCCTCCCACTTTCCCTCCCCTCCCTCCCTCTCTTTATCCTGATTTATGTATGGCGTGATTAGTCTGCTGCTCTGTTAATAAAGCTTATTCAATTGAATTAATTTTAAGTACTCTTTAAAAAAATTTTTATTCCACAGAATTCCAAAGAGAAAATAGAATCATTATTATCAAACACCAATCTCATATTCCTGTTATACTCGACCACAAGCAGAGAATCTTTCCAAGAAGCTTCTTGGATCTCAAAAAGCATCCAAGAAAGCAAAAACCTACAGCCCAACACAGCAATCATCATAGTAGCAACGAAAAGCGACCTCAAACATTCTCGTAAAGTCCAAGAGTACGAAGGTTTGTTTCTCGCTCAGGAACTGGAGACCAACTTCTTCCAAATCTCGATATCAGAAGGTTATAAAGAAACACAAGAGGTCCTTATCGAAGGAATCAAAATTTGCATGAATAAAGAACTCGACAGAGGCCGAAGCTCCACGCTTTCGAGAGTAAAAGAAGGATTAAAAGGAACTGCAAAATCTTTAAGAAAGAAATCTTCTTCCGATAATTTTTTCGATTCAAGAGGAAATGGATTTTCTTCGTCTACAAATGTTTAGTTTGATGTAGGTGAGGTTTTGACTGATGCACGTCTTTTGGATATGATCTCCGAGATAGAGAGTGTGGTGCCGGCGCCTGGCTGCCGATCTCTCTGAACGACTGCCAAAAATACGGATTTTAAATAATATTAAAAAGTGCCAAATTTTTATAAATTTTGTGCTACAGGAAGATTTTCTTGTGAGTGAGAAACGTGATGTACCGAGTTATAGACAACACCTGCACGGCACGGCGTCACCGTATAATTTGTTAATTTGTCTCTGCAGTACCCCACAGTTTCCCCACTCATTCATTAGGGCAATATATTAGAGAACACGTGGTCATTTCCCGTTGTCATATTGGACTACAAACATGGTGGATTTTGAAGGCATTAAACGAAACCAGAGATGGTCTCGGTCTGTCATACACACACAGGAAGTACCTGAGAAATTAAGACCATTTCAATGTCTGTTTGAAAATCTGTGAACATCTTGACAAATTGGCGCTAAGTGGCCATGGTCACGTGACACTACGCCTGACATAGTTACAGTATCTTTACTCCAATAAAATGCCCCGAATTCAGCATACGGTAAATTTATAGTTTTGTTCCTAAGGGATAATTTTATCTTACGAGAAAGCCCGATTTAGAGTTTTTGAAAAAGATGGTCCAGAAAAGGAAAGCATATATCTGTATATAGCTACCTATGATGTCCGAAAAAAATTATGAGGGCTTCCTGTGGTTTTTCTCTCGTTCCCAAATGCATTGTGGATAAGTCGGCTCGTTTGACAAGCAAAATATATTTTTTGTTCGAGGTTAAAAATGCACCCGTTACTGTTACTTTACCGAGCTTTTCTAGCAGAAGGAAAGGCTATCGAGCAAAGACGGAAGGCATGCCAATGGTACGTACAGTAATATCGAAAAAATTTGCTTTTTTTGCACTGAAAATAACCCGGACTTTAATCTTCTGAAAATTGCGGGACAACTACTAGAGGTGCCGACAAATTCGTGCCCAAATACTAGTAGAATTCATTGTTTTTTCTTATCCTTAAATCTGTATATTGTATAGTTGACTTTCTTTGAGTTTAGCAGGGCATTCGAGAATAGAATTTTGGCGGGAAAATTATGTTTTGGAACGAATTTCTACTTGAAACTCGGTCGCATTTTACATCACATGACTACACGATTTTGCTTGATTGATGATTAATAAAAATACCTGTATTTTGTGTTTCTTAAGGTGGGTTACTGGACGAGCCTCTGATGGTAGAGTACAGCACTATTTGTTAAAGATCAAAAGCAGCTAACGTACATGCACAAGACAAACGGACGAATGCAGACGGACAGACAGACAGAATACACAGGTAGCCCAAGCCCAACAAGGATTGTACATAAACTAAAGGAGATGACACAAAAAGAAAATTCTAAGAATGTTTGGAAAATGTTGTCCATCTGAGTTCTTTAATCTTTGACTCTGGGGAGTCGTGCACCATATCAACAACTTGTAGCAATGAAACATTGTGATCGGCTGAGGTCAATATGATACCTATTATGCTCTCTCCTGATTGGCTACATTTTTCAACCTACACTATATCTAGTAACCTGGTTAAAGTGCACTAGTCTGCACAGCAATAACATATGATGACAGATACAGTACAGGATTGACCCATAATATCTACAATTATGCCAAAATCCTAATATAGTAATGAAAGTCATACAGTCTGTTATTCTATGTGATAAATAATTTGTTTCGTTTACAAAGAATTGTAACAGTGTGCCATTATTTTATTTCAAAACATTTTTTGTGCTGTACTTAGTATTATACTAACAATATTTTACAAGCAATGGAATGAATATTTGCTTATCATATATTTGATTTTTTTCTATCTAAATAAAATAGCTTTTTTTTTTTACACAAAATGTACAAACAATATTTAGTATCCTGCTATCAAAGTATACTTTTTATACTATCACATTATGCTCTTTAGTAATGTTTCTTTCGATGAAGAAGAAGTTATCTAATTGGTTCCCTGTGCGCCAGAATCCTGCATTCCAGACTCACCAGCATTTTTATAAACATTTCGTTGAATAATCCTGATTAGAAAAAACCTACTAATGGTCTATCACCAATCGAGCCCTGTGATTGGCTGAGCTACTAGGGGTCTATTAGTGATAGACCTCTAGTAGCGAAAAGCGCCGGTTTTGAAAACCAAAAAATATATATTTAAAGCAAAATCCAAAACTTTTTGCATCCTTTTATTGGACCGATTAGTAGGTTTTTACTAAAACAATTAGACCTCTTGCCCTCATGGCCTACGAGTCAATAGCCCATTCGGCCTTCAGCCTCATGGGCTATTGACTCGTAGACCATTCGGACTCGAGGACTAATTGTTAAATAGACCAATTCACGGTTTTCAGCGGCCATTTTGAATTGGGGCAAACTCGGCAAAATGTATAGAAATCTTTATCTCTTTGACTTCTAGTAACTCCGCTCAATTTTGTCGGATTTTCAAAATTAAAACTTTTTTGAAAAAATATTTTCGTGGTTATTTATGACCCTTAATATGATGGATATTGGAAAGCTACAAATTGAGAAAATAAGATTTTTGTTTTCATAATAAAAGACCATAAAATGATCAGCACATGAGTTATACAAATTATAGAAAAAAGAGTGACTCATAAAATACTTACATCGGTCTTGTTTCAACTCCAACAACTGCTATGCATGTCTTATGGTTATTGAAGTTAAAATTTTGAAAATCTGACAAAATTGAGCAGAGTTACGGGAAGTCAAAGGGATCCAGAATTCTATATATTTTGCCGAGTTTGCCCCAATTCAAAATGGCCGCCGAAAACTGTGAATTGGTCTATTAGAGAGCCTTTTTGATACAGTTATAGTACTGTAGACTTTTCACTTGGAACAATCATCAGTTACATGTGATTTTTAGTGTCTATGCATTGCTTTGTGGAACTATGGTTGGAGTGTATTCAGGTGGACTATAATCTGGAATGGATCTAACACTTGTGTCCTGTTCCTGTAACAACTGTGAATTCACAGCAAGGTTATCTACACAGTTGTCATTTTGTTGTTCTGTGAAGTCTCCGTATGGAGGTGGAGCCCCTTCATTATCTTCTGGTGGACCCAATTGTGGCATTTGAATCACTTCTTCGTACGACGGCAGTTTAAATTGATGAATCTCTGGCTGATTTGTAGTTCTTTGTCGTGCAGATTGCACCATAGCATACCAGTAACTGCTCATTCTAGAATAAGGTCCAGTGTAATGTCTTTTGTAATATGCACATGAACATCCAAGTAATATAATGATAGCCATGAGAAGCCAAAACCCTGCAGCAAATAAATTATTAATAACTTTAGTGTCAACCATTTTCATAAGTACATGAAACAGACAACTAGCTATAATTCAAGTTGTCTGGGATTTGGCTACCGTCAATATGTTGTTCGTGCAATTATAAAAACGGGTGTAATGTTTTAGAAATAGAACAGCTCTTACTAGCTCCATATAGAGAATTTGCATCATCACATGATGATAGCCATGACAGGAGGCAGGAACAATTGAATCTGGTCAAAATCTGATTTACACGAGGAAGAATAGGCTTCCCAGGGGGAATATACTTTATTGTTGTGCCTCCTGTCATGTAGTGGCCATCATGTGATGGTGGAAAGCCTCTATAGCTCCATTACTTTCAAAAGCCATTTTTCTTTTGAGGGAACTCAACCTAGGGCTATATAAATAACAGCTGTTCAATGTCTACTTTGGACTGATAATCATATCAATGTGACCAAGAAGACTGGCATGATTGGAAATTAGCCAGATCAAGTGCCGGTTCTTGAAGACATTGTCTATTTGCCAGAGACCACAGAGTGTAATTTTGATTGGGGGGGGGGGGGGGCTTACGACTACCAAATACTGGAAGACCTAGGGGCTCCGCGGTGCCTGTTTGCTGGCTGTTATGTAGTAATGTGAAAAGTCTTCTTTGAAAATTTTTTTTCACCAAAAAGGGAGTTAATGGAACACCTTATTCTGCAAGGGATAGAGAGAGAGAAAGATCACTGCATGTAAGGTACAGTATAATAATTATTGCTGGTCATTGCAGTATTATAGGTTCAGAGAACTGGCCAAAAGAAAAATGAGCTAGTAATTGGGGCGAGTTATACATTTTAATCTAATCAGGAAAAAAAAAAAAAAAAAAAGAAGAAAAAACGTTTCCTCATCTGAGTCAGTATTTCAATATTAGTAAGTCTGGCAAATCTGAACATGTTTTGTTAAAAAGAATTGATGGATAAATGTATTGACTTACACCACATCTCATAGTAGTGGTAATATGTACAGCATTTGAAATCCCCACAGCAATGACCTGTGAAAATAGCAAAATAAGATTTTTCTGGTTATGTTTTTCTTCTTCAGATATATATGTATACAATAAGCACAGGTGGCGTAGTTGTTGGTTCTCTCCTGTGCTTTGAGGGTTTTTCCAGGTTCTCTGGTTTTTCCTCCCTCAGCAAAAATCAACTTTTAAATTCCAATTGGAATGCAGTGGAGTAAGAGCCACTCTATGGATTCCACAGTTAATTCTCATAATTTATTCATTATTACTTAGGAGCCATACATATATAAATTTCAATATTTAGCTTATTATAATTACCAGGTATATAATTACACATACATGCATTAACAAGTACAAGTATTTCACATGGTAATCATGTATTTTCACAGTTTTCGAATGCAAACATGATATTTTTCCTTAAATATATCACATGATTGTATTTCACATGTTAATCATGTATTTTCACAGTTTTCACATGCAATCGTGTTATTTTTCCTTAACTATTTCACATGGTTTCCTGGTATTTTTCACATGATTTTGTGATTTTTGTCCTAAAATATTTCACATGAATTTCACAAAGTTTTTGCATGTGAAAAGGAGAAATCTGAAACTTGGAGAAACCTGGATATTGTTGGAGAAATTTTCACATGTTCCTCATAGTTTTTCACATACTTTTCAGGCAGGTCATCAATAGACCATTTTAGAGATGCATGAGTGCTTTCAAAAATATTGCAGGCACAGACATGAAAAAAAAGGCATTTTCGACAGCATCAATAGCACATGTGATCTTGCCTGAAAATGCCTCTTTTTTTTATGTCAAAACAATCTATTGTTTAAATGATTATGGTTGTGAAAGGAGGACAAAACAGCAACAACACACACACAAAAAAAAGAAAAGCCTTAACAGCCATTAAATGCAATAAATATTGTTTATTAAACATTCGTACACCTCATAATTTGAAATCAGAATATTTGAGAATAAACTTTTCTTAGCAGAGGAAATTTTGATATTTTAGATGATTCTGTTCCCCTCATAAACAAGCCATGACATAACTAAGTTGACTACAAAACTACTGGTAAAACGATTTAAATTTATCATTTGCATAACATTACAGGACATATTAGGACATTTTAAAATGTAACATAATGCAAAACATCATATTTTAGAAAATGGTTAAAATTTGGGTGAAATATTATATCTTGCTTCATAAAAACGTTTCATATTTTCTGCTAAAATTTGTAAAAATGCATGTATCGTGGATGTACTAACTGTATGTAGAATTAAGTCTGTTAAATGGAACACACATTTGAATATTCTCGTTAATGTATTCATAGTGGTAGGGCTCTATATAAAACATAACATATCAATCAAAAATAATTTTTCATACCAGATAAATGGTAATGAATTTTGTCCAAGATTTATATTATTTCTAAGAATACACAAGTACAGTACACAGAGGTTTTTCTTACTAGTTGTTCCTGCTACAATTTAGTTCTAACTGTTCTTCACTAATGAATGCATCTATTTATATCCTACAAGAATGGCTCTGAATAATTGTCATTATGTAAAATACCTACCTTCTTCGCAGTAAAACTCTTTCTCTCCAAGTTTTCCGCAGTATTCTGCCTGTTAGGGAATTGGGAAAAAAACAAAAACTCTTATAAAATATATAATTCTATTCTATCAAATATTAACAGCATCAAAATTCAGAAATTTATTTCCTGTGTTTAAACAAGATTTAAAAGAAAACATTACTGAACTGCATGCACAAAATAGTGCAAGCTTTGAGTTTCGATTTTGTTAACACTGTAAATTGGCAAACAAACAATCAAAGCAGACAAATAGCGCCAAACTGATTGTTTGCAATCGAGCTCAATCGGATATTTTTGGAGAAGAACATCATCTCGAAATTATTTTACAGTTGAATAACAAGCTAGCTGTCGAGGTCGTTTGCTTTATGGCGATTCGATTAGAAATAATATACGCGTTTTAAAAAATAAGCATCATTTTTAGGTGCTAACCTTTACTGCTACTAACATGGACCATAAGAAGATGATATAACTTTCCATCCTGGAAATGCAAGGACAAGTATAAAGCAGCTTTCAGCGGTTGGAGATTTTTCAACGAACAGTCAACCAAGTCAGTCTCTTGGCATCTGTCTTTTGTTTAGTTGAGGAGTTGTCAAACCAACCAATAAGCTGAGCGAACTGAAATCGTACTCGAAAGTCTGAATTTCTTGGAAATGTCTTTTAGAGTTGAACAAATCCTGTTATTTTTGGGGATGAATACCAACGTAATTTCTTGAAAATCTTAATTAAAAGGGGATTTTTAGCTTTTGTTTTTGTTTTTGCCGGAAGCGGAAGTGATTTTTTTGGAGGACAGGAACCAAGTACCTACCCCTCCCCACTGGAAAGATTTTTGTCTCCCACGTGTTTCCAAATAAGGACAAATTGCACCATTTCTCAAATTCGCCGGTAAAGTAAGAAGAAGGACAAAGTTGGTAGGATTTTCTTGGTATTTCCTTTGATTTCTTTGAGAATTTAGACTTTTACTTTACCACATAGGCTACTTAAGTCCTTCTCAACGTTGGACTCTAAGTTATTTTGAAAAAAAGTGTAAATTTAAAGATTTTTTAGCGATCATAAATTCACCACTGAAAATTCGAAATGTCAAATACAAATGCTGATGGTACCGAAGCAGCGGACAGAAATGTCGAAATATGGAAAATCAAGAAGCTGATTAAGAGTTTAGAGGCTGCTAGAGGGTAAGACACTAACTTAGTATTAGTAAAAACTCTTAACGATTAGTAAAAGAAGGGGATGCTACCTATGAATGATGATGGTCGGCGTCTCTTCAAATCGCGCGCACTTGAACAATTTTTATCAAGGGAAAATTTTTTTCAATAATATTGATAATCAAATAGAAATAGGGTAACTCTCTATTTCCATTAGCCTTCATACTAACAGGGATTCTACTTTACGATAGTTTTATTTTTTTTATCTTTACATAGTAAGTGTTTGAATAAAATTGAATCTAAGTAGCGGAATTTCTAGTTATAAGTGAAATTTTGTCGTGTAGAAAATTTATGACATGATGCTGTTTAAGTAATAGATTTTTCAGCAAACATTTCTTTTATGTATTTAAAATCTTTAAGTTAATCCTTGATTTTTTTTTTGAAAGCTGTTAATTAGATAAGTTAATCATAAGCAAGAGTTTTTGCTCATCTCAACCTGTAAGTGCGTTGGAAACAGTAACCATGGACCAATGCCTACCCCTAATGCATTATTCCTATCTTATGAATATTGAGCACAATATTATCCAAGTTTGTCATGCAGTTTTTATTACCATCAGTGTTTCCAAGGAGACTGCCATGATATACCATGAGAATGGACATGTTTGATCGGTTGAGGATGTACTGATGCTACAGTGTCCCATATGCATTCAAATATGATTCAAAACAACAAAACATTCTCAGCTAATCACAGCTAGGCATGGTTAAACCTAACATTTGCCTTAGAAACATTGGAAGCTAAATAGCTAAACTATATGAGAAAGCTTGGGTAGTGAGTGGTATAGAGAGTCAATAAAGAGTCAAATAATGAGTCTGGTTGTTTTGAGTCGACTGAGCCTCATTTGGGTATCAAGCATATTTTTTGGTGCTCAATTATTTTCTATCGTTTAGGAATGGCACAAGCATGATATCATTGATCATTCCACCAAAGGATCAAGTATCAAGAGTTTCTAAGATGTTGGCTGATGAGTTTGGTACTGCCTCCAATATCAAGAGCAGAGTGAACAGATTGTCTGTACTCAGTGCTATTACATCAGTACAACAGCGACTCAAGTTATATTCCAAGGGTATGTTTATAGTGTTATGTTTAGTGGCTTGGGATACCTGTGGTGTAATACATTTGAGTCCTTTTATCTTGAACCCCAGATACCTCATACTTTCCACTCTCTCAAACTTGAGGCCAATGTCCAATGGTCTTCTGCCAATGATTTTTCCTTGTATATCTCAAACCCCTACCATGATCAGTATTTGGTATTGTTACACTGTGAAAGAACCAAAATATGCCTGTTGTCATGGGTAACATCAAAAGAATAAAAGTATTCAAATAGGAAGCAAGATAATACTGAACAATGGTAATAGAAGAATATCAGTGATGTTGCCATGTCAACATGCATATTTCATCCTCAAAACTTCTGTCATGCTAAACTCAACTGAGTAATCATGGTACACCACTCTCTATTCAATATTTGATATTTTCTGAATACTGATAAATGATTTTGAATATAATTTCAGTTCCTCCCAATGGACTGGTGGTATATTGTGGAACCATTGTTACAGATGACGGCAAGGAGAAGAAAGTGAACATTGATTTTGAACCTTTCAAGCCTATCAACACTTCTCTTTACTTGTGTGATAACAAATTTCATACTGAGGTACATAATTTTTACATTAACTTGATATTGAATTTTTTGAATAAATGAGTTCTTGTTAATTAAAAGTCAGACCCAAGTGGGGGAGGGGGATGAAAAAATCAGAGTTGCACAATAAACAGAATGGAAATCAAGGGAGGGGCAATTTTATTATATAACAACTAAGAGGTGGCGTCAGATTTCTTGTATGGGTTACCAATTGAATTTCATCACCCCTACCTCCCATCCCCAATAAAAAGTGAATGGCCATGACCCCTAATGATGCATTTGGCTTGTAGGCTCTCAATGCTCTTCTAGCAGATGACAACAAATTTGGTTTCATTGTAATGGATGGTAATGGTGCCCTGTTCGGAACACTGTGTGGAAATACCCGTGAAGTTCTACACAAGTTTACAGTTGATCTACCAAAGAAACATGGCAAGTTCTAACATGTTAATAATTATGAATGAAGTTGTTCTTTCAGCAGCATGATGTAGAGAGTAAGTTGGACTTATTTTCTTTGTCAAGCTGCTAAAAGGACAACTTCATTTATTTATCTAATCTGTGTTTTGGCAGAGCCTATATTCTTTCTACAAACAACTTGACCATAATCCTGTAGCTTAGATAACTCTTTACTGACCACTTTGATATTAATCTCCAGGTCGTGGTGGACAGTCAGCTTTACGTTTTGCACGTTTGAGAATGGAAAAGCGACACAACTATGTAAGAAAAGTTGCAGAAACGGCAGTTCAACTGTACATTTCCAGTGACAGGGTAAGTTACTAGATTTTGTTTTGGTACTGTATTTGTAATTGATATAAATGGATTAAACATATTTATATAAACCCTTTCTACTATGATTAATCTATTGATTTATTTCTTAGCCCAACATAACTGGTCTCATACTTGCTGGATCTGCAGATTTCAAATCAGAACTCAGTCAGTCAGATATGTTTGATCAGGTAAATTAAAAAAAAAAAGATATATAAATGTTGCACTAAAAAGCTTTTGCCTTAAAATTGTAGAAACTGTCAAATCTACTGCATGATATATCAAAGCAGAGCATTTCCACTTTAATTCTTTGGGTTAATACATCTTCTCGCTCAGTAAATAAAGTCTATTGTATAGCACTGTTTTCATTGTGGCGTGCTAATTGAGACAATAGTCATGAGAGGGAAATTCGGCAATAGATCTACCATCAATCAAACAAATTGTTTGAAGCCTTTACATACTTGTGACTGTTGTCTCCAACAGTGTGTAGCAATAAAAACAGCACAATGCCATTATGAACATTTCATACACTTAGTATACCATTGACAGCTGTTCCCCATGCTCAATAAGCCTTTGATGCATGGTTTTATGCTGTCTAGAGCATTAGTGAACTACTTCACCATCCACTGACAGTCCTTTAGGACAGTTTACCATACAGTGGCATGTTTTGCTAGTTCAGACATCATTACAGTTATCACAGCCATTCCGTAAGACCTAAAGACTGTGTTAAAACAAGTTTATTGGATGTCAATCGAAACCTGCATCTAATTTTGATCTGTCCAGAAATGTCAATCCCCCCCTCTCACATTATTATTGTGGAGGACTCTTGCCTAACAAACATTTCGATAAATGAATTCTTAATATAATTTCATATTTTTCATGCTCTCTTAGTTGTGCACATGAATAAAATTTGAAGTGAACATTTGAAATCATTTTCTAAAACCTCACCAGATTTGTTGATAATTTATTATCTTCTTTCCTTTAGCGTCTTCAAGCCAAAGTTTTAAAACTAGTGGATGTTTCATATGGTGGAGAAAATGGATTTAATCAGGTAATTATGAATGAAAGCTAAGATTTCCTTTATGATTTTTGTTTCCAAATCTAAACTGGAATTGCATAAGCGGTTTTAGCTGTACAGTATTTCATTAGACTGATGTAGGACAGTGTCTAATGGTGATTGATGGTCTTTTATCTTGTACTTTAGGCTATAGAGCTGGCATCTGAGGTATTAGCAAATGTCAAATTCATCCAAGAAAAGAAACTCATAGGTATGGTTATTCTAAGAATCGCACATGATTGAATAATTTATTCACTAGTAAGGGAATCAATGGTAGTGCAACCGTAGCAAACTCTCACCTCTGGGGTCTCAGTTTCCCTGGACTTACCATCACATGTGACTAGATTTTGTTAGTTCTCTCCCTTGATTCAAGGGTTTTTCTATGGGTTCTGCAGTTTTACTCACTCCAAAAAAAACAAAAATACTAAATTCTAATTCAGTCAGTGATTTAGCTGTCGCCAACTTTGATCAGCCCATAGATAATTGTTTTAGGGTGTCAATAAAATTTGACATTTCCCCCCCACACAAACCAAAGTAGCCTTGACCACCATCTATACAGTGCAGCTGAGCTGAGCTGTAGCTGAGAATGCAAGCATAAGTAACATTACTGTACAGGGCTTTCAAATTTAGCCAGCGGCTGCCAGGTCTCTGGCAGTTGCTTCAATGTTAGCTGCCAGCTACTTTTTCTTTTTCTATAAAAATATTTTTCTGGTCTGTGAAAAAAATTATCAGATCACAGCCAGCTACTTCAGACTTATGACCGCCTACTTCAGACTTATGACCACCTACTTCAAAACATTTTGAAAGCCCTGCTGTGTAGTTATTATTACATGCATGATAGCTGATCCTCAGGATAATAATTTGTTTGTAGGAAGATACTTTGATGAAATCTCACAAGACACTGGAAAATACTGTTTTGGAGTAGAAGACACACTTAAGGTACTATGCTTTATACTTATATCTTTATTGTAAAATATTTTTTTATATATTCTTAATGATTTAAAGTGTTTACCAAGTTCCATTTCATTCCCTTAGGCTTTAGAGATGGGTGCTGTAGATATTCTTATAGTATGGGAAAACCTTGATGTCCAACGTATTGTCCTTAGAAACCACCAGACAGATGGTAAGTTGGTTTACTTCTGTATACTGCCTTCATTATAATACGCCAATTCACAGTTTAAGAATCGTCTTCTGTGCGCATGCGATTTTATTCCGAATTTCTCACCTTCTTTTGTTAAAACCTTCTTTTGTTTTTAATTAAACAAAAGGTGAGAAATTTGGGATAAAATCGCATGCGCACTGAAGACGATTCTTAAACTGTGAATTGACTTATTTGAGGGTTTGGGTCACAGCTTTGAGTCCTGTCTACACCGTATGTAAATTGAGTTTGTTTGAAGTGTTGTTCTTTCCTAAGCTACAAGGCTTTCTCCAGGCTATTCAGTTTCTTCCCTCCATAAGAATCAACATGAGAGTTGAGTGTTGTGTGCCCAAGTAGTGGAAAAGCACTAGAATGACTAGACACTTACACAAAGAGATTTCTTTAGTGGTCTTATATTAGAACATTCTGATATGAGTAGTGACCTCATTCACTGTTACTTGGCAGTGCTGTTAATTATCACTCTTTTTTGTTGCAGTTGATAAAGTCTTACATTTAAATCCTGAGCAAGAAAAAGACAAGACCCACTTCATAGATCCAGAGGTATATAACATGATGACACTTATTTTCTTTCCATTATTATTTTTGTTATTTTTCAACTCAATGGTTCTGATTTTGATTTTTTTAGACTGCTGTTGAACTGGAACTTGTGGAGAAGAACCCACTTCTTGAATGGCTTGCTAATAATTATAAATCCTTTGGTGGGTATTCAGGGGTTTTATTTAAATTTCAAGTATTAAAGTGCTGTATTTATGATTTCATCATTGCAGATGATTGCATTCCTTGTTGTTTGCCAGCTTGATATCTGATGCAGCCTTTAGGCTGATGGCCTAACATGCTAATGTGCAGCAAACCATTTCTATGGAGGCCCCATATATGATTCCATTGTTGTGGATCTTAGTGATTTGGCTTGCTAGCAATAAATATTTAACTGCCTTTTTCCGTTAGTGAAAATCACTGTTTGACTTTGAATTTGTTTTATTCAGGTGCTACACTTGAAATTATCACAGACAGATCCCAAGAAGGTGCACAGTTCTGTAGAGGATTTGGTGGCATTGGAGGTAGGTTGCTGAATCCATGATTTTTACCGTGAGATTTTTAGTGTATTTTTTTTCCTGCAAGTATATTGATTCTCTGGTCAAAACCTTCAGTCTCGTCATTTCAAGGATAACTTTCCTTTTCCTTTTCTTGAAGACTACAATGTTATTTAATAATTATACTGTATTTGCTATTTCCTCAGGTATCCTAAGGTATCGTGTTGACTTCCAGAGTATGGAGTACCAGGGAGATCCATTAGAGGACTATGATGATGAGGAATACTAAGCACAGGAACACTATCCAAAGAACAGTCTGAAAATGAAGCTGTCCAGCAATGAACTATCAATGGACATACTGACATCCATCTCATTAAACAATAAAAACACATACAAGAGATTGCTCTCTGCAAAAATTAACATTGTTATGCTAAATGTGCTATTGTTATGCAGCTTAGACATGCACTCTCAATTTTAGGTTCTTAGCTTCTGTCTATCCAACACTAACCAGTAGAGTGCTGACCATTGAAAATTTGTTTGACAGAAGCTAAGGACTCAGACATCTGGAATATTGATTAAATGTCTGGATTGCATAACTGTGAAAAAGGGAATAAAGACTCCATCATTTTTTGGTCAAAATTTTACACAACAATAGCTTTCATCTGAGATATGCTTCACTTGTCACACACAAAGGTTTCAGTATGATGCTCTGGAACAATTAGCTCGGAGACTCGGATTGAAACATTTTGTGTGACGAGCAAAGCATGTCTCGGCAGTGGGTTATTGCCTGCACATGTCATAATGGAACTGAGTGTTTATGGGTCCAGATCAAAGACTATAACTTTTCTGGCATCAGAATAATTGCCATTCTTGAAATATTGCACTCTGAAGTGATCAGGATATTCAGATTATGTGATGCTTGGGAATATATCATAATAAAATGTTATTGATTATGTTGTTCCATAATTCCTTCATTTTTAAAAGAAAAATTGGTAAATACCTTGCCAAGCCATATTGGGGCTGCACTATGCAACTGCTTGACAATTCTGTGGGCTTAGAATTAGGCAAAATACATTTAGGTATTTATGCAAGTGTGAAAAGAATATACCATGATATACTGTATTTGATGCCTAGTTATCGATTCCTGGTTCTGACTTGCCTTACTTTGCCCCACCAAGCTCAAAAAATTATTGAACTAGAAAATCTCAGGATTTACAACTCTGATTGTGGGAAATTGATTATAATTTATAAATAGTTTACTCCTGTGAAAATACAAGAACATTGACTTTTCATCTTTTGGAGGTTCGAGGGGTTTGTCCAAAAGTCATAAACTACAATTGAACCCCTAAATTTTTTTGATGAGGGGATAGAATGTAGACATGACCCTAACAGCGACTGTGTAGGAGACTATTCAGGAGACTACCCCAACCCTCCTGTATAGGAGACTACCCCACCTTGCTCCTGGATTGCTCCTGGATCTGCCCTTTGCTTTTCATGCTCAAGGTTTCAAAGTGAGGTTTCAAGTGAAATGCTCAGTGATTCTTGACAGGAGGGAAGAATAATTTTAATGTAGTACAGAGCCTTGTACTGAAACCTTTGGGCAAGACTAGCGAAGCATATCTTGGAAGGGGGCTATTTTTAAATAATATTTAAATAATAATTTTAATTTTTTTTAATTTTTAACATTTTTAAAAAGACCACCGAAGTTGTTGCATTAAGAAAAATCTGGTGTCCTTTGTTGGTGAATAAAGTCATTTTCTGGTGAAATATTGTTAATTTTGCGTCTGTGAATAAAATAGAATGATTTAATAAAATAAATCAAAGAAAAATAAAATAAAAAGAACAAGCTAAACAACCTAACACTAAAATGGGCTGCCTGTGGTGCTTGTCGATTCGCTTGGTCTTCCTGTGGTTGGAATTGACGGAGAAAATAAAGAGCTTGGGGCAGAAAGTCAATTTTTTTGGTTGGAAACCGCTAAAAGTTCAGTTGATTTTTTAGCTTTTTGAGATAGTTTCGAACCTTAAAGTCAAGTTATAATAATGTTATCTTAGATGATAAGGGCTATTCACAACTTAAAGACTTCGTATTCTAGATTTTTAGGTGTAATTTGTAGCGAAACTAAACTAATGGAAGGCTCTGAAAACAACACGTGTTTGGATCAAACACAAACAAAACCTTTGGAAAGTTCGAATGATGATCTACTGAAGACTAGTTTGGCTGAAAAAAGACAGCTTGAAGAAGATGGAGAAGGGAAAGATGGAGTTCACAAGGACAAGAAAATAAAGATTGATGATCAAGAATCGAAGGTATGGATTAATGGCTTAATTCGAAAGTGAGCTGCACAAAAATAGACCAGAAATGTAAGTATAAGCTTACATGACGGATGTTACTCAAGGTTGAAAGAATTTTACACTGTTGTTTGATTTTTTTTCTCCTATCAACAATTTGCATCCTATTAAAACTTGTTGATCTCCCTGTCCACAGGAAGCCCACTCAGTGAATTCTTTATATTCCATTGCCACTTAGAAAAGGGAAGTTCCAAAAAATATCTACTGTTCTGTGGAGAGATTTACATCGATTCCAATACCTCTAAGATTTCACATGGATTAAACTATACTTTTGATCCTTAATTTTAGTCTTTAGTTATTATTATCTCCATAATTCTATCTCTTTCCTCATTTTGTTTCTTTATTACTGTAATCTATTTTCTTAATTTCATTTGTAAATCTTCAGATATGATATATTCACTCTCGACCCCAGAGCCCTGCCATTCTTACTGCCCATGTACGACGAAAGCACATTGTGCCCCAGCACTAAAGTTTGCACGTGAACATGCTCAAAGATCTTGTCACCAAATGGAAGTTAAAAGCTCTACAATGAGACTAGTATACCTAATGTGTTAATGGTATTATCTTATAGGGAGATGATTCAGTGGACAAGATAACGGGAAGTGAAGATGTTCTTCCAAGAAAAAAGAAATGTGCTCTTCTATTGTCGTACTGTGGTGCTGGATATAATGGCATGCAAATGTAAAGCATTGCTCTTTCATTTTCATTTTCTTCCCTGCATTTTTATTGGTTGACATTGGAAGCCATTTATTATCTATGATTTTATAGGATATCATTCAATGATAGTATTCACTAATATTATCCTAATAATTAATTATTAGCAATCCTGGTGTGAATACCATTGAGGAGGAACTGATCAATGCATTATACAAGGCCAAGACAATAACAGAAGACTGTAAAATTAATCCTGGCAAGGTAATAAATAGCTTCCCTTAGATGATGGTGCTGTCTGTGTGTGTGTGAACCAGATGCTAGTAACTTCATTTTGTAGCTAATATTTTACTCATACGTTTTACCAGATGTCATTTCAAAGGTGTGCAAGAACAGACAAAGGTGTATCTGCAGCAAGACAGATTGTGTCATTAAAGATAAGTATTTTGTTCAACTTGCTGAAACTTATGATGTTGAATGGCAACAATATGCTACTAGATTTGTGTACCTTTATAAGTTAATAATCCTTTGTCTTTCTTCCCTTTACATGGTACCGCTGAAGAGTATGATTCCTAAGATCAATGAATATTTACCATCTGAGATAAGAGTGTTTGGTAGGTATAGCAAAGAAAAAGAAAATTATAAGTAAAGGAATAAAAAAGAATGTAAATGTATGGGAATGAACATAGAAGCAAAAGAAACAAATAGGTTCAATAGTGAAATGAGTGAGGGGAAAATATATTGGTGATTACTTTAAATGAATATATGAATAAGAGTGGGTCACTGGGTGAGTGAGTGAATAAATGGGTGTACAAATAGATGAATAAATGAATGAATAAATGCATAAGTGAATGAATAAGTGTGTGCATTAGCAAATTAATGAATATTTGGACAATTGAGGGAATTAGAATATTAAATTGGTTTTATGTGACTTCATAAAAAATATAAAAATGATATCACCACTTTAAATTTGTCTTAATGAAAACAAAACAAATTGATTTATCTTTCCAGACATTATTTGTCACACATTATAATTATTGATTTTATATTTTCAGGATTTACAAAAGTAACTAAAGCTTTTGATTGTAAACTAAACTGTTCTGCAAGAACCTATGAGTATCTACTACCAACATTTGCCTTTGCCAAAGAATATGTGAGTTTTACTACATGTATACTATTTATACCACTTTAAGCTTTGCAATTATTGTAATTTAATGATTTATCATTCCAAATAACCTTTTACCTTTTTTCAGCAAACAACGAAAGATTACAGGCTCACAGGTATGTGTAATGTAATCAAGAAAGATACAATGGTTAATGTAATGTGAACTCTTGGTGAACGTATCATTGTGCGGCCTTACTAACTAAGGTGCTTTCATACTATCCAATTCTCTCGCTTGTTTGTTTGGGAGGCAAGGGTGGTGTAGCAATCAGAGCGCTCACCTCATTAATGTGAACTGGGTTTGAGTCCCGTTGGGCTGTCATTTGTGAGTAGAGCTGCTTGTTAGTCCTTCCCTGTGCTTTGAGCTGGAGTTTTTTCTCTGGGTTCTCCAGTTTTCTTCCCTCCACAAAAATCCACTTCTAAATTCCAATTCTATCATGGAACGAGGGCCACAGGTTTGTTAGCCACTTGCTATTAAGTGCTACCCTCGTAAAAGCACTGGACTTTTTTGCAGGAGAAGGGGTTTCCTTATTCCTCATAAGCTTATAAGGTCATTATTTTCTTTCTTTCTTTGTTATCAGATGAAAAATTGGCTGAAATCAATGAAGTTCTATCTGTCTATGTTGGTACTAGAAACTACCACAATTTTACCTCTGGAAAGTAAGTATTAGCTGCTACTATCATTTAGAAAATATTGGTCAGGAGTGATTTTCATAGTAGTCAGGCAGGGACAGCGGAGCATAGTGTTTTTTTTTTTTTGTGGGGAGGTCTGAGGGAATGCCCTCAACCCCTCTGAAAATTTGGAAATTGAGGCTCTTGGAAATGCAATTTCAAGTGCTGAGGTTTTGTGGAGCAATTGCATCATGTTAAGGTTGAGGCAACTCAACTATAGAATATATATATTTTTCAAAAAATGTGGCGGGTTACCCAATCCCCTCCCCCTCCAGGATGCCTGTTGGAAAAACATACATAACTCAAACATATGGTAACAGTGTAATGGCTTCCCAATGTTTCCATTTGATTCATTTAGTCAAAGTTACAGGGTTACAGTCTGTTCTTTGGTTTATCGTAAGACATTTCTAATTAAAAAATCTGAGATAGTTCTGAAAGATAAGAAAATAATGATATTTATTATATTTCTAGAAAATTTGAAGACCCAAGTGCAATGAGATACATTAAAAGCTTTGTGGTAGGTGTGCGCACTCATTGATAGTATTATACAACTAGTTTTATATCATTGCCCTTACATAATGCATCACTTCATTGCATTGTATCCTATATTACTAAACAACACAACATGAAAAAGCTGTTTTTATTTGTAAAATAAAATAATCTTGATTATCATCGATTATCATTTCAGTGTGGTAAACCTTTTGTGAGCAATAACATGGAGTTTGTAGTTTTAACGGTCAAGGGACAAAGTTTTGTTCTCCACCAGATAAGAAAGATGATTGGTGAGTGTTACCGGATAGTGTCTACATTTCTGCAGCCATTTCTAGTACTACTGATTATTACTTAGCCTGCATCACATCCTGGGTATTTGCCTGGATGCACACAGGCTAAATATGACTGCAACTCTTAATATTCTGCAAACTCAGGCATTTCAACAGCTTGTTGTGAAATTGGTTTTTCGCTGCTGTCAATCAAAACTAATTAGTCAGTACCTTAAATATTTTTGACTGGCAGAGTGAGAAACCAAATTCCAACAGGGAACTCCAATACTAAGTTCACAGAATACTGTGAATCACAGTAACTAAGATATTTCATGTGTTGGATGCATCTAAATATAGGTCTAGCAATAGCTATAGTACGAGGTGTTGCACCAAAGTCTACCTTTGATTTGGCTTGGAAAAAACCGAAGGTAAGTCATGTGACAGATCCAGCCAATAAAATTGTACAACTTGTTGTGTAACATTGTTGCATTGCGATATTTCAACTACTATTCCGATTTTTCCAAGTTTTGATTGGTTTGATTCTGTTCTCTCAGGTTGACATCCCCAAGGCTCCAGCTCTAGGGCTTGCTCTTGACAAAGTGAGTAATGCGGATTTTTTTGCAATGTTCATAAGCAGCAAGTGTGGTTTGGCTAATGAGGTTGTCTTTCATTTGCAGACTAAGGGAGGGTAATCTGGAAAGTGTGGTATTCCAATGCTTTCTAGTGTTAATAGCTGTGCTTCCTAATGTCTTTATAACAAGGAGTCTGATTGAAAAATGACTACAATCACACTAAAGAAGCGATTACATGGAGCAATCTTTTCTTCACCTTGTCTTGCAATGGCGTGCTACAGTGCAATTTGAAAAAAAAATATTGCGAGACAATCGTTGCCAAAAGTAGAATTCGTTTCTACTTTTGGTAACGAGTTCGTCTCCGTTGCACCGTGTAAACCCTCTTGCAATTTGTGTCGCAACGCCGTTGTGAACTGGTTTACAGACAAGTGGCAGATAAAATTATTCCATGTAATCGCGCCTTAATTTCCCATTCATCTATTCTTTCATTCATTTGTATTCAGGTTCATTTTGATGCATATAATCGAAAGTTTGGTTCTGATGGAATACACGACCCACTTGAATGGGAAGATGTTGAGGTAAACATTACAATATCCCTTGACCGAAAGACCTAATGAGTTATATCCTACACCTATATGCCTCCCCCTCCCCGGAAACTAGTTCAGACTCGATATGTCTATGGTATACATCTTTTCGAGCTTAATACGCAACCGTTAAACAAAGAAATGATACTCTAGGGAATGACAAGTGCTGTGAAATAGGGAAACATGCTCAATTCAAGATAATGAGGTCTATTAATTAGCAAAGGATATCTTTATTATTATTATTTTTCCTACAGGAAGAGATAGCCAAGTTCAAAGCAGCATATATTCACAAGCACATGATTGAGACTGAAATGAAGGACCACACGTATCCTTCTATTATATATTATACTTATTTTCATTATGTCGTAGATCCCCCTTTCAGTTTCTGACGAATTAGAAAGTTACCATTTAGATATCGCGTCTATACACTTGGTTGTTCACGAATTCAGAACGACAGAGAATTGTTTTTAAATGCAGGGATTTAATGCGCGCATCATTTCGTAAAGTAGAATATGATTATTGGTGGCCTAGGACGTGATGCGCAACTTTGAAGAGTCGAATACGGTGGAATTTGGCTGTTGAAACACGCGTTTGACTTCAGGGGAACGTTAACGGGGATCTAAGGGGGTGTAGCGGTGTAGTGCCTCTCTGACTTCTGAAGTCTTGGGTTCGATTTCTGGACTCGACATCACATGTGAGTAGAGTTTGTGGGGTCTCTATCTTGATTCAAGAGTTTTCTCCAGGTTCTCTGGTCCTCCCTTTTCAAAACCTAAAGCCCTGGCTAAACGAGAAAACGTTTCAAGTAACATGTTTACCGCGCGCATGCTTCTTCATATCTTCCCAGTTTAGCCACGTCTGAAACATTGCTACGCGCGACAGATTTTGATTCTGAGACGCAAGCTGAATTCCAATTCGATCTGTGAGTGAATCTTGCCCTGACTTTAATCAGCTCAGAGGTTATTTCAGAGTTCGATGAAATTTAATGGGGTTTTTAAGGGGATGGGAATCTCTTCATGAATGTATGCCCTTAACCGTGTTACAGTATGACGCGATGGTTGAACACTCTCAGCGGACATACGTACAACAACGATGGGATGGAGGAGATCAAGTCAAAGAATGAAGAAGAATCAACACCTCAAGAAGCTCCTGCGTCTGAAGAGAAGAGTTAACATGCAATGTATATTTTTACTATTAACTAAGTGGCCTTCATATTAGTTAAAGTAGACAAACCTTCTTCTAATTATAAAAGACTGCGACATTGAACCAATCATAGCGCGCGAGAAAACCGCTCATTTAATCAGAATGTTCGAATCTGCGTTCTATGATCACGGTAATACAAGCATGCCCCATATTTCACAGTCATAAGGTAGATACTTGTTTCCATAGCCCAAAATGCCCTTCTCGAGACAGGACTGCAATCTAAACCTAACCAACCCTAGAACCGATTTCAGTCCATTCTCGATGAAGGGCAGTTTGGGCTACCTGTGTGGAAACAAGTGTTCACCCAGTCATAAGGCCCGTTTACACTGTCGATTTTTGATGCGATTTTGAATCTATAATAAATCTTGTTTTATGCTTCTAAAGAGACATTTGTCCAGGTAATCTTGGTGTCCTGAATAAAACTCTACAAGTTACATGTAATCCTTGACTATTCTTGACTATGACCAAAATGGCCGCAAAAATAGCATCTAAAATCACAGCAAAGAAAGGCAGTGTAAACGGGCCTATACGAATCTAATCTACTTTGGTACATGACAAAACCACTTTAAAATCTGATAGTTATCCAGTCAGCGTCAACATTTTATACATAGCTTGATGACTCCTTGTGCCAGTTCTCGATAATCAAACTTCTTACTTTCAAATAAAAGAAATTGAAATCATCCGAAAAATTTTCACCAAAATGTTCTGAAAACTACATATTTTGTCGTCGACGAGGAGAATGTTTCGCCTTGAATAGAGGGGATGGGAATGGCTTTTGTAATTGTCTGAAAGGATGATGGTCTTGAGCAATTCTTACATGTGCAATTCTTACATATTATTATTTTCTTTAAGATGGTTTTCTTTAAGATGGTTTTATGTAACCAAGCTCAAGGCTAAAGGCTTCTGATTATCCCACGAAGGCACCCTATAATATATTTCCATTTCCAAACGAATGTATTATTCTTGTTAGAATTAATATATCTAGCGTAATTTAAATCTTAAGATGTACCTAAACGAATAACCAGCATTTTCAACTACCAATAAACAATTTTCTTTCCAAATAAAAACTTTTTTATGTTGAGAAGCTGATTTTAAATAAGGGTTAACACTCTCAGTGTAGTACGATACACCGTTTTGCGCGCTTTCATTAACAAGATTGCAATATTTGTTATGCTATGATGTTAAAAAACTACGGGAAGTAAATAAAGGAATAAAATAAAATTAAGGAAACTGGTTGTTGTTGTCGTTGTTGTTGTTGTTGAGTGGTGGTAGTTTTTAACTTCTGCTCGACAAGCTGTTTTCTATTTCATACAAGCTATTTTTCTTTCGTTTTTCATTTATTTTTCTTTCTTATTTCTGTTCAATGTGCGATTTTGTTATTGAGATATCTGAGCCCACTATTCTTTGTTCAGCGGCCTTCATCTATCGATTAAATATATACTTCATGTAATATACTTCATGAATTCTGTACCAATCAAAATAGTGCATAATACACTATTTAGTTCATCTATAAAGTATTCCCGTTAAGGATGGATTCAGACATGGCGAACGAGCCCTTATGGGGAGAAGTAGAGGAAATTTCCTCCAAAACACCGAGTTCTCTCGTCGATAATATCGAAATGAAGGCAGTGGATTATGAACTACCTCGTCTACATCAACCATCAACTGAAAACTACCCACCAAAAGATGAGTGAGTACCAGTATTGATAGTCAAGTCTTCGGGCATTTGTTTGATGAAACGTCGTCCCCATTTTGTTCTAGGTTGCCTTCAGAGTTCCTGCCATCGGTTAAATGTCCTTTGGATCGACACAAACAAAACGTTATGCTTCATTCTATTGAACTACAGTATCATAAACGTCGAATGAGACTTGTATTGATGGCGGCCCAACATCAACACGGGGACCCAGCGGTAAGGAGACAGATAGAGCTGTTGAACATTACTTAACGCTCAAAATTAACTAAGTAAAGTTAGATGTAGAGAAAATTCAAAATTCAACCCGTAATCAAGATACATGAAAGTCATTTGTTTTTCAATTATTGTAGAAGACAGACACCAGTGAGCATGCACATCAGCCTCTGCCAGTGCATCCACCCAAACCAAGCAGATTCTGTGCCAGCCAGGGTATTATCACTCCACCAACACATTCTACTCTGATATCTAGAATGCACTCTCAACACAGGTACATGTATGGCTCCTATCAATAGGATTTGTTTATGTTTATTTGTTAATGTTTATTACACCCATTTTCATGATAACACGATCAACTCAGCCCAAGCCATCTGGGATTTTGGCCGCAGTTCAACAAAAATTTACAAGTTCAAACCATTGAAACTTAATTGACAGAAGCCAAAAACCCAGATGACTTGAATAATTTGAACTAGGTAACAAGTAACTCTGCAGCTATTTTAGCCCTTAATCCTTTGACTATTTACAAGGGTTGTCCAGTTACTGAAGTGGATTTAGATAATAATTTTTTATTTGAATATATTGTCTGAATGTAAAGGTAACCCTATGATGACCCCATGATCAGTCCCTATAGATGGGATGCATTTTTAAAGTTATTTGTGCAACCAGAAACACCACAATTCAAGTTTATTGTGAGACAATATATATTTTATTGTAGCTTGTTCATTCTTGTCCCTTCAAAAAATCAATCAAAACTTGAAGCCAGTTTTTCGCTTGTGTGGAACATGGCTATATACACCATGCATTGCTACACAGTAATAATAGTATAATTAAATAAAACTGTGTTTGTTTTTTGACAGCCTCCATGATCGTCCAAAACCATTAGTTTATCCACACCTTGACAGCTTATCAAACAGACAACTTTTACTAAGATCTGTGGCTTCTATTTGTGCTTTTTCAGGATTTGAAAGTGAGTTTTCTGTTGAAACTATAGTAAGATTCATATCTTTAAGAACTGTCTTATTACAACACAGGCATAAACATAAGCATTACACATGCAGGCATTGGTGAATCTCCTATTATAGGTAGCATGAGAGAAGACAAATTGCTACCAACCAACAGTCATCTGTTGCATGACCATGCATCAACCATGCATCAGCAATCATTGTTGATTATTGCAAGTTGGCCAATGCATGGCCAATGCTCGTCTGACAGTGGGTCATGCTTAATTTGGTCAACAGTCTGCAGATTATAGACTGGTAATAAAATAGACTTGATCATCAATGTATTATGCCTAACTTTAAGTCTATCTTTGTTGCTTATGTCTGTGCTGCAAGTAAAAACCTCAAATTACATTGTCATAACTTTTTGTAAAAGTTGTTTATGGATTGTAAATGTAACTTTCTATAAGTGTAAAATTTGTAATTCGCAGCTTTCTAGTTACTAGTTCTTATTTTTTTTAAAGTGTGTAATGAAGCAGCATTGGAGTCTCTGACAGACATCCTTCATGACTTCAACACAAGATTCTGTAAACTTCTTAGAGCTGCTGTTGATGATGAGGCAATGAATGGAGGAGCACCATTTCCAGTAAGATTTTCCAGTAGTGACCAGCAACTAACAGTCAAATGCACACCTTTAAATTGAACATAATGTTTTCCCATTTCAGACCACATGTCATTCCCTAGAGTATCATTTCTTTGTTTAACAGTTGCGCATGAGAAGACACATGAATATAGATACAACCGAAACAAAGAATCTTATTCCCAAGAGAATGATGTGGTCTAAAATGAGAACGCTTTCTGCCCAAGTTATATTTTAAACTTTATAAAGGTTTTAAAAATGAAAATCCTATGAATGTATGGTTCTAATCTTGTAGCTTAAAAAAAATCTATTTTAGGATGTTATTGATGGTGCTCTTCATGAAATTGGTATTGGGGGAATATCGACACTACAGAAATATTGGAACAACAATGTCCAAGACTATGCTCTGAGACTACAAAAAGAAGATAATAAACTAATACAACAATATCAACAGTTATCGGTAAGAATCAAATCAATGAGTAAATTATAATTTTCTATCTGTATTCAGCAATCAAGGGTGGTGCACTCACCTCTAAACTAGAGCTGGGGTTTCGGGTGTGATTCCTGGACTTGGCATCACATGTGAACTACATGGAGTTTGCAAGATCTCTCCTTTGATTTGAGGGGTTATCTCTGGGCCTCTGGTTTTCCTCTCTCTCTTTACAAACCCTAACAAGCTAAATTCCAATTTGGTCTTTGAGTCACCCATGTACTGACTTATTCCCATCTTCTGTTGCTGGAATATAGAGTAAAGGTGGCCAAGATTAAGTTATCTTTGAAAAACTTTTTTTTCAACAGGATCCTTCAGCAAGAACTTCTTTCCATGAGGATACTTCTGGCACTTTCCCTCCTGTGTAAGAAAACTAATAAAAATTGTACTTTTATATAATCTAAAGAACTAAGATTACCATATTACACCCTCCTGCACCACCAATGGCAATGCATTCATGCATTTTAATCTTGGTAAATATAAACTTTATTTATTAATTCTGTTGTTTGTCATCATGTTTTCCTTTAGAAAAATGGAAGAAGAAGTGGAGGGCAAATACTCTTCATCTCTGGCTTACAGAACCTTATCAGGGGTAAGTAATGTGATTCTCTTGCCTTCTATAGGACCTGGTCAGATTTCAAGAATAGGGCTGCAATACCATGATCAACTTTATCCAACCCCCCCCCCCCCCAAAGGGATGCACAATATTTGAGGGACTCCCTTCCATGTTCCATGCTTGGTTGAGTATGGTGTAGGGTCTCATCAGTGTTATATAGAGGTTTTGCATAAGAAAGAATTCAATTCCAGAGAGTAAAGGGAAAAGTAGAATAAAGTACAAAAGCATTGTCCTTACAAACTATTGGTTATTTCTTTCAGAGTGATCAAAATTCAGAGTGCTCTGGCCTGAGGTATAGTGTCTGATACTAAATTATTGTCCGAATTTCAAGCTTATTTTTGTTTTAGTAAACTCTAATTTGTTGCCTGTTGTTTTTGTAGTCCTTATGGAACTGCAGTCCCTTCAAATGGAAATGGTACTGGTGAGTTAGTATTTTACACTGCGGCTACTACATGTATAACTGGGGCCACTTAAGCAGTGAGAACCAATCAAAATGTAGAATGAAAACTATGCATTCTACTTTGGTTAGTCAGGCAGCGTTGTAGGGTCACAGTCAAAAATAGATTGAACCTTGTGTTGAATATCTTGCAAGTTACAAAGTAGGTGCACAAAGTAGGCCCAGGGAGGGACGCAACCCTCAGAATCAAGGAAAGATAACATTATTTTGTATTACATATCTTTAAAATAGGGGCATGAAGTCGATCAACTGAGGGGGTGCACACCCCTGCACCCCTACCCTGGATCTGCCCCTGTGCACTGACTAGAAAGCTTGTTGAATGATCTTGGCTTATCATTTGATAGTAAGTAACTTTCTTTTTTAATTTCAGCCACTGCTGAAGTTACCAGCGATCCAAGTTCACCACACTGGACGATGCATTATAAGACAGAGCCAGTAGAAGAAGGTTATGAGGACTCAATATCTGTGGTCCCCGCAACTCCTCAGCCTGCCTCGTGATGTGTAGATAGTCATCTTGCAGAGTTATTTATCCAAGAAAACGAAGAAAAAAAGAAGTCAAGAAGGGACAAAGGAATATCCTAAAAAAATATTATCATTATGTATTGCCTTTTTCCTTCGCCCGGATATTGTAATAAATTGTGATGAGGGGTTGAACTCTTGCCGAAATTAAGTAGAGATTATTATTTTCTTGCTCATTTTATACAGTTGAACGTAATTTTCAAATCGTTCAACTCTGAATTTGTCTTCTCCAGAAAAGTTTTTTTGAGGAATTTTTCTTGAAACTTACGTGAACCTTTCGAGGTTTTGTTACACCGTGTACCATGTACCACTAAAAGTTTGCAAACTCTGCTCAAGGCCAAGCAATAATCCAGGACGAAGTGAAAACTTGTCTGTGTTCCATGGCCTTTTGTTAGTAGAATACCGGAAGGCACAACTAGAAATTACGCATTGAGATACCATCTTTCCAACTTGCAGCGCAAGGACAAATTGCGTCTCAAGCTGCAGGAAAAGTAGAATGATTACTTTTTTCAACGCAAAATGACAAAATGACCAACAATACTAGAAGTACAGTATGTCATTACGTAGAAGTCGTTACACTCTATTTGCAACGCTGATATTTTATGACTGCGAAAATTTCAGGACATACGTGCAACATGTCTTATAAATACTATATTTCGAGCTATACTTCCGAGCTTCAACTTCCTTCTAAAATCTTTCTTGCACTTTTTTTTTGTCACGAATGAGGTAAGTAGTAAATTTTCTGTTTGTTTATTCTAGTGCCTTATGCAATTTCATTTTCACCCTTTCCATTCCTATTCTTGCTTCCAACATCTAAGGATGGCGTGACTGATGTTGGACGTTGCGTGACGTGGCTCAAATGACATGACTACAGGTCACATGAAACCAATGTGAGCCCTGCTGCCTGGCGTTGCATAACAACACAGAGACCTCTCAAAGACTCGATTCTTTTGGCTGCTACAATTACCTTCTGAAGCAAGGTTATATACAAGGTATGGTAAAGTTATTATATTGAACCATAGTAAGATATTCTTTATCTGACATTCTTTGATAGTGAGCTGAATTATCGAAAATTTGGCCGAGTTTGGCTCGGGGTTGATCAGTGACATTGAAGAGTTTACACGGAAATGCCTAATTCCTAAAAAAATTTAAATTTTATTTTGGTGGATACAAGGGTGAAATTTAGAAACTGAGTGCTGGAAAATTTGAGTGCATACTTTTCTTGGCTTGCTTGCAAGAAATCTAGTAACGCTAAACTCTAGGGGGAGGGGCAGGGGTTTATATCTACTTGTCGCATCCTATTACAAGGCTGTTGTGTCAGAAGCAAGCAGTTACCGTAAGCCTACGTGTGTTTCTTTACATTACTTTTATTTCTGCCACCACCCAGGCGAATGCAGACGCAACATGTTTTCATTCATTTACCTTGGCTTCTATCCATCAAATTTACTGGGCTGACTTAGTAAATAAATGTTTGATTAACGGAGGCAAAAACGGTTTCCAGAAATCGTTCACAGGTTTCAACTTGTAACAAATCTTTCTTAAAGTAATGTTTTTGGATATGTTTACATATGCACTTCCAGCCTATACCCACACCTCAGGAAAGCAGAGCAAGAAGGCTGTAAAGACTTTTGCACCAATATGTGTGTCAAAAAAAATTCATCTTCAAGATTGAATTCTATTTTGATGTGAATATTATTCATTGTTTCGAACTCCAGACAGGGATTTAGTGCAAGGGGTCTATTCCTTGGTATTGACATTTGATATGTTTGATTCACAGGAAGATCATGTCATCACGATTGTGTTATGTCATCATGGTCCTAATGGCCTTAGTTGCCTCGACTCACTGTCAATACAAGCCAACCTGGGAATCCCTTGACTCCAGGCCTCTCCCATCATGGTATGACGATGCTAAGTTTGGAATCATAATGCACTGGGGACTATATTCCGTGCCAAGCTTTGGTGTAGCTGCAGAATGGTTCTGGAATTACTGGAAAAGTGGTAGTCCACAGTACCAGGAATTCATTACCAAGACCTATGGTCCTGACTTTCAGTATCCGGATTTCGCACCGATGTTTAAAGCAGAGCTTTTCGATCCTGATGTATTTTCAGCACTTGTTGAAAAGTCAGGAGCCAAGTAAGTAAAATGGAGTAAAACATACATTACATTAGAGTGGTTTTTGTATGACTATGAAAAACTAACAGCACGGACCGCGCCTTGCCATGACCGTGTCAGTGCCGTGCCGTGCCGTGTATGGAAACTTTCGACATTCGGTGTCGTGTCCGCGCCGCGCCATAACCTTGCCGTGCGTGGTAACTTTTCACACATACGAAATCTCGTTTATTACGCGCGCACTTGTTGCTGCAGAACCATCTCCATTTCTGCGTTAACATGGACTCTATGCTTGTAATCTCTTTGCACTTCTTTCTTTTTTCACTTTACTTCATTTTTCTCTCTTTCAGGTACTTCCTTCTTACAAGTAAACACCATGAAGGCTGGACCAACTGGAGATCAAATGTGTCATGGAACTGGAACTCTGTTGATAGTGGACCCCACAGAGACCTTGTCGGTGGGTCTAGCTGAGTATATTATGATGCATAATGCTTTCCCGCTTTATGGAAACGATTCCTTGTTCCTATCAGTAGACCCCTTGCACGTGACATCAAAGCAGCTCAATTTGGAAGACAAAGCAAAAGAATTTCTATCTCCTGAGAATTGGAAACCTATTGTTTTGTCCTCAAAATTGAGCTGCTTTCCGAAGTGCTGCAAGGGGTCTATAGGTGGCTATCTTTAGTTTGTAATGAAAGTGTACATGGATAGTTGACCATGGAAGGCAGCGTTTACCCTTGAAGACTTGTATATCATATCTTCTAAATACCTTTTACCATCGTCTCTGGTAGAGAAAGGCATCATACACAACCTAAAAGACACATGCGCATCTCTGACCTAAAGATCAATATTGACAGTTATTCCCAAACTACACACTCATTTGTCAACTTCAATGGCATTTCTTTGCAGGTGAATTGGCAGACAGTATTCGAGCCAACACGGACGTCAAATTTGGGCTTTATTTTTCTCAGTTTGAATGGTACAATCCATTGTTCTTGAAGGATCAGGCCTCTGGATACAAGACAAATACATACGTAGAGGTTTGTACACGGATGTAACCCACACCATTGAAAATACAGAAAATCAGAATACAGAAAAGCTTTTGTATATTCAGCGGTTTTCCACTGTTTTTTTCCATCCGTTATTGCTGCCTAAGCATGTTTTCAATCGTGTGGGATAAAATAATTATGCATTTGATGAAAACTGTTACTCATGGGATATCCGATTTGGATTTGGATACACATTGCAGGAAATCTCCCAACCTCAGTTGCACGATATAGTCACAAAATACAAACCTGAATATATCTTCTCTGATGGAGATGTTGGTCCTCCCGAATACTGGAAGAGTTTGGAATTCTTAGCTTGGCTGTATAACGAAAGGTGGGGCAAGTTAAATACATTTTCCTAGCATTCCATGCACAGTTATAACATTAGTGAATTCTTTGAGTGCTTGTGATGTCATAGCCACCATGCTGGTCAACCATGGCCTCCACGTCTTTGGCTCTTTTGCAAATTAAGTTCCCTTGACTTTTTATGTTTCGAAAAAGTAGGTTTGTCCCTGATATATCTCACCACTAAAGGCCCCCCTTTACCGAAGAGAGGGTATTTACATCTAACTGCACTTTCAAAACAACCAAGTCAGCTGGCGTGATCGCGTTCCCCGAAAGGAATTATGGGTCAACTATTTTGGTTAACATTTTCTGTGCAGGGAGTTGGGATGCAATGCTGAATTCTCAATTCTGATTGGTTGATCTTGAGTTCGTCCCGAAGGTCAACTCAGCTGCAGTGTTATGGAGATTCGAGGACTGTAACTCCTCCTTCAATTATTTCTCCGTATTTATTTATAGCCCCGTCAAGGATACAGTTGTTGTCAATGATCGCTGGGGAAATGGAGTATGGTGTAAACATGGTGGAATATGGACCTGCAGCGATCGATATAATCCAGGTATACTGTGTTCACGAGACACCTTTGGTTTGCACCACAGAGTTGTTTGATAATCAATGGTATACCTCTTGATCCCTGCTCGTAGGTGTTCTACTCAAACACAAGTGGGAGAATGCCATGACCGTTGACAAGTTGTCCTGGGGGCTGAGGCGTAACGCTGATATTTTTTCATACATGTCGATAGAGGAACTGATATATCAGTTGGCTTCCACAGTCAGGTATGCTTTCCATATCATAAGGGTCGAGCAAATGGGATGGATGTTGTATAACTTACTCTACTCACAAACGCATGGCATTTGAGTAGAGTTTGTTAGCTCTCCCTTGATCCCTCGAGGGGTTTTTCCGGGTTCTCCGGTCTTCTCCCCTCCTCAAAAAGTGATACGCTAAATTTCAAATCGATCTCTGAGTTAGCCGTGCCCTGACTTTGATCAACCCAGAGGTTGTTTTAGGGTTCGATCTGTGAATTGGCCGTGCCCTCCTTCTTCTTTGGTATCCTGAACAAAAAAATAGGCATTCACTGCTAAAGAATTAGTTCCCAGTTTGTGTGACTTAGCTAGTGATACGAAGAATTGTGGGACTGAATTTGAGGACAAGATCAAAATGGTCCTCCGTCTCGAGTTCCCCCATTCAATCCCACAATCCTTTGCACCACGTAGTTAACAATCTCTTTGAACTAACAAGAGGAAAAACTGTTTCGATAGAAGATATCATTATTTGCTGTGAATTTTGACACTTGTATATTTTAACAGTTGTGGTGGTAACATGCTGCTCAATGTTGGACCAAGTGCCGATGGACGTATTGTACCTGTATTCCAGGAACGTTTGGTGCAGATGGGTACCTGGCTTGATGTGAATGGTGAAGCGATATATGGAACAAGACCATGGCGAGTACAGAATGACACCAATGACATCTGGTATGTACAAAATACCATACCTACCTCTATTTATTGGCCACCTATTAAATTAATAAACAATAAAGATTGAACTTGAATGATTCTGAAAAAGTCGTGACGTGTGTATCAGTGTCCCATCATTATTACTGCGCATGCTCTTGGAAGTAAAAGCGCATTCATGGGGCAAGAACAATGCAATATTCTCGCCTGACAAGATATTTCATTTCCAAAAGAAAGGACATTTTCTATCGTTTTGCTCTATAACATGGCTACTATGAAACCTTTCCATAAGAAAACCAATCAGCCACCTTTCATTAGGTTAACGTGTCGTTTGAAGATGACTAAGAGTGACAAATGTTGTGAATAAGATACGTACTCATTGTTAAAAAGGTTGTTCAATAAAAAAAAAAGACTT
Organism: Anthopleura sola; assembly: GCA_023349425.1. Lineage (NCBI taxonomy): Eukaryota > Metazoa > Cnidaria > Anthozoa > Actiniaria > Actiniidae > Anthopleura > Anthopleura sola. Next base: position 10,694,428 of record JALHLI010000005.1, on the reverse strand, counting down.
AGAGACCAAAAGAAGTATCACGTGATGATTTGTTTATTTGTTTTAAACGATATAAATTCTAGTTTCAAACTCTATAATGAGTAACAATGAACAGAGAATAATAATTATTAACTCTACTCATACAATGACTGCTGGTATCGAGCATTCAGAGCGAGTGTATTAGGTATCACGTGACATTTCTTTTGGTCCAAATGTCTTTTTCGGTGAACAATAAAATGACATTGACTGTATACAAGATGATATCAAACTCTCCATACAACCATACGACAAAAAATCTGAACTCTATATGGTATTCGAGCCCACAACCTTGCCTACTCTCCTCGTACTGGCTTTATTTTATTTTTTTATTTTTATTTTTTTCACACATTATTGCGTGTTTTGATTAGTACTCTTTTGATTACTGACTGAGTTTCTTTGTTATACTACCTCAAGGTACACAAAGAAACCTGACGCTCTTTATGCCATCGTAATGAAATGGCCAAGCAAGTCTAACAAATTAATTCTCCGAGAACCGATCACGTCTTCAAAAACCAAAGTCACAATGTTAGGCTTCTCAGACACCTTTGGCTGGAAGGCGACGACTCCGAAAGGTATCATTATCGATGTCCCCCCAGTAGCTATAGATACGCTGCCATCTAAGTGGGCTTGGGTGTTCAAGATCATCAATGCCTCATGAACCCATGGATTCTTGATATACTACTAAGAATAAACAAAGTTATGAAACCACAGAATACATATTTGTTTAGTTTTTTAATTAGATGGCGAAACATCTGGTTCAAGATAGTTTTTCAGCCTAGAAAGTAATTGATTTTGACAGAAAATTGAAATAAGAAATTACATGTTTAGAAGTGCAGGTGATTTTAAAATATTACTAGCTCGTTATCAGCAACTGATTATCGTGGGGTGTCGCTGATATCTCGTCAGTTTTGACTGTCTTAAATTAAAATTCGCCGAATTCACGAAATATCCTCTAAGAGTAAACAAACAAAAGTAGGAAAGAGAGAAATCAAAAATATTTTTCGAGGTTACATGTGTAAAGCTTTCGATTACGGTTCTGTTTGTGAGTGAAATTTTGTGTTAATTTAATTTCGATTTGAAAAGAAGCTCACTGTATTGTCATGCACTCCTTTTTTCCATTGTAGCTCGCTCTCCGTACTTTAAATTGTACTTATCATTGCTAAACAATCTTTTATTTCAATATCGTATCGTGGTTGTTATTAAGTTACTCCAAAACATCTGCCCTTGTAATAACTAATTGTGACGAGCTAGTTTAACACAGTCAATCTCGCATGCGTTGACGTAATGCAATGGCCTTTTATAGGTTCCTTATCCTCGTCTTCGAATTAGACTTCAGTTCGACGTGATTCTTCTTCGAAAGAGGAAAAAGTGTAGGAAATATCTTTACAGATATCTTTACGATCTTTACAGAGGCCCATTATTAACAGTCAAATCGAACAGCTCATTCGAGGAAGCACAGTCAATTTGAACTGAATGTTTAGTTAGAAGGTGCCTCACACGGAAGTATTTATTCTTTTCAAGACGGAATCAACGACGAATTCAGTTTTGGTGTTTGCTGGATTTTTTGTTTGTTTGGAAGGAAGATAGAGTCAAGTTTGAGGGACAGTTGACTAATTAGACAGGTTAGTCTTTGGTTTTCTTGATCAGGAAGAAAAAAGGACACTTTCGTTTGATCCGTGTACCTGAATAATTCCACATCCTCGAAGCCAACGGAAGAGTGTGCAAGTCAGGTCTGGAAGGACTCCTGCGTGTCGATTCGAAGAAATTATTTGAAGTTTGAAGTGATTTATTGATTCTTTTGAAGGACGCACTATCATACTACACGATCATTGGGAAATTGTTGGACCTTAACAAAAAAATTCGCTTGCTTTGGCACTGTTGTTGTTGATATAAAAGCTTTCTCCAGAACTTGGCTTGCCTTACGCCCTGTGTAAGAGCTGAAATAGTGGTAGTCTCATCAAAAATGAACCTTTCAGATCTTAATGACGACGTCTCTTCTTATCCCAAATGCTTCCATGTACGAAATACATTCACAGATGCTCCTCAGGTTTACTTCACTCTTATCCTTTCTTGTATCATCAATGGCATCCTCAGTGTCTTATCAGTAACGGGCAATTCCCTGATTCTCCTGGCCATCAAGAAGACCCCTTCTCTACACAACCCATCTTACTGCATTCTCTTCAGTCTCGCCTTCGCTGATTTTTGTGTTGGTCTCTTTGTTCTACCATCGTTTGTTGTCTTCAAGGCACAGGAATTAAAACTGTTGTCAGCAGAATCAGCAGAAGACACGAAGAGCTACTTCGAAGGATACTGTATCTCTGGACTCATTGCAGATGGACTTGGACTGATACTATCTTGTGTTTCTGGGTCCATGCTTGCTGTTGTCTCGGTAGAAAAGTACCTTGCCATAGCCCTGCACCTTAGATATGCTGAAGTCGTGACCAACAGAAGAGTTATCAAGGCAATCATTGGTATTTGGATTTTTGCTGTCAGTCTCGCCATTTGGCTCTTTGCAACCCAGAATCGTCATCTGCAGTACATCACAATTTTCATTGCCGTTGTTTTCTTGTTAGTTTTTTTCCTTGTGATATTCTGCAACGTTAAGATAGCTCTGATCCTGAAAAGACACCGAAAACAAATCGCTGATGCGGCAAAAAGTACGGCTTTACAAACTGAAACCCACCAAGGCGCGTCTCAAACAACCAGCATCAAAAGGTACAAAAAGTCTGTTTCATCGATGGCATACGTCATGATACTGTATCTCTTATGCTTCGTCCCACACGGTATAACGATGCTGGTCAAGTTAAGTAGGAAAGACTACGATCAAAACTCTCTTATAGGAACTGTCAATATCACCGTCCCTCTTGTGTTTTTGAATTCTTCCTTGAACCCTTTCCTTTATTGTTGGCGTTTTAAAGACATAAGAAGTGCTGTAGTGAGACTTATCAAGAAAGTGTTCTTCTCAAGTTCTTAGTTGTATTCAATCTGTGAGTTGGCCGTGCCCTGACTAGATCAACCCAGAGGTGTTTTTTAGGGTTCGATCTGTGAGTTAGCCGTGCCCTGCCTAGACTAACCCAGAGGTTATTTCAGGGTTCAATCTGTGAGTTAGCCGTGCCCTGGCTCAGACCAGCTCGGTACTATATAGGCAAGCGTTTCTAGCGATATTTGGCGTTTAAATATGAGCTAATAATAATGGAAACACGAATAACGATGGAACTAGATAAAATAGAATATCGAATTAAAGTAGCTTTTGACAAGAAATTAGCGTGTAGTTAATTACAAATTCTAGTGTCAATCGAGACCACAGAAAATTTTAGGGAATGCACCATGAATAGAATACGCCACAGTTTGCCATTGCTTTCGTGGATATTTAAATTCGTATTTGAAGTCCTTGTTAAAAGAGCAGCTGGAAGGTGTCAACTACAAGACTCTAAAACTTTGCTCAGCACAACGTACCCTATGGAAAATTGATTGAAAATAAAATTACTGATGTAAACTTCGATTGGAAGGATGTTGAACATTTATCCATGTCTAGAAAAGGAGTTTCATGGGGAAACACTGACATAAAATTAAAAGGAGTTTTACTTTATATCCAGGTGGTATTTTAATTAGTTTTTTTTGTTGTAAGAATGGTAGTAATAAAAAAGAAAACACAAAAAAAAACACACACAAAAAAAAAAAAAAAAAAGAAAGAAAGAAAAAAACAAAACAAAGGGAAACCATACAAAACGCACAGTTTGATTGTAAATTTTAAAGTATTTTTTTCATAGGATTGGCACAAGTAATCTATAACCAAAAGACAAACAGAGGAAACCAAAACCAAAACGCACACATTGATTGTGAATAGGTATACTCTACTTAGGTATTATCATATTTAGGTATTATAGTATTATCTTTTCTAAGGAAGGTTTCTATAGAAACATTGATTGTTGCGGATCACACACCGAAGCATCAGTGTTGATGCTCAATACTAGGCTTTAAAACCAACACTGAGGACACTACGACTAAGGTATGGATTTTTCCGGCACCCACCAAACCGACTGAACCTCTCTTGGCGTACTCTGGACACTTGTACCTCAAGGTTCTCTGCCGATCATTTACGGAGGCTCCCCTTCCCACTCTGCCACCCCTGGACCCCATGGAACTCCTACGACGAGGTACAAACAGCTAGTACCTCAAGGTCCTTTGCTGATCATTTAGGAAGGGAGGTTCTCTTCTCACTCTGCCACCTTAAAAGCCCCACCCCTGGACCCCATGGGACTTCTACGACGAGGTGCGAACAGCTCGTATCTTAAGGTCCTCTGTTGGTCATTTAGGAAAGAAGCCCTCCAATTCCCGCCCCACCCCTGGACCCCATGGGTCTTCTGCAACAAGGTACAAGCAGTTTAAAGAATTTCTTTTATTATACATTTTCAATTCAAATTATTTTTCAAGTTAGAAATGCTTTTAAATGTTGGAAAGAAGAGTGAAGGCTGTCGTATACATTCTGCCTACCAGGGAATTTCATTATACCTCAAAACATAAGGTGATCTTGTCACTAAATTTCATCTCTAATTCTAACTTTCATCGCGAAATTTGATCCATTTGAAAAATATCATGATATTTATTTGGCTGCTTGTAAAGTGTCTCAAGTGCCAACTACCTTATAATTACTCTATTCTGCGAGAAAAAAAAAAGTTTTAAAGCTTGTACACACAATGCAAAGTTGCGTGTTACATCGGCGACCAAAGTACTAAGGATTCCGTGTGTTCAACATCTCAAAACGCCCGCAAAAACTTTCGATGTTTTCTTGGTCACTTTTGACGATAATATGGTTTCCACTACATAAGCCACAGTGAAATTAAGATTTTTGCGATGTTGCAAGAAAAGGTAGCTAACTAAGTACTGTAAAGTGGCCAGAGTGTTAGTAATGTCAAGGACAGCAACGCAGTCCCAGCTTCAATAAAACCTATGATCCTTTCTTTTTTCGCCGGATTTGAAGGAATTACTCAACTGATACTTAGTTGCACTCTACAATCAACGACGAGACCTGCGCGACGCAAATCGTGTAGTGTCAACTGCATCGTACCATTACACACGTTTTTTCGCATGTGTCGTTATCTATACGACAAATCGAGCGCGACATGTCGTAAGGTTGCGCAACATGTCGTATCTTACATCTCGCGAAGTCCTAGTATTCGTATTCCTAGTGTTGCAAAATAGCTTTCGCTCACAAATAATTGAGCGTGGCATGTCGTAAGTTTGTGTGACATGTCGTATCCATCTCGCGAAGTCACAGCATTCGTATTCCAAGTGTTTCAAAATATTTTTCGCTGACAAATAATCGAGCGCGACATGTCGTAATGTTGCGCAACATGTCGTATCTAACATCTCGCGAAGTCCAAGTATTCGTTTTTTTAGTGTTTCAAAATAGCTTTTGCTGACAAATAATCGAGCGCGACATGTTGCGTAATATGTCGTAATGTTGCGCAACATGTCGTATCTAACATCTCATGAAGTCCTAGTATTCATAGTATTTCAAAATAGCTTTCGCTGACAAATAATTACAATATTGTTGTAACTGGACACTCCACATATAGGCGAACGTGGTTTGGATTTCAATGTTTTGTATCTTACACGATATTGCCGTGTTTATTATTTACTTCCATCAAATATTCTAATGTTATTAGCAATAAAGACATCTAGGTTTAGACTGAATTATTTATACTTCTAACGAACCAGTAGATGAGCTAGTATCATCGGGAGTCTTTTGACTACCCGTCTGGCTACCCGTCTGGCTGCCTGTCTGGCTCCCCCCTGATCCGTCTATGGAGTCCCTGTCGGAGGGTACACGTAAATCATTCGGATGCTGTTCGGCATCTCCTCCACGTGCGTAAAACAACTGCTGTTCTCTTTTCTCTCGAGCGAACTCTTCTTCTAGTCCCTGAGAAGCAAAACAATAAAATGTTATACATACATTGATCTTAATTACTGGGAGGTTGGAGTTTCGATCGTTGGAGCTACGAGAACCAACTACGCCACGCAGATATGCGTTCTCATTGCGCAAGGTTTGGGATATTAGGCATTTCGAGATCGAGGAACAAACTGAGTCAAGTTGACATATTTACAGTGCATTGTTTTAGGGGACGAAATAGACGCCATCTTGGAAATAAGGGAGCCCTGCGCATTCGCCTTACGCTTCATAAACAATAGAAGATTATTGCGCAGAAAATTTAATTTAGTAAACTAGGTGCAGACTTATTGTATTTGAAGGAATACCCACCTTTTTTCTTGGTCCAAGTTCAGCCTTCCATGCCATCATCTGTGAATTATGCTTTTCATCGCGTTCCTTCAACTTGAGGGTTTCGCTCTCCATCAACATGTGCCTCTTTTCGTTCTACAACCACAGTCAACGTATTAAAGTAAGTCAAACATCTATATTTTCTTGAAATTTCGGGATACATCGCACCAATTTCCAACCCCCTTAAAATCCATACCCATCATATAATAAACCCGTTAGTGAATCATTAGTAAACTGAGGCCAGACACGGAGGGTGTTTTCCTTCCTTTTCAGGTTTTCCTTACGGCCTCAGTTTTTTTTAAGCTTCGGACACACGCTGCAACATTGCTGGCAATCGATGTTGGAGCCATGTCACATGACGCAATTGTTGCACGTATCGGTTGCTGAAGTAGACACGATCTTACTTCAGCAGCATTGCCTGTAATATCACGCGCAATACTGCACCGTCTGTCCGAGCCTTTATGCCCCTCATCCGCGCCACGAAAAAACTAGAATAAAAAACAAAACACATAATACCCCTTTCCTTTCTTCAATCTTTTACTAGGTAGTCTCGCATTCACTAACCTGTAATTGCTGCAGTTCTTTAAGAGCAGCTTCGGACGAATTCTTTAATTCTTCAGCTTCTAAGTCTTGTCTAAGCAGCATCGTTTCGTATTCAGAACGTGCTCTCTTGCGCTCTACCTCTTCAAACTTAAAACACACCACACCGTTAATTTCTTTCATGAATTTCTTTGTAAGAAAGATAACACAACTAAAGATACCATGGCAACACTGTGGATCTTCAGTTTTCAAGAAAACCAACACATTTTCCGAAATAAAACGGTATCTTCAAAAATGTTCAAAAATTTTTAGGGTGAGCCCCACCTCGCCCCTTGCAACTCAAAATCAAAATGCGACCATTTCTTGTCAGCCACTACCATTTCCTCAATAGTTCCTCAATAATAACGGCTATTCAAAAACTCTAAAGAAATAGTGTACATTCTTGTGATGACAACGCCCTTCCCAACCCCCAAAAAATAGTTAACAACTTTGTGGTATGTACCTCTCTCATTAGGTCCTTTTCTTGTTCCAGAGAGACCTTCTTATCTCGTAGTATTTTACGGTAGTTCTGCGCCTTGACCTTGATCTCATTACGTTGTATTTTCGGCAGCCTTTTCCTTTCAATTTCGTGCCGACGCTTCATTTCTTCGTCTTGTAGTTTGGTTAAATGTTGGTGTTGTTCTACTTCCTGGAAAATGACAGGAAAATGGTACCTTAGAAACATGCGTCGTCCAAAAAGAACATGGTTCCAGGGAACGAAATTCCCGCGTTAGAGCACTTTTGGATAAGCCGCATACTAGTGCACGGCGTACTAGCACATCACTGTACAACATACAAGACTGTTTTCTTTCTTATTGGTATAAATATGGCTGCCACGAGAGAAAGTTCCATACCGTGAGACTTCCCCAGTCATTAGGAGATGGTCTATAAACCTTTTCGGCTTGGGCGCAATGTTTTCCCATTTCAGACCATGTGTCATTTCCAAGACTATCATTTCTTTGTCAAACGGTTGCGCACGAGAAGACACATGGATATAGATACACCTCAAACAAAGAATCTTATTCTATGTTGGATAGAACGACTAACGCGACGACTAACCTTTTGATGCCTGCTTAACATCTGTGATCTCTGGAGGAAGAAGGTCTCCTTCAACTGAGTCTTGGCAAGTTGATGTCGTTCATTAAGGTGACGATATTCCATTTCCCATTTTTCAGACTCGTGGGCTATATAGAAACGAAGCAACATTAGTTCAACTATCCATTTTTCCATTTTCCCACTTCTTCTTTTCCCAGTCTCATTAATTCGATTCTCATTTACTACTTTTCATCCATTTCCCATGTTTCATTTCTCCTTTTTCATTTACAATTTCATTCTCATTTCATATGTTTTCATTTCGGGTGTTGTGCATCTTAACACATAGTTGGACATACCTCTTTTCCTTTCATGTTTGGATTCCAGAAACTGCATTTCCATCTCAAACATTTTTTGTCTGTGCAAGTCGATCATTTGTTTGTAGAATTTCTCGAACTCTGTTTGTTGCATGGCTAAGAACTCGTGTTCCTGGAAGAAAATAGCGTCAATGTAAGCGCAATAGCACTATAATAGCACTAGATGGATCTTTATTGATTCACCACTCAGGTGCATATTTGTTAGAAGCCTTACAATACAACACTGTCATGGCGAAATCATTTACTAACCGCTTGACGATGAGACACATCTAGTTCATCCTTCTTTTTCTTCCATGTTTCTTTACGCTTTGGGCGTGGTAGTTTATCAATCTAAAACACGCAAGATTTGTTATAAGAGTTTCAGGGTAAATTTGAAGGGTAAGGTTTATCAAACCAATATTTCAGAGCATCAAACAATACAGAAGCTCTTACGTCTTTCTTAGACTTCTTGCCCTCTTCTTTCAGGTTCTCTTTAAATTTTCTTAATTCCTTTTCCTGGATGAATCAAACAAAGTGTCAATCAAATACGAATGACTAAAAAAGGTTAAGCAAATATTTTACTTCGAAACCGCGAGGAGTGTTTGCCCAATTCGAGGGTGCGAATGAATGCCTAACAGAGAACTCAACTCCAAGTAACACCTGGTAACACAAGGCAATGCGGTGTGCTGAGATTGCGCAGATCAGTGTGTCTTAGCATTTGAACTTATCTTTACTTAGCGCAATAGGGGTCAGGAATTGAACGATTTTTATTTGCACTTGGGGGAGGGAGAGGGAGAGGGAGAGGGAGAGGGAGAGATCTCGAGAACAGATACCTGATCTTGTCTCATTTTCCTGGATGACGCCCTCAAATCAGCATTCTGTGTTAGCTCTAGTTTCTCGATTTCTCTTTTCTGGTTTCTACTTAGGTTGTCTAGGTCGCCTTCAAACTTTTTCTCGATGTCCTAATATGGATGGACAGATAATGATACAGTTAGAGACGACATGGCATAATTAATCAACTATGGGCCAACATTTCTTCGATAATAACGTACCTGGATCTCTTGTTCGAAGCGCTGTTCCTGCGCCTCCCACTGTCTGCGTATCTTAGACATCAGTTCCATTCCTTGTTTCTGCTCCTGGCGTTGAAACACCTTCATATCACGAAGGTTCATCTTTCTGTTGGGACAGCAGACAAAAAGCAAGTTCAGCTTAACGGAATGCACAAGGTAAGAAAGTATAGAGCAGATTTCGTATGAGTGTGACAAGCCACGACACACGGCACGGTTACGGTGCAGTGTTGAAAAAGCACGGAATGTCGCATGTTCCCATACACGGCATGGCATGGAATAGGAAAAAGAAAGAGAGAAGAAGGAAGAGAATGGAAGAGAAATGTTGAACATACCGTTGTTGTTGCTCTTTGAGAAGTGCATTCTTAAAGTCCTCACCACTAACGTCAACCACTCTTGATGTCGTCTCTGTCACTATTTTACCATCTTCTGTAGCAAATTTACGTGTTCTTTTGAGGGTCTTGAAATGTTTCTCTCCCTGGAGAATAACCAAACAATATAAATAAAGTAAAACAAAAACAAAAAATTGACTAGAAAGACACGAAAACAAAGTTTTTTTTTGGTTTAAAGACTCCTTATGTATAGATTCAATAGACCGTCTTAGCTTGGGCGTAATGTTTTCCCATTTCAGACCATGCGTCATGATAATTCCCTAGAGTACTATTTCTTTGTTTCATGGTTGTGCATGAGAAGACACATGAATATGGATACAACTGAAACAAAGAATCTTATTCTCAAGAGAATAACACCTGTTCTGAAATGGGAAAACATTACGCACAAGCTAAAAAGGTGTATTAAAACAAAACCATACAGTTGTCTATTCCTACCGTTTTCTCCGTGCCTCCCTCCTTCTTGGGTACGGTCTCTTTGCTAAGCTCAGCAGCAAGAATAGCGCCATTAGTTAACTTCTTTCCATCAGTTGACGTCTCTTCAGTATTTTTCTTGTCATCCTTATTCTCTATTGTTACATCACCATCATCAGTATATATAGCAAATTCCTTTAGTGGAGTGGTTTCTGGCTCTTTTTCGGCATCCTCCTCTTGTTTCTTATTATCTTCTTTACTTTCTTTATCTCCACCCTCATCAATGTCTATTGGAATTTCCTTCATACCGTCTTTGTTAATTTGGCTGTCTTCTTTCTTTTCCTCTACCTCTTCGTTCTCTTTCTTTTCTTCTTCACCTTCGGTTGTTTTGGTTGCATCCTCTGGTTCCTTCGCTGCTTCAACTTCCTTGTCTTTTTCTTCTTCCTTCTTTTCTTCTGCTGATTCTTTAGGCTTCTTTTCAGTTTCCTCCATTTCATCTAAGATGTTATCTAATCGAGAAGAATACTTATCATCGGGACCTTTCTCGCCTTCATCCTCGTCTTTCTTCTCCGCCACCTCTTCTGTTGTCGTTTCTTTTTTCTCTTCGCTTGGCTCTGGTTCTTTTTCTTCCTTGGTCTCCTCGGGTTCTTTCACTTCAGGAATTTCTTTCTTTTCTTCATTATCTACTGGTTTTTCCTCTTCTGTCTTCGAAGTCTCTTCAGGTTCTTTCTTCTCCTTTGATATATCTTCGGCGTCTTGTTCTGGTTTCGAAACTTCCTTCGCGCTTTCACCTTCTTTCGAAACATCTTCTGTGCCTTCGGCTTTCTTCTCAACATCTTCTACTTTTTCATCTACTTTCTTTGGTTCTTCTTCTTCTGCTTTTTTATCCTCGAAAACTTCATCTTCGTTTTCTTCCTTTTTCTCATTCTCATTCTCTTTTTCTTTGTCTTTCTCGTTTTCCTTTTCTTCGTCCAGTAGATACTCAAATGAGCCAGCACTTTTTAGTCGTTCGTTGTTATCTTTCTCCTGTGCGAAAAAACAAGCACCACATTTTAAATATTTAAGAAATGATGAAAAAAGAAACAGAGAAGAAAATTGGTAAACTATAGAAATATAGACTTAACTCAGCACCTACGTATATACATCAACAGACCCATCAGCACGTCGGAATGCAGCTTAATTTGGAGGCCAAAACAATAGGTTTCCAATTCATAGGAAACTGGAATTCTTTTGTTTTGTCCTCCAAATTGAGCTGCTTTGATGTCACGTGCAAGGGGTCTAAAGATAAAGATTTACTACCGTTTAAAGTTAGTTCAGTTACCTCTGTGTCTTCTGGAAGATCTTCAATTTCTTCAATAACTTCAGCTTTGGCTTCATTGTAGAGGTCTTTAAGAGTCTTGACGTCAACACCATTTGCCAAAAATGGATGCTGCAATGAATGACAAATTGCTTCAAACCCATTGTCCATAATGAACAGATATTTATGGAGTAATGTAGGAAAGATGAGGTTTTATTGTATACTTTAATCATTAATCTCTTTAGCTGACCTTTAACAATTCTGCTGCAGTTGATCTCATCTCTGGACTTTTTACAACACAACATGCAAGGAAATCTTGTAGATCTTTAGACCTGCAGATATAAACAGTGCAATATGTCTAAGACTATTACAGTGCATTTCACATAACTTTTGTTTGGAGGTTCTGAAGTTCAAGTCCTACTTTGGAAGTTCACAACCAACTTTGTTGGCAAACTTCTAACTTATTTCCCATGTAAATTCAGTAGTTCGATAGAATCATCTTCATGGTTTACAAGGAGCTTAGTAGCAATGAGTTGCTTCATAAAGCATGACATTTTGATATACGCTGCCTCGTACAGGTACATGTAGGTTGTTAATACTATCAGGGATCGTGGAGCATAGTTTTGAGTGGGGGAGGGGGGGGGATAATCTTGAAGGTTTGGAGGAATGCCCCAATGCCCCCTGACAATTTTGATATTGTAAAGCACACAATATTATTAGCTCACCACTTGTTGCTACTCTCAAGGGTAGGAGGATCAGCTTTTGGGATCTTGAAGAGAACTCTCATGGGATGCATAGCATGATAAGGTGGGACCATCTGAGCAAGCTCAATAATTGTAACACCAGCCGACCATATATCAGACTGTTAAGAGCAGAAGATGTATATTATAGTAGTTAACAATGATGTCAGAATGTGGTGATTCCATTTCCAACTTTTTTAGATTTTCTTTTCTTTACACACACATTCCCTTTCCAAGCATTATAATTATAATCATAGACCTTCACTTTAGCTAGCATAATGTTGTCCTATTTCAGACCATGTGTCATTCTCTTGAGAATAAGATTCCTTGTTCGAGTTGTATCCATATTCATGTGTCTTCTAATGCGCAACCGTTAAACAAAGAAATGATACTCAAGGAAATTACACATGGTCTGAAATGGGAAAATTATGATGAAGGTAAATAGGGCTATTACAACATCAACATATACCTTATAATCATATGGGTCATCTTTACAGGTCTCCGTGACAACCACCTCAGGAGCCATCCAATAAGGTGTGCCTATAAATGTTGTTCTTCTTTGCAGTGTTTTTTTGTTCTTTGCCGACACACCAAAATCAGCTGAAAATAATGACACACGTATCCAATAACTCTTAATGGGTTGATCTAAGGCAGGGCAAGGCTAACTCAGCCTACAAAATAGAATTTAGTAATTCACCTTTTCGGCGCTAGGCTTTCACGTGGTGGATCATGTTACGGTCACCAAAAAGTTCGGACATTGTTGTTGAATTGCCACACGATCGTACTAACTTTTATACAATTTATCTACTTAATTTGTTAATTCTGTTCTCAAAATCTTAGTGAAACTATCTAAATAATTTATTTCTAAAGAAGTTTTGATAAAAATTTGAGAACAGAAGAAACAAATCAAGTCAATAAATTGTATAAAAGTTAGTACGATCGTGTGGCAATTCAACAACAATGTTCGAACTTTTTGGTGACCGTAACATGATCCACCACGTGAAAGCCTAGCGCCGAAAAGGTGAATTTGGGAAGAAATCTGGGGAACCCAGAAAAAAAGCCTCAAATCAAGGGAGAGGCCAAACAAACTTTGCTCGCACGTGATCATGAGTCCAGAAATTGAACCATGGACACCAGAGGTGAGAGAAAAGTGTGCACCACCACTACATCACCCTTGATTTCACAAAATCTCGGAATGTTCACAATATACTATTAGGAAAAAGGTACTTTAAATAAAGCAGACTCCAGCTTACCCATTTTAATGTTTCCATCGCTAGCGAGTAAAAGGTTCCCAGCTTTCAGATCTCTGTGGATGATTTTATTGCTATGAAGAATACTTAAGCCCTAAGAAGGAAACAAGACAGAATTTTATCTAGCAACCTGTTAGGATCTTGTACAGGATAATACATTAAGGATCCTGGCTGGGATTTGCACCAGGGCAATGCAAATGCTTGGACAAAGAACCACCGCAGTCATCACGGCATGTCCATAACTGTTAGTTCTTTACGGTTCTATGAAATGTGCGTTACATTTTCAATACCCTTACCTCAAAAAGTTGATAACATACAGCTTTTATTTCAGGTTCAGTCAACCCTCTTTCAATTTCTAAAATAATCATTTGTAAACAGTATAAGAGCAGAGCAGATTATGGGGTGACGCTCCTATTACATGTACATGGATACGTGAGCTAGCTGCTAGGGATTTGTGGGCTATATATTAAGTATAGTTATATAGGAACTCAATATGCTTACATGCTTGGGGGTTGAGCCCATAAACACATTGGGTGAGAGGTACAGTACCAGCTGTATGTAAAACTAAGTGTGAAAAGGATTGTTGTTGTAATCCGAGCAGCCCTTGTCCAAGTCTTAAAAGTCATATATCTCACAGAATTCGATGAGTTCAACTTTTTTTCTTAAAAATTTTGAAAATGCATATTTTTGTATTGGGAAGAGACTTTGAGCTAGGGCTGCTTGGCAACTATGATGGGGTTAGTTTGGGTGTGCACCGGACACCTGGAGTGTATTACCGGCACACACACACCAATTTTGCTTCCCTATACCCTTGATTTCTATAATTATGCATTCATTACCTAACATAAGGTCATCTAGAGCTCCTCCTGCACAAAACTCTAGCATCATCTGATGAACACAACAAAACATTAAATGTAATTATTAGAAAGATTAATATTAGAAATTAACAATGTGATTTTTCTTTAAACTTGTGAAAAATCAATTCCTTAAAGTATATCTTGCCCATTTGGACCCTATTACATGAAAAAATTTTAACATCTTAATTTCAATGATTTTTGCAATTTTGCAAAATCCAAAAATTACCGAGATTCTCAATATTATGCAAACTCAGTGGTTTCAAATTGCCCATTCAAAGTTGGTTTTTCAGTGCTGCCAGTCAAAAATATAAAAAGGTACTGACTGAAAAGCAATTGAAATGTCTGAGGTTGCAGAATATCAAGAATTGTAGTAAAGTGTTTCAAAACATGCTACCTCCAAAATCGCCAAATTTACACATCTCGAAAATTCCAAGTAATAAATAGCTCTTATTGACCAAGTTTGAGGTCCATACCGTAAGTTATGGACTGAGTTTTTCCACTGCCTCATGGCCCAAGCGCATAGCTCGTGGGCAATAAAAAACGTGGAAAAACAAGGATCCATAAGTTAAGGTATGGACTGAGCAAACAAGGTTTTAATAAGATGTTTATTATACAGCAAGGCTAGGAGAGACAATTTTGATTTTCGGTACCGTTAGTTATGGACTGCAAATTGACCAATCATACTGTAGTGTGTAAAATTATCTTGCCATGTAATAAATAGAGGATATTACATGGGCATGCGGAGATACAAATTTTATCTTTGAGTGTTGATATATCAGCATATACAAGCAGCCATGTAATGTTCTGTTTATTATATGAAATCTTCAATGAAAAACTATGAAGAATTTGACTTTGGTTGAAATTTGTCACCACCAGTGTTGATATAAATTGTATCCCACTGGCCACTGGTGGGAGTGAGGATATCAATTTTATCATTTTGATGTCACTCAATATCACACTCTATTTCACATAATAAGGTTGAATATGCTTATATAAATGCCAATACAATGAGCTGGAATTTAGTATCATATGACTTACCCATAGCTTGTTACTGTGGTAGTATGTATGATGTAATCCCACTATATGCTTGTGTTTTACCTCACTTAAAATATCAATTTCCACCATGAAATCCTCTAGCTCGTTATCATCATTAACCTCAATAATTTTAGCTGCTGCAAGAATGTTTTCTGTTTTATGTTTGGCCTGGAAAACAAATAAATTTAGTTAATAACAATAATAATATGAATTTTTTTTAATGAAACATTAGTAATTAAGTTAACATACAAGAATCTTGTTCTTATTCGTGAATAACAAAACATAAATAAAACTCCTTTATTGAAATTTTCAAAAACTGACATCTTATCGGATCCTGGAAGAGCCAAATTCAAATCGTTCAAGTCCTTTAAAACCACAGACTTTACTGTATGCATATACTATAGTTTATTTTGTTCACTGGAAGCTATTCCAACAAGTATGTTGTTATTATTTGTTTATTCAAATTTGAAAATAGGTGTTAACTTTCCATTAAGTAATTATGAATATGATTTACATGCTTGTATAATATGCCCTAGGATTATCTAGAAATAGAGAAAATAGCCATGAAAATATAATGTGAACAGTTTCAATTCTTACCAAACAAGAAAGTAATATCTACCATGGAACATATAGTATGTCTACTTCGAAATGACTTAAAATATGCATTGCTTTTTCTATGCATCAGTGACCTCAAGTTTTGATATTGCAACCACAAGAATTTGCTTTCGGAATCAGAGATTACAAACTACTAGACAAGATTATGAGAAACGTTATATGGACTATAATGTGCTGGAATAAGTCCCTCGCTATGAAAGAGAGAGAGAGGTAAATCAATCCTTGTCACAATTAGTATTATTCATATTCATATCTTGTCACAATTAGTACTCTATTGAATTCGAGATAAAAACACATGTATATGAGTAAATTAACATAAAAATATATACATCTTTGGAAATTAACAACATTGATTACGCTGACCAAAATGTATTTCATCGGAATTTACGATTCCACAGAACAATATTGAATCACTTCAGTATCAATGGTCAACTCTTTAATAATTGAAAACTAAGGGTATATTTTGTCTGGTGGATGAGCTTCTAGAGGGATCTATTTTACTGGATAAGGAAGCTGAATACAGTGATTGTGATTTAAGCAAGGTTTTTGTTGTTATTTAAGAATGAGTACAACAGGATACAAGTAATACTTTTCAAGAATATCCTGAATGCAGTTATAAATATCAAAATGTATTCCAGCTTAAATCATTGTTACAGCAGAGGAAAATAATTTGATTAATTTTAATAGCAGTCGTGAAATCGATCCTTGATTTAAATAACAATTTACTTGTGCAAATTTTTAACTTCTGAGAAGTTATTTTTGTGCAGGAAAAAATGGTAACTGGAATAATCAACCAATCAGGAATCATTTATTTTGCCCTTTGAATGATAGTATACCGAGTTTGTGTCATGTCTTTAATCCAACTTAAGTCAAAGAGAATTATTTTAACACCTTGTAATGTACAAACATGCCGAGCTAATGATACTGACTTTGAATACAAAAATAACCAAGAATATAATATCTGAAAATATATAAAGATATCTTAATAAATTGATAATCTTTTCGATCTAAGGAAGGGTAGACGTAGAAAGGGAAATATTGAATAGTGCTACAATGCAAGTAGCACCTTCTCCTGCTGAGCCAAGAAAACCCTCGGCTAGGAATCGCGTCAAAACAAAAGTTCCATTCATAACGAGAGAGTACAAGAGAATGAACTCCAGGAGTTGTACAGGTTGTACGTTGACACTAGAAAGTCATTTATTTAGTCAAAAGATTTAATTCCGCGAATCATGCCGATGAATTATGACACATTGGCTATTGATAGTTGGTGTAAAACGTCGATTCAGATCACTAGTGAAGGAAACATTATCAGCTAGAATAACATCTGCTTGAGCTAGGAGATCGAAATATGCCGAATAACAATTGGCTGGCGAAGGAATTAAGTGTTATCTTGACGGTATTTAAAAGGGCTACAATGGGATGAATAGATTTTTTAAAAACCTAGTCAAATTTATTTTGATTTCTGCTCAGTCTTTAGCATGGACGATGATTGATGCTCTGGGAAGACAGGCGGAATCTTGTATTCGTAAGTTGAAAAAGTCTTGACATTATATAAGTGTGTACTTATTATATGCTTAATAAAACCACAACTCACCAATCTGGAGTGTACACAACACTAAAAAGCTCTGATTCTTCAACCAATACGAGACAAAATCGAGTCGTATCGCACACTCGAACTACGAATGTGAAAATGCTCTTGAGTAATAACCTTAGTATTATTGGGATTTGTGTTCTATTTACCTTGTAAACTTTACCAAAACTGCCATCTCCGAGTTCTCCAACGATTTCCCATACTGAATTAGGATCAACATCTTTGATGATATAAGAGAACTCTTTCTTCTTCTTTACTTTCATAAAAGGAAAGAGTTGTTTGAAGAACGAAGACATGTTGATGCTCTTCGATCATACGTCGAGTACAGCGCCTCAAACAACACAAACTAAGGGCTCAAAAACCGCCTATGACGGCGTAGGGAAACACCTTCAGTGTCCTTGGGGACTCTAGACAAAGTATACGTGGAAAACCTATGATTTAAAAGGAGATTTCATTGGTAAAACCGAATGAAACAACTCCTCAAACAACTCTCTCTGTTTCTTCGAGCCTTGAAATTCCTGGTGTAGTGACGTCACATGCAGGCTCAGACCTCTCTCGTATTCTAGAACGTTACGGTATTTCGTTATTCTTTCGTGACTTCCGTGATCATCCTTCAGTCACGCTATGTCCTCAAGCTTATAAAGATTAATTAAAAAATTCGGTGGAAGTCTGTAATTTAGGTTATTAACAAAAATATAATTTTCACTGAAGTACTCTCTTCGAGGGCTCTTAATTGAAACGGAAAACATGTGAAAATTAAAAGAAAAAGACAAAGAAAACTTGATGAAACTGAAAGTATGGTGAAAATAGAGAAAATTTTGGTTCCGTTACGTGCCTGTCGGGCATTCATGGAGTGTTCATGTTATTTCCGTGAGCAGAAAACAAGTGAAGTGTCTACTATTTAAGCTGGGCTTGTCGTCACGGAAAGTCATGTCGGAAAGTGACGTCAAGTATTTCATCTTTTTAAAGATAAGATGCCTTTTTTTTAAATCAGTAAAAAATGTCGAGACACCCCGGTGTTGGTTGTGATATTTTTTGACAAAACTCACTTCCACTTGGAATAAAAATAACCATATTACGGTGCTGTGGTTCACATAACTTTTGACGGTAACAGTTCCGAAGTTCGTTCGGACGGTTCCGAAGTTGAAGTCGTACTTTGGAAGTTCACAACGAACTTCTAATTCACTTCCCATGCAAATTCAGTAATTCAATAGAATCGAGGTTTTCTCCTTGAAAACATTTTTTTCCTCCTTGAATCCAACCTATTTACGCAAGGTACTGCCCTGCTTTAGCTTTATCAGGGACCGCGCAAGGGGAGGGGCTGGTAGTGCTGTAGCCCTACCACTTTTTTTCTTTTTCCCATACTGGTCTCTTATATTTTCCAATCTTAGCCCCACCACTTTTTCCCATACTAGTCTCTTATATTTCCCCACCACTTTTGAGGGTGCTCCGCGGTCTATGTTTATAAAGCAACTCATTGCCACTAAGCAGTACTGAATTTATACGGGAAGTAAGATAATTCCGTTTGGGCTATTGTTTCATTGACCATTTCCTCTGGTAATTGCTTTTCAATATTGGATTTTCGGGCTGCTCAGCCAAGATGCCTTTATTTTTCAACTAGAACTCATTCGTAAAACAGATAGCGTAGTGTAGAAACTGAATTTTGCTTTTTCAGACACTATCTTGGGCTCCGCCTAGAGTAGTCTGGGCCCTGCCCTTTCGATACTTCTATTGTGTTATTTTTCCAGAAATTTCTAAAATTATCATATCAAGATAATGGTTATGAAGGGAAAGTAAATTATAGAAAAGAAAAATATTATGGAGTGGAAAAGAAATCGGATGACCAGTACCGCGCCAATGTACATAAAATATTTCCCGCCATAAATTTGTACATTTATCGATTCAGCGGAATTTCGAGTACTGCGCATGTGTAGTTTGCAAGCCACGTCTCGTTCAAAACAACATGGACGAACAGGTAGAGGACAAATATCCACTTTTTCATCAAAATATCCTCATGATACTCACTATTCCTTCTATTTTCCTCACTCTTAATAGGACATAGCTCAGTTAGAGCTCCTGTGCAAGCAGCTTTATGAAGCAACAGACACGGTTTCCAGAAAAACTGCTGAGAAAGCTTTGGTGAACTTCACGAGTTCCCCAGACTGTCTGTCTAAATGTCAGTTCCTTTTGGAAAGAGGAAATGTAAGCTGAGCTTCATTGATTGCTCATAAACATGGGATCTTAATTTTCTTACCACTTAGCCAATCAAATGTATTTTATACTGAGCAATTATATCTTAAATGCTGATTGCTAGTTTGTGTTAGCGTGTTTCAACAATTTGAGGTCAGACGTGAGGTCCCATCGTTATTATGCATGTCAATTATAACTTTTTCAAAACTATTGTTTGGGGTATAAGTTACTCTTCTACAAACACCGAAAGGGAATATGAAGCAAGAGTTTGCAATTGCAAACCATAAGAGAGTCTTTTGAAAAGTAAATATTAAGGGTTTTACCTTTTCAACATTTAAACAAATTCAAATTTGAAACTGAAACACATGTAATAAAATTAAGGGAAGTGGGTTTAAAAAAATCAAATATTTAACTGTGTAGCTTTCTTCCCTTTTCTCTTATTTTTCACTTATGTTCTTTGCTATCTTTTATTCCATTTCATTCATATTCCATTTCATTTCTTTTTTGTGCATAATTTCCCATAATTTCATATTTTCTTTTTATATAATTTCTTTTTCTTTCATATCCAGCTTTTTTCCATTATTCCAGAAATTTTTCAGTCTTTCACTTTTTATTCATTCTTCTTTTTCATTTTGTCTGTTTTAGTCACCCTACTCACTATTGCTAGCAGCGTCTTCACTCACAAGGCTCATCAGCCGCAACACAACGCTCCCTGTTGAACAGAGACTTGATATTCGTAAGTTAAAAAACAATGTGCAGTTGAGAGTCTTTTTGATCATAAAAAAATACATAGAGGTTATTGACCATTTGTGTCAGGTCTGAATTATGGGACATTCGTTGAGTTCTTTTTAAGATTATTTGGCAACAAGCCAAAGGGGAGTTCCATAAAAAACTCAAAAAAATAGAAAGATCAACATTACTATATATATTTAGAATCAAGAAACTAAGTTGTAGTAAAATGTGTGTAATGACCAAAAAGTGGTGAACTTTAATATTTTTGCAGGCAATTATGTGCTCAATTATCTGGGTACGAGACCAAAACTTGCTACATTTGTATCTCAAGCCTTAATCCAGGTAAGGTCACCTTGTTTTAAACCAGTATAAAATGTATAAACCAACTGAGAAATACTTAAGCCAACAATAAACTCAGGGCTTAGAATAACGACCGCTCAACTAAAACTAATTTAGCTGGACTGAGTGGAAATTATTTTAAGCTATAAAACTAGCAAAGAGTTTTATATCAGGTTACAAAAGTCATAATCTTCAATAAAGAAATGGCTACTTTTAGTCTATATATATTTAATAGGCGTGTGTGAATTTAAAAAAAAATATTGTGAAAAAAGATAAATGAATCATGATGTGCATATAAGTCTGGGCTGTTTGCAAAACTGAAAATGGTAATTTCATTCTTCTATACAAAATCCGTTCTTGGTATAAATCCATTTATCATAAGGAATTTCATAATTTTTCAGTTAAGGGTAAACACTGCCTTCAAATATGCTCAATCATGCAGTCATATAATTTCTATTGAAAACTTGGCACTCAGCTTGTAAAAAGTCCAGAAACCATATCTTTTGATAGCAACCTATTAACACTCCTGAAAAAAACTGGCTGTGATAAACTAATAAGATATACAATTTATTCTTGATGTGTTATTTTCTATTTCCAGTTACTAGCCAGACTGACAAAGTTGAGTTGGTTTGATACACACAAATCATCCCTGGTATTTCGAACAATAACAGATGATGTGGGGAAATTCTTGCAGGTACAGATTTGTTTTCTTCAAGGAATTTTTTTATCAGAGCAATTCCCTTATATTTTTGATTGAAGATGATTTTTTTGTTCAATGTACATGTACTCGAATGTATAAATTATAATAAACGTTATGGGTTATGTAACATTGGTTAGTACCATATTCATTCAAGCATTGATCAGTATAGAATTTGCATGTCTGTATATGTTTGAAACGACATGTTTTGTCAGTTAACCTTTGACTTTGACTGATTATAGTAACCGTTTTTCAAGATCTTTTTTTGGTTATGATGGAAACTTTCAAAGTAAATAAATTTGAAAAAAAAAATACTCTACAAGAAAGCCTTTAGGCCAAGACCTTAAGCATATAATAAATTATTATTATAGCTTCAGTGAAAAAATCCAGGAACATGACTATCACGTGAACAAAACGTGTTTGTTACATCCCAAAACCTGATTACTTTCCCGCTCAAAATGGTTTACTATGATTGGTCAAAGTCTGAATTTCAGCCGACAAAATGTCTCGTTTCAAACGTAAACAACCATGTAAATTCTTTACTGCTGAATGCTTGAACAAAAATGGTAGTTAAGTTCTCAGAGCTGTAAAACGTTTGAGTAATGGATATTTGCAGTATTTTTTATCACTATCATAGTATTGATTATTCTACAAGGTAAATAAAAAATATGATTGATAGTGGTTCATTGATAGAGATTCATTCAAAATACTTCTATTAATTTGTTTGTAGAGTTCTGTTGATCACTGTATTATTGGAGTACAAATACTTTCACAGCTTGTCTGTGAAATGAATCAGGTATGGCTTCACACAATTTATATGCAGTAGATGACTATGAGATGACACTGCACACATCAATATCACAGTATAAAATAGACAACACCCACATCAAGATGCTTGGGCAGTCACTGCATGTTCATTTTTCAGTTTTTAACAATCATGAAATCTTAGACTCAGATTTACAACCTTTAGGGGTTTCATGTGTCTGTGATAATGCAGGTGCACAAAACTTCAAGGGCTTGAAATCTGAACCTAATGAAATCTGCTCCCACCTCCCTGATCTACCCTAAGAACAGAATTATGTACTATGTATGTATATATACACGCTGCATCATCTTTATAACTGATTAATATTGAATGGGTTGTTATTTTTAGGCTGATTCTACTAGATCTTTGACAAAGCATAGAAAGGTAATCATTTTTCTTTATAGACTCTTTGCAGTATGTCAGAATGCAGGCTGCTCAATTTGGAGAACAAAACAATAGGTTCCAATTCTCAGGAGATTGAAATTCTTTATTATTTCATCCTCCAAATTGAGCTGCTTTGCCGTCACATGAAAGGGGTGTATAGTAATTTAAAATCTACATTTTCATGTGCAGTTTAGTATTAATTGTATGCTATAATTTGATGATTTAACAAAGCATTGACCTTGTACAAACTTTCATTTTAATCCATATAAAGTATGACTCTTATTTGTCATTTTTTCAGATTGCATCATCCTTCAGGGACACATCACTATTTGACATCTTCAACCTTTCCATCACATTATTGAGACAGGTAAATAATGCATATTGTCAAAGCTTTTGTTGCCAGTAAATTATATTTTTAATCATTGTTTTGTCTAGACCCCTTGCAGCACGTTGGAATGCAGCTCAATTTGGAGGAGAAAACAAAAGATTCCAGTTCTCATGATATTGAAATCCTTTTGTTTTGTCCTCCAAATTAAGCTGCTTTGACATCACATGGAAGGGGTCTATTGGCCATTGTCTATTGGCAATTGGCCATGTCAAAATGCAGCTCAATTTAGAGGACAAGACAATAGGTTCCTATTCTTTAGAGATTGAAATTCTTTTGTTTTATCCTCCAAATTGAGCTGCTATGACGCCATGTGAAAGGGGTTTATTAGTAATTCTGGCAAATTTGAACAAGTTTTGGTGAAACGAATCAGTATTACAAGCTTTCAAAAATGTCAAAAAAACTACAGAAAATGTAAAGTATGGTAGTAGGGAAAGGTGTCCACAACCACAATCAATCAATCAATCCTTCCTTTTCCTAGGCCTACAGTGAACAGT
Organism: Anthopleura sola; assembly: GCA_023349425.1. Lineage (NCBI taxonomy): Eukaryota > Metazoa > Cnidaria > Anthozoa > Actiniaria > Actiniidae > Anthopleura > Anthopleura sola. The sequence goes on along the minus strand of JALHLI010000005.1, from coordinate 10,670,879 downwards.
TAAACTTGCAGGATGAAGGTCAAGTAAGTGATTCCTCAGATTATTAGCTTCCTCCCATGGATCGTTTTGGTTACTGCGATTCTCAATATTCCGCGAACTCAGACATTTCAATGGCTTGTTGTGAAATTGGTTTTTCGCTGCCATCAATCAAAACTAATCAGTGGGTACGTTTTATATTTTTGACTGGCGGCAGTGAAAAAACAAATTTCAACAGGCAACTCGCAACTACCGAGTATTGAGAATTGCAGTAAGTCTCAGCTGCTAATATTTTTTTAACCTTTTTCTGTCATTACAGCATTCGCTTATGAACCAGTTGTTGCAGTTAACTTGCAACTGTTTATCCTTTGATTTCATTGGAACATCCATGGATGAGTCTTCTGATGATCTAGGCACTGTGCAAATACCAACCAGTTGGAGAGGAGGTAAATTGGGATTGAAAAAAAATGGGATACAAACAAATATAGTTACTAAATAAAAATAAAATTGGAAAAGGGAATAAATTAAAAAAAGGAAGCTGCAATTCAAATGAATACTGAATTACAGTGTGACTTAGTACTATAGCTGGGGTCACTTTGACAGCAAAAACCTGAGAACCAATCAAAATGTAGAATTTTTTTAATTTGTTTGTAAACACAATTATTTTTTTCTCATGGGAATTGGGAGAATTTTTTTTGCATCAGATAGACTCAATGTTGAATGTTTTTTATGTCCTCTGAGCTCCACTACTGTAGCCAAGGTTGGAATGCATGGTTTTCATTCTACATTTTGATTGGTTGTTACTGTCTAAGTGGCTCCAGTTATAGTATGTACATGCAGTTGCAAAATAAATTGAAATGGGAAATAGGACTAAGAAAGGAAAGAAAGACATTATTTGAAAATGAAAATGGAATGGGATGTAAAGAATATTCACAATGCAATGATTAAGACAAATATTATCGTATTCACAGCTTTCTTGGACTTCACTACCCTACAGTTGTTTTTCAAACTATTCAGAGCCTTACCATCTTCTCTTTCACCCATGGTAAGCATTGGTTTATAGAATATTATTTGATTGCATTCTTTATGACCCTCTCTTAAAATGTTCTTAATAGTCACCTGTAAGTGCTTGGCAAAATGAAAATCAAAAGAAATATGGTTCTTACATTCCACTCAAAGCCTTATTTTCAAAATAATAAAATTGAGTTTTGTATTTTTAATCCATATATTTTTCGGGAGTTGAATTATAATATTAATTTGAATATTGTATTTTTAGGCATTGTCATGTCTTGTTCAACTTGCCTCTGTGAGACGCTCATTATTCAATAACAATGAAAGAGCAAAGTTCCTTGAACAGTTAGTGCAAGGAGTGAAAGGAATAATGGAAGAACCACAAGTAGGTATTCTGTGTCTAGATCAAATGAAAGCAATACCCAACTTCCAAGATATGCTTTGCTTGTGACACATAAAGTGTATAATGCTCTGTGATTCATAACAGGAGAAAAGAATAAATTTAATGTTATTAATGCCTGACAAATTAAATATATCTCAAAAGTGGTCAATATGAAAGTGAAATATAAAGATTGCAAAAATATTGTTGTGGGATCCCTGTGGACAAAGGAAGCCCACTGAGTTTTTTTTGCTAAATGAAGCTATTTACTTTTACCTTTTAGTTTTACAAAACAAAGTGATTGCATTTTATTCAGCTGAGTTTAGCATCTACCTCTCTTGTATGTTTTTGAGATTTCTCAATATATTTTTTTCTTCCTTTTTACAGCTTCTTTCACATCCCAACAACTATCATGAGTTTTGCAGATTGCTGGCAAGGCTCAAATCCAACTATCAACTTGGTGAACTGGTTAAAGTTGAAGGCTATTCTGATTTTATTGCTTTGATTGCTAAGTTCACAGTTACTGGGTGTTTGCAGGTGTGTACCATAGTTAGTCCAGAACATTGTTTTTGTCATTTTAGGATGTTTGCTAGCAAATACCAGCATCTTACCAACACCTTACCAACGCCTTACTGACACCTTACCGACACCTTGCCGACACCTTATCCACACCTTACTGACACCTTACCAACACCTTACCAACACCTTGCCGACACCTTGCTGACACCTTACCAACACCTTACCGACACCTTACCGACACCTTACCGACACCTTACCGACACCTTACCGACACCTTACCGACACCTTACCGACACCTTACCGACACCTTACCGACACCTTACCGACACCTTACCGACACCTTACTGATACTTTTGAATGTTGTCTAGATGTTTCAGTTTCCACCCAACAGTATTCACTATCTATTGAGTCTTTGGCAAAGAATGGTTGCATCTATGCCATATGTTAAGAGTTCTGAGCCACATCTGCTAGAGACTTACACACCAGAGGTGAGTGCGTTGTCTTCAAGTGAAGGTTGATGGGTTTTTAATTAGCGCATGATGCTAATGATAGCAAGGAAACTATTACACCATAAGGCTATTACAGTGCTTCCCAATAACATGTGCAAATTGCCATTGCGACAAAATAAGGTTGTCAATCAAAGTGTTTCCATATGCCACGTAGAACATTTGGATATGCATTGATTGCCATCCACCAAAACCAACTTTGTTGCAATAGTAAATTATATATTTCATGTGCGTTTGATTAGGAAAGGCTCTAATAGTGACAATGGAAAGAAATGATTGATTTTTTCTGTAGAAAGAAAACCAGAAATCCTGGAGAAACCCTCTTAGTTAAAAGCTGGTACGGTGTTACATCAAACCTATGATCGCAGTTAGTAGTAGGAAGTAGCCCAGCAGCAGCGCATAGCACCTTTGTTGTAGATACATGTAACTAACATTAGTTGATATTTCCTAGGTTACCAAGGCTTACATAACTTCACGCTTGGCATCTGTGGAGGTTGTCGTCAGGTGAGTTGGTGTGTAACCTGAAAAATACCCCAGAGATTATTGATAATGAGTTATGTCTGAAAATCACTGGAGAAACACAAGAGAAACTCTGGGACCAATAGTGCACCCATTTCACCTGTTGGCCAAAACTCCTGAGGTGTGAAATTATACTATTTATTTTGCTAAACAAATTTTAATATTGAATACTTACAGAGAAGGGGCAGATGATCCTTTAGAGGACACAGGAACAGTGCAGCAACAATTAGACCAGGTAAGAACTAAGCCCAACTAAGCACTTCATCATCATCATCATCACTGTCATCACCATCATCATCAGTCATCACCTCATGTATAATCACAATCAGATTTGCCATGCATCATCATCATCACCATCCACCATCATCATCACCAGTCATCACCTCATGTATCATCACAATCAGATTTGCCATGCATCATCATCATCACCATCCACCATCATCATCACCATCCACCATCATCATCACCAGTCATCACCTCATGTATCATCACAATCAGATTTGCCATGCATCATCATCATCACCATCCACCATCATCATCACCAGTCATCACCTCATGTATCATCACAATCAGATTTGCCATGCATCATCATCATCACCATCCACCATCATCATCACCAGTCATCACCTCATGTATCATCACAATCATATTTACCATGCATCATCATCACCATGCAGCATCCTGAATCATCATCAGCATCATCATGTATCATCACCATCACCCATCATGCAAGTTCATCACCATGAATTATCACCCATATTCCATCACATCTTCATAATCATCATCGAGCATACATCATTACTGTGGATCATCATTATCATCACCATGTACCATCATCAATCATCCTGCATCATGATGCATTTTCATCATCAACAATACAATATTAGAGATTGAAGTATTTTTATGATTTATTAATCTAATATTCCTAATGCAGCTATCAACCATTGGACGATGTGAATATGAGAAGACATGTACACTGCTTATCTCATTATTTGATCAAGCTGCCTCGAACTATCAAGAGCTTTTGAACAACACTAACAGTGTGAGAAATGATGTCTCAATCCAAGAAGGTTCGTCTAATACCGTTAAAAGTTTGATACTACTATCCAAGTGTTTTTGACGCAATATGAGCAAGTTAAAAAAATCACAAAATGCACTGGCAATTATGTTGGAGTTACCTTAAGAAAAGTAACAACTGAAGATAGTTCTTACTATTCATTGATTAAATAAATATCTTTTGAAACTTCTAGGAAGGTTAACATGGCTAGTGTATGTTATTGGATCTGTGATAGGTGGTAGGGTAACATACTCTACAGTAGATGAATATGATGCTCTTGATGGGGAGCTTGTGTGTAGGTGAGTACATTACAGTCAAAGTTCTCCTTGTGACCACTCTCATAAGCAACCAACTTAAGTCACAACCATTTTTAAAACCCCATTTGCATTGCCCATCGTGAGAGCCCATTCTTGTACTAGTGACCAGTTCTAGCTAAAACTCCTTTTTCAATTTCCTGAGGTGGTTCTTATGATATTTTTTACTGTACTCAGATAGAGATGGGTACAGCATTCTATAGCAGGGCATGCTTAAACGTTGTTTAAATCACAATATTTTTATTTATTTTATATTTTATATTTTTTTTATTTTATTTTTCTCAATCACCAGGGTTCTTCAGCTAATGAATCTCACAGATTCACGGTTATCTCAACGGGGAAGTGAGCAGTTAGAACTTGCAATACTGAGTTTCTTTGAACAGTTTAGAAAAATTTATGTTGGTGATCAAGCCCAGAAAACCTCCAAGGTGAAATATTGTACCAACTTATTCAATGATAATTTAATTATCACTAATAATCACTAATAGTGAATGCGTCCTATATAACATAATTAGGAAGACTTGTTACAAAGATGTACGTGGTGTAGTCTTTTCCCATTTTCCATGTGCTTTGAATGCATTTCTGAGCTTATAGATTTCGACATTTCTGGGGCATACCCCCAGCCAGACCCCACTTGAATGAAGTGGCGGCTTTCATTGATAGTCCTGGTAATCCACCCACCTTGTCTGCAATAGACTTTCACTTGGTGATCATAACACTAGACAACACATGAAAGCCTATGGCCGAAAAGGTGGATTAAGTGAACCATTCACTTAATTGAAATTTTAATGAAATTGTTGTTGTCAAATGTTAAAGGAGTGTCTGTGAACTTGAACAAATTTTCTAAGCACGAAAACACACCCCACCTTCCATTGTTGGTCTGAATGCTCCACTCTTTTACTGTCAGTAGTTCTAACTCACTCTTTCATTTTGTCTTTCTTCTGTCTTTGTTAGGTGTATAGAAGATTATCAGAGAGACTAGGGTTACATGATGAATCAATGGTACTGAGTGTGTTTATAGGAAAGATGTAAGTCTTGGTATAAGTCTTTGTACAGAGTAGATATTGTGTTACTGACAAACAGCACAGCACGACCATAGTATGGAAAAGACAACAATGTCATTTGAACAAATAACAAAGTGTGAAATAACTGCTTATTCAAATGATTTTTGGTGAGGAAGGAAAATCAACTTACATATGATGCTGCAGGCCGAACCCGGGTCTCATTGATGATAAGTGAATGCTGAGCTCACTGCCAAGCTTCCAATTAAATTGCATTGACACATGACACAGCACATAATTGTACCATGAATTTTCACCTTTATATGAAATTTGCTTTGATTCTCTAATCTTTCTTGTAATATTGACTTGTTTTGTGTTGTTTTGCTGTTTTCAAAAAACCAACATTTTTTGCCTTTTTTTTTGTACAGAATAACTAATATGAAATACTGGGGAAGAAGTGAAAACATCACCTCCAAGACTCTACAGCTACTGAGTGATCTATCAGTGGGATATTCTAGTGTGCGCAAACTGATTAAACTAGATGCAGTTCAGTTTATCCTCAATAACCACACAGTGAGTATGATGTAGTAGTGGGCACAAACCATCAGAATTCGGACCCCTTCACAGTTTCCTGCACCATCTTAAAAGGTAAAGACTAATGTTATTACTGATGTTGTTTCTTTTGTTTCAGAGTGAGCATTTTCCTTTCCTTGGTATCCAGACTGGTAGGCCATATTCTGACATGCGCTGTAGAACCACATTTTATATTGCCCTCGGAAGACTGTTGATAGTCGATCTGGGTGAAGATGAGGAGAAATTTGAACAGTTCATGGCACCAGAAACAAGTATGTCAAATAATATCAACCAACCTATTATGGAATTTGGTGTAATGTAGTATTTATTGCGTCAGCATACTGTTAAGCTACAGACACATGGTGCAAGATTGCATGCAATGTTGCTGGCAATTGATGTTTTGAGCATGCCACATGATGCAATTTGTTGCACGCAATCTTGCAGCATGTGTCAGTGCCTGCCCATATTTATTGCCTTTTCTTTCCCAACCATTCATAATCTGTTCTATTTTGTTCTCAGCTGCAATGGAATCAGTAGCTAGTCAACTGGTCAGTGGAGGAAACAACGCCTTCCAAGTAGAAGAAACAAAGGTAAACAGAACAGAACAACGTTTGAAATTCTTTTTTTCTCATCAGCCTTATTTTTGGGAGGAAAGCTTGAATAATAGAGATGTTTAAAATGGCTTTGTCCACTACAAGCAACACTGAATATTTCATTACTAACCTATGTGTTCTTATGAGAATAATAATAATAAGAAATACAAATCGTTCCAGCTATTCTTCAATCTAGGAATGACCTATCTCCTATTGCTCATGTATATGTCCTTTGGCTCCGACAACCTTTTTTGAAATGGGTGTATTATATTATTGGCACATTTTTGAAAAACAAGCATATGAACTTTGGTTATTCAATGGTTTTTTTATTTTGTACAGAGAACACTGGTTGGTTTGTGTCGAGATATCAGAGGTCTGGCATTTGCCTTCAACAGCAAGAATAGTTACATGATGTTATTTGAGTGGATGTATCCTTGAAGAATTCTAAAAACTAATAAACAGCATTGCTGCTGTGTTACCGCTGGTGCACAATGTTTTTTGCCGCTCTCGTTGCTGTTGTTGCTGCTGTTGTTGTTGCTGTTAATTGTTATCTTGCAATGCTTTTGTTGCTGCTGCTGCTCTTATCTTATCAGATGTTGTAAGTTATTGTATTTGTTGTTGTTATTTTTGTTTCTCCCTCTCATCATTCTTGCGTATGTCACACATATTGACAAAATTCCTTAACAGCTACATCAGATACCCAACATACATGCAAGTACTACTACGAGCAATAGAACTATGGTATCACGACCCTAACGTCACGACACCTGTTCTTAAACTCATGACTGAACTCGTACAAAACAGATCACAGCGGTTGCAGTTTGATGTCTCTTCGCCTAACGGAATCTTGTTATTTAGAGAAGCCAGCAAAATAATCTCAACATATGGTAAGAAAAAATCTAGGAGGGAGGGGAAGGTAGCCAACACGTTATGCAAAAATATCCTGAGGGAGGGGAGGGTGCTTTGGTAAAGCTAAGGTGTGTCAAAGAACCATGAGAGAGAGGAGATGGAGGGAAGCTAGTAAGGCATGCAGAAGCACTTTACAGAGGGAAAAAAGGAAAAAAAGGGAAAAGACATGGGATGTTAGGAAAGGGGAGAGAGAGAGAGTTATATATATGTATAATAAGTATTACCTTGTGTTTACAGGATCTAGAGTTCTCACCATAACAGACACACCAGATGATCAACTTTACCCACTAAAGTATCCTTTACATTCAGTACAGTCTTGCATAAATCCTATCATCGTTAGAGTTTTCGTATGACTATGAAAAGCGTACGACATGGACCACACCTTGCTGTGACCGTGTCAATGACATGAAATGTATGAAAACATTCGACATTCTGTGTCGTGTCCATGCCACTCTGTAACCGTGCCGTGTGCCGTGACGTTTCAAACTCATACGAAATCTGCTCTATAAAGTAGATTATCACTTCCTTTTACTCCGACGAAGGACTAGCGTCCTTCGTGATCTTTCTTATTTTTTACGGTGTAAAATTTAATTTCTTATCACAACTGTTTCATTAGAAACACCGACGCAGCTCACACTAGCTTACTGCTAGTTATCATCTCTATCACTTCACTGCTTGTCCAAATATTTTGATTTGATAAGATTATGATAATTATGAGCATAATGATGGCGATACTGTTCAGTTCCTTAACATAGTTCCAGACTGAAAGGCATCTCTATTTGTTTCTCGATGCTCAAGGCAGCATTATGTGGTGGTTATGTCAACTTTGGTGTATTCAGCTTGTACGGTGATGATGCGTTAGAAAATGCGCTCAATACGTTTGTCAAACTACTCCTCGCGATCCCACGATCCGATTTACTGGTAAGTTTGTTCACGGACAAACTTGTTTTACTTCAAAATAGGATTGGAAATGCATTTTCATGATTTGTATACATTTCAAAACTCACTTCACTTGTGTTGACAATGGCTTCCTAAATATTGATGTAACACAATGCTGGGCACCGAAGTGCATCCCAGGACTCACTTCACTTGTGTTGACAAGGGCTTCCTAAATATTGATGCAACACAATGCTGGGCACCCAAGTGCATCCCAGGACTTACTTGACTTGTGTTGACAAGGGCTTCCTAAATATTGATGCAACACAATGCTGGGCACCCAAATGCATCCCAGGACTTACTTGACTTGTGTTGACAAGGGCTTCCTAAATATTGATGCAACACAATGCTGGGCACCCAAGTGCATCCCAGGACTTACTTGGCTTGTGTTGACAAGGGCTTCCTAAATATTGATGCAACACAATGCTGGGGACCCAAGTGCATCCCAGGACTCACTTACTTGGCTTGTGTTGACAAGGGCTTCCTAAATATTGATGCAACACAATGCTGGGCACCCAAGTGCATCCCAGGACTCACTTACTTGGCTTGTGTTGACAAGGGCTTCCTAAATATTGATGCAACACAATGCTGGGCACCCAAGTGCATCCCAGGACTCACTTACTTGGCTTGTGTTGACAAGGGCTTCCTAAATATTGATGCAACACAATGCTGGGCACCCAAGTGCATCCCAGGACTTACTTGGCTTGTGTTGACAAGGGCTTCCTAAATATTGATTGGCACTTACATTACAATGCTTGGGACCCTAATTCGAGCAGTTACAAAGATCCCAGGAAACTGGCTTAAAAATGCCTAGCTCAGTTCCTGCAATAGCCTTTTTCATTCTCTTCGATTTTATTCTAATATTCATTCCATACTGTTTGGTTATTCCAGGATTATCCTAAAGTAAGCCAAGCATACTATTCGCTGCTGGAGATCCTAGCTCAAGATCACATGGCATTCCTCAGTAGGCTTGAACCACAGGTAATAGAGCTTGCTAACTGCAGAAATGTTCTTGAACTTGTGCCATATTGCACTCTCTGACCTGAGACATACTTGCTTACTCACTGGAGGTGAGCTCTAGAGGTGGAAATCTAGATAGAATCTAGAACACTCTCAGTGAAAGATAATGGGTCGTAGGGACGTTGGGTCGCAAGAAAAAGGGGTTTCCGTGGACGGAAAGATAATGTAAGATACATCTCGTCCCGATGACGTAAGAACTGAAATACTAGTTTTCAGGCGCGGTACTGAAACTTTGAGAGTGACTGAAGGCTAGCTTTTTTCGAAACTTCAAAGCGTCGTTAAATATCAGAATTACACCGAAAGCTGGTAAAATCCTACAAAAACATGTTTTCTGAGACCATAAAGATTTATTTGAAATAAATCTGGTGCTATCTATTAAATTCCCTTACGCATCATTTGCTGACTGGGTTCATGTTTCTGTAGCATGTTTCATTGAAGTTGTTTGATTTCGTAGTTGTCATCCAACATGGCGGTCAGTGATCACTTGCCCCTTTATTACATGTGGTGTGATGACAGACTACTAACATGGCTGCTTTGATTCCAGGTTTTTATGTATATTTTATCTTCAATATTGGAGGGTCTAACGGCGTTAGGTAAGTAGCCAATTTTTCATAGCAATCGAGTTTCTGGTCACCCACCCCTCCCCCTTGACATTATTTGACCTCATTCTCTCGTTTTGAAAATCCCGAATACGCCTTTGATTCAGGTTTTTTATTTCTTGATATACTTTGTCCTCAGATATCATGGTGTGTACAGGATGCTGTGGAACTCTAGATTATATAGTTACATTCCTCTTTAAAACATTATCGAAGAGAAGAAAAAAGAATTCCCAAGGAATGGAAGAAGGACCGTCCTGTCTCAGTGTCCTTGAATCAAATCCAGAAATACTTCAACAGGTGAGGGAAGGAATTTCATTTCATATAATTTTCATCCATCTTTTCATCCCATCCATATCCATCCATTCCACTTGGATGATCGATCCATTCTATTTGATATTATTCTGAATTTCTTCGTGTTATACCCTGTCTTGCAGATGCTTTCCACTGTACTAAACATCATTATGTTTGAAGACTGTAGAAATCAGGTAAGAATATCCACAGCACTACGGTTGATAAAGTTTCTGGTGACGATTTGCGACACCACAGGGAGCCCAATTTAGATCAAAGTAAAAGGTGAAAATAAAATCGGGGGAAAATCTAGTTTAATCTCGCGCGCTTTTGTTTTCCTATATAATTCCGCTATGGTCGCTGTGTGTTGAAGGATGGAGAAATATAGAGTGGAATTTGTATGATAGAAGGCGTGCACAACATTGTTTGCCTCGTAAGTTGTGGAGCGATAATTCTTTTAATGGTAGCGCTACAATAGACGGTTTTGAAAATTATCTGGGCCAAAACCGCGTGACACGTTGACCGACATCAACTTTGTCGCAAATTAACCGTTGTGACAAATCGTCCCACGAACGGTCATTTTGACTGTCTTTCTAAATCTGCTCTGTTTTACAATATTATGGTCAACAATTTATCTTTTAATTTTTTTTCCAGTGGTCTATGTCCAGACCTCTATTAGGGCTCATTCTTCTCAACGAAGAGGTACGTGTAAATGTATAGTACGCGCGCGGTGATTGGTCGATTAGTCCTTCGTCTCCGAGTTAACGTGCACTGAATAACTGAAGCACAGATAGCGCATTTTTTTTGATCAAAATCAAGTCTCTTTTAATCTATGGGGTGCAGGTGTTTATCATCCTTGAGACTTACAAATATGATGTACTGCTATATGTGTTAGTATAGTTAGATCAAATTGATTTTCATTTTTGGTTCTTACTTCATAGTATTTTAGTGAATTAGAACAGAGCGTGATCTCGATGCAAACCCCACCAGACAAACAAGATGACATGAGAGTTTGCTTCAGAAATCTAATGGAGGGTGTGGAACGGTCACTAGTCGTCAAGAACAGAGACAGGTACGATTATGTTATAGCAATAATGATATGATAGTCACAATTGGTTTGCCTATTGTTGGAAAAAACTCAGGTATAGTATTGCACTTGCACATGTAGTTTGTTGAAATGGGGCATCTGGAATCGAAAGATAAGATAGGAAATGACAAAATGACTTCGTCCACGTTTTTGTATTACTATTGTGTTGTCTCATGAAAACTAACTTACCCAGTATTGTCACGGATAATCGTTGCCTTGGGAACACTTTCAACTCACAAAATCTTGGGTCGCAATTGGGCTCAACTGAGCTTGAAACAAGCGTAGTGTATACGTTGTAACGGTGTGGACATCGCTTTTATGTATTTTATTTTCGGTCTCTTAGGTTTACTCAGAATCTGTCAATATTCCGACGCGATGTGTACAACGCTTTGAAGACACCAAACGTGACTGTGAATGTTGCGACAGGGAGTGACATGGTAGGATAAAGTCAACTGTATTCAAAACCTAACGAGGTGTGACTGAACAGGGGAGATACTGAGGGATGTTGTCCGCATGGAATAGAAGGGACAAGAATGAAGACAAAAGAGTAACATCAAATCTATCAAACAGTAAGCATTCCTTATCTCAATTCCATTATATTAGATTTTGCAATGTGAAAGGTCTTTACGAGAAGAAACTAAGCAAGGGAGAGTTGCGTGACCAGTGACGTTGCGTGAGTCACTCGTATTTCTGTCACGGTCAGTTGGTGTAACGCAGTTGGTGTAACGAGATAACTATAGACTCGTAACCACACAACAGTATATTCGTCTATTCGTGTGCTAACAAGAATCTGGAATGGAACTTTCGCGTCTTTTGCTTCTTTGTCTATTTTGCGTACGCCACAGGAACCCCACTCGAGGTTGCGGCGACCATCATAAAAACATAACTGGACTTCTTCATATAAACTACTATTCGTGATATTTTGCATCAAGGTTTATGCATGTAAAAGTAGAACTACATAGCTGGGTAACCTCGCTCTCTTATAGAGGCCTGGTTACTCTTCACAATAATTACACTAAACTCACTCTCGACCCCAGAACCCTGTCATTCTTACTACGCATGATCGACGAAATGCGAGGGACACTGGGAAACTCTAGAATTTCAAGAGCTGTGATTGGTTAGAATGTTTGTTTTCTTTTTTTCCGGGAATAAGATAAAAATCTGTTGATTTGGGGGTCGCGCGCTCTAGCTATAATTCAAACTCGAGCATGCTCATTACGTAACAGATAGCCGCGCGCAAGGATTTCCCAGGGTCTCTAGCATTTCATCGAGTATACGCAGTAAGAATGACAGGGCTCTGGGGTCAAGAGTTCAACAGAATAGGAACAAGATAGAAAACAAAATGGCGGCTTGGCCATGGTATTTTGCTATAACCATATCTTCATTTAGTATCCTTAAGAGTGCAGCAACACTTCTTTACATGAGACACTTATTCCTTAAGTGACAGAGCTTGTGTATCACTGGAGACAAATCTTTAGTTGTTGCTGCTGTAGTCTGTAACATTCGATAAATAGATGGAACATTAATTCTGATTCCCATGCACTTTATTCTACATCCCCGAAATCTCATTGCTTTATACGATTTAGAAAATAAAATATATACTGACATTACTGTTTGGAGTGGGCAATGTTCTAGTCGCGTATAAAGAGAGCGCAACTTACCATCCAGTCCGGTGATTGGTTGTTTCCCAAATCTTTTCGAACCAATCAAATATCTGCTTTGAGCTACCTTAATTATTCTTTGGACACGTGTACGTGTGAAGAGAGCGCGCGAGCGCAACTTACAGGCATCTAACCCCGTGATTGGTTGTTTCCCAAATCTTTTCCAACCAATGAAATATCTGCTTTGGGCTACCTTAAATATTCTTTGAACACCTGATGTGTAAAGAGAGCGCAACTTACATTCCAGCCCTGTGATTGGTTGTGTTCCATATCTTGTGCTACCTGAGTTTTTTTGGAAAACTTCGGAAAGTGGTTGAATGAATTCCTCTACTTTGAAATACTGAGTATTATCTCATTCTCTCTTTCAACATCAATGCTAAAATGTAATTTCCTTCTTCCAAGCTTTCGTTTACTCTCTAATTTTATTTATTTCAAGACTAGTTGTATCTAACATTAGTAATACTGACATTAATAACATATGTCTAATAATCCACCTTATATCGGTGTAATAACGAAGTTATTGACCCACAAAACGTTAGGTAATATTGTTTTATTATACACACTCTCTGAGTAAGAAACCCCTCTTATTCCTAAGAAATATTCACAATATAAACTTGAGTGCTGAGTCGGATTTTTCCCGGTAGTCCAGCACTAAGTCGACATTTTATACAAGGTTGCTCAACCTTTCGTTTACTATAGGGAACTAGATAAAGAAAAACATTGCAGCTTGCTTTAACAAAATCAATACTTCACCGTTATCTGTTAATCAGATACAAACGTTTCCCAAAAGCAAGGAATTCGCGTTTCGATTGAAAACAAGTCTATTTAAATATTTGAACCATTTCTGTATGAGACCTACTATTCGGCCCAGACCCCGTTTATTGCGCGACCGTGAGGAACAAACGGAGACTGGTACGAGATTATTATTATTATTATTATTATTATTACGATTAATCAAAACATAATAGAAATGCCACAACAAAGGGTCTTTTTGGACTGGATACTTTGGAAACAGCAGCCACTGAGGTCCATATGTTACATAGAGGACCCTTATTTGACAGGGCCTTGGTTGTATATGTACATTATGTGCTTTTTCACACACCGCGTTTATTGTTCATTGTTGTTGACGTCGTTCGAATGTTGGTTGTCTGTTTGGCGTGAAATTGTTATCTGAAAAAGATAATACATGGCAGATTAATTTCCAGGAAAGTAATTCAAAACTTCGATCTAACTTGTTGCTAAGCAACCAACTAGAGTAACTGTCACTGCACTAGGCTTTCTGAAAATTGAAAATATGGACGTTCACTATCGTCCAACTTGAAATGAAAGTAAAATTTAAAAACTGATAAGGACGCTTTTTTTAAGAGGACGACACAGCTCAAGCTGCAACATTTTTTGGTGTCCCACATTAACACACGTATAGTGAGCGAAAATGATAAGCCATTTGTTGGCCATCCGAGGCATTGCAAAGGTTCAGCAGTTTGCAGATATTGTCAGAACAAAGGCAACATCTTCAAGAACTTGAGTATTGAAAGCAAGATATTGGACTGACATGAACAAGAGATGAGTTGTCCCCAAGCTAGACCACAATGCACCATGTTCGCAATCTCAGAAATAGTCCATGTGTTTGGGTGGTTACTGGATGTGAGATCCTTACCTTTTGTAATACCTAGTAAGCATTGAAGGAGTCTTTGTAGACCTTAAGTCCATCTCCCAATGTACCGTCCGGAGTAACAGCTCGTTGGAGAAGAGATGCGGCATCAGATCCACCATCAACCATAACATGAGCTACAACCTTAGGCATAGTGCTAGGATTACCAGGTACATATCCCTCTCTGGTAAAGAAAAACAGCTGCATTAGCATTCCTTAGCTTTGAAGTTAAGTTACTTAACATGCCAAGGGATCTTAAGAATTCGGTGGGCAACCAAACTACAACTGGTAGGAGTATTGATTACTACTAATGTTTTGACCATCTATCAGTTAACTACTATTGGCTTTTTCAATTAATTTTACAAACGCTGACTATAATATATAACAAAATCGTCAAGTTTTTGAATTATCTTAGTTTAAATATGAGATTTTTTGGGAGAAAATTTTGATTTTGCAAGTACGAATGATTTTGCGTTTTTCATTAAGAGTGCGCGCACGTAAACCGTTTCGAGCCCCCTTAAGCTGCAGATATTGGTGCGTAAATTTGCCATTCAAAAGTTTTGAACTTTGTACATACACTCGTGTATCTTTAATTTTGCGTTGACTGAATAATTATCATTGGATCTTTACCTTTATTTCATAGTGAACAGAGAGAATTTATGTCATTACCTGAAATATATGTTAGAAACCTGTGTCATTGGTCCAAGAACAGTTTTGATCTGCAATCCAAGAGTATATCATTTTCAAATATTATTAAAAAATAATGAAACTATAGAAATCCTTGATGGTTTCAAAATATTTCCCTTCACAGTTTCCTGGGGCGCCATCTTGAAAGGTAGCCGTGCATTCGCAGTGAAGCGAGACATGAGATGACCTTACAATGATGGAGGCCTTTTTTTAAACACTTGGAAAATTAACATATCTCTATCAGTATCAGTATCAGTATCTATGAGTAAGAACTGGAAATTACGAATAGTTGCGGATTTATGTTTAGCTTTCTTAGGAATGTATCTAATTACTTACAGCGTTTCCTAAATTTCCTGCAAGGATGTTGAATGCCGCTGATCGTTCATCCAAGTATTTGTCAGCATCCCATGTCTGATATAATTTGAAGGTGATTTCACCTAAGAATAAAACAAAGAACATTGAACTCTTTTGTAAACAGGTCACACGACCCTACTCCATTAAAACGACCTGTTGTGTCAAAATGGACATCAGAAATGAAAAGAATACTTTGACATGAGGTAGTTAAGGCGCGGATACACGATGCAATTTCTCGTCGTATGCAACGTCGCAAAGATTCGAGATCGAACCGTGTGAACACCTATGCGACATCGTAAAAATTAGAAACGAGTACAACTATTGCGACAACGCCCGGGACACAACCTTGAACGGGTGGTCACACGGTGCGATCTAGTTTTTGCGCCGTCGCATCAAAAATCACATCGTGTGTTGCCATTCGATCGACTGGTAAAAATTCACACGAGACCAAACATGAGGTATAGTAGTTAATAGGTCATCCATTGTTAAGATTCTCCTTACCTGGGTAGGGAGCGTAAGTTTGAGGTTGTGCTGGTGCGGCAGGTGGAGCGCAAGGATTAGCGCATCCTTGTACCATACCAGGGTCACAGCAAGGATCCATTCCCATTGGAGCCATAGGAGGAGCCATGGGTGGAGCCATTGGTGGAGCCATCTGAGGTGCCATTGGTGGAGCCATTGGTGGTGCCATGGGTGGAGCCATTGGTGGTCCGCCATCGCATGGGTTGCTGCAGGTGGGGCCGGGTTGGCAGCAGTTATCACCAGTGTAGATTGGTGGTGGTGGTGGAGGAAGCATCGGTGCTGCAGGTGGAGCTGGGAAGCTTACAGCGAACGTCTGTGGTGGTGGTCCCTGCTGGCAAGGATTGGCACATGATGGTCCTGGAGCACAACAATCGTTCATTACAGGGTTTGGTGCACCTTGTTCAACGGGCGACATGAATGTAAATGGATCTGGTCCAGGCGAAAGAGCAGCGCCGCCTGCACCCCCCTGATTTGACGGACATGGGTTGGAGCATGATGGACCAGGTTCACAACATCGTTTGTGGGATGGTGGTGCAGCCTTTGTTAATGCGAATAATGTAAAGCACAAGATACTTGTTAAGGTTAGTCTCATGTTGAAGTCAGTGGTCTGAAATACAACAAGATGAACAAATGTTAAGAATGATTATTGCGAATCGAAAAGTGGAGCCACAAAGCAAAAACGTGGCAGTGATTTTGTCCTTGCTATACACCGATTCGAAAAATGGCCGACAGTCTCATCAGCCGGGAAGGCCTGGGAGCGAATTTATTGAAAACTAGGCTAGACAATATATGCTTTTTGCATTTGCCTTTGTTTACTCTCAAAATTATCGACTTTGTCCCTAAATGATGTGCCTACAAAGATTGCCTTTTAGGTTCACATTTTTCTTCCATAACATCTTACTTTAAGATCTCCAAGCCATTCTGACTTACCAGACACTGCCGCCATTTTGGTGGTTTTTAACAAAATGTTTCTCATTAGCACCCATTGTTAATACCATCAACATGGCCGCCACGTCTTTGTCATTTGACTCTGTTGGCAATGCTTGAAATCCATCAGTAGTAACATTAATTTTATTTTTTTTAGACTGCCACTTAAACCTTGCGTGTCAAAATCCTTACCCCTTAAGATAATTACTTCTCTTAGTGCTGCAAATCCAATTACCATTTTGAGAAACTGGTTCTAATATTAAGAAAATTTGAGGAGATTTTTATTATAATAATCATATTTGGCCCATGCAGTCAACACCGTTGATGATCAAGAAGAAGCTAAAGAATTTGATAACGATTTGAGTGATTTTTAAACAATTCATATTTCATGTGGTGTAGGGTTGGTGGACGTGTTTTGTCATATGACGCCATATTTGTGCTGGTTGGTGTGGTAAAAGTCTTGTATATTATCGATCTAAAAACTTCTAAAAACCTACAGGAAAAAGTATTTATTCTTATTCAAAGGCTTTTCCTGGTTCATATTCAGTACACGAAAACATCAAATAAGTCTAAACTCTAAAAAAGCTTGAACAAAAAGAATATTTCGATGAATGATGTTGGACTTTTGATCCATTCAAAATCAATCAAAAATGCCCCCTTAATGACTTGTAACTTATTTGCGTACCACAGCCATTAAGATAATATTAATTTTAAGTATTATATTCGTAACGTTTCTTGCAGGGCAATTCATTTATGTTATATTCTAAGCTCTAACGCGTGCGAGCCTTTTGAATTCATTATTTATGAAAACATTGCACTACAAGAAAAAAACAAAATCATTTTCTTTAATGAATGTCATCCATTGATCTAGTTTTCATTTATATTTCGTAAGGAAAAGTGGAGTGGGTTGAAAAGTAAAGCAAAAAGTCTTGCTTTAGCAAGATTTGTTGTAGGGGATTTGCCAGCTATCGATGTTTAAATCATTCATTTTCTATTAAAAACGGTCAAATGAAATAAAATCATAGTCTGTACGTATTTTAGGAATCCTAAAAGCACGTAAAAGAAGAGAAAATGGACTGGCAAAACTGAAATATCTAGCATTTGAAGATGAGAAAGAAAGTGAAAATTATTACTTTTCAATTTAGTCCCTGTTGAGAACGTTTCATTTTCTGGCTGAATTTTTGGTTAGAGAGGATCAGAAAAAGTAAAAACGAAGACTGCAGCATTTTATATAACTGTTACAGTTTCATGTGTTTTAAATACTAAAGGGCAATGTATTTTTTCCAAGAAGAAATCAAAGATACAAAGGTATTTTTCCGTTTGAGTAGTTATATATGTCAAGTTAGATCGTTGGTGTTTGAATGGTTCTCAGACTTTTGATCTTCTAATATGACGAACAGATAATTTGAAAATGTAGTCTAATAACAATATATATTTATTTTAAGGCAAGAAGAATCGTGTCTTGAAGCAAGGGAGAGTTCAGTACTCCCTTAATTCTGATTGATGAAGAACTCAGTCAGTTGTCAAATTTTGTTTTGTAATTGTACAAGTGAACACAGTAGCTTACCTGTTTCGAGGCCGAGCCTAAAGCAAAATCCTGTTTTCAGCCAAAGTCGTATCCAGAGACAAACCCTTAAAAGAAAGGCAAAGTCAGACCAAGAAATAAGACCAAGATATACCGTAGAATATCGCTCAAGTAGTACACCAAAGTGGATGGTGTTAGCCCTAGTTTTGCTGACAACTATATGTTCCTAGATTACTCAATACCAGCAACTGACGCCTTTTACCAAAGTACCCGACAAATTATCCCGGGATTCGAGTACCAAATCACCACCAAATTCCACCAGGGTTGGCACAGAAAGACATAGAAGCCTAGCAAAGTTTTTGATGTTGTTAATTCCCAGCAAAAATCGCTGTTTACCTTTGTTTTCTTGGCTTTGAACAGCTCGATTCCTACCCTCGAGAATCGAAGCGTTTATGAATAAAAAATTACGAAATTCCTGAAAAATCAACTGGGTAGTCAGTTTGGAACGCGAACTTTGCAAACTACGTAACCGTATCGCTACAAACAGGTGCTTGGAGTGTTAGGATCTGTCAATAAACACTGTGAGGACCAATCAGAGAACAGAACACGAGGATTACATCATGTGGGATTTCCCGACCCGTAAAATCGAGCAGGTATTTCTTGCTTGGAAGAATGAGCAAAAAATAAACTTAAAAATAGGTTTTTAGCTAAATTTTTATTCTGTTTCTCGTAGCCTGAATCCCATGAACAACATTACAGAATTTGTTGGCGTTTTCTTTCTATCAGCATCATTTTTTCGTGGTATTTTTGTGCTGCTACAATAGGGCTTGATCTTCAGTGTGACTGGGATAGGGTCAGCTAAAGACTCCAAGATCAAGTGATCTAATACAAAGCTATGAATATTGAAATAAGGTTGCGAGAAACAAGTTGATCCCAAAACGAAACAGAGTAAAAGAGCACAGTAACTAGATGGGAAGAGAATCGAAGTGACTGAAGTTTTTACAACCTTGGAATATAATTTCTTTTTTCTTGGAGGCTAATTCACCATAGCAAAACAACCAGAGGTTGAGACTGAAATTTGAGTTCAATTTTTCGCGGCATATCTTGGAACGAAAAAAGAATTTGTACAGTGATACTTCTATCATAAGCAGATCCTTTTTAAAACAGAACAGCTACATGGTTCCAAAAAAAAATTCCCGTTTATACTACTATAGCTATTCCCGGCTACTGGTAGCCTTTGAATGGGGATCCCTTCAACATCGTTGATTATCTTGAATTTTTTTCAGCTAATTTTCCGCGCGCGCGCTTAATGTTTTTCCCTTCGCGAAACTGAACACGTTTAATTCCAATTCGATCTGAGGTAGTTGTACCCTGACTTTGACCTGAGGTTGTTTCAGTAAACATTTTAGATTTAAAAGACCTGGAAATGTTATGGGATTTTATTCCAAGGTTTGGGAAACTTCCATTTGTCAATCACCCTGGATACCAAAAGCCCCGCCCGAGTCACGTGCCATTCCCTTTCTGCAGCAAGTACAATAAACATAACCTAGTGGACTTCCTATGTGCTTCTAATTATTAAGAGTTCACTTTGCGATGTAGTAATCAGTGGTCATTAACCCCAGTGATATACACTTCACCAGGCTCGGTGTTGTATGTGAGTAGAGTTTCTAGTTGGTTCTCTCCTGTGCTTCAAGGGTTTTTCTCCGGGTTCTCCGGTTTTCCTCCCTCCACAAAAATCAACTTCTAAATTCCAATTCGATCATGGAACGAGGGCCACAGGTTTGTTAGCCACTGGCTATTAAGTGCTATCCTCGAAAAAACCAAGGAGTTTTTTATTTTATTTTTATATCTTGCATTAATACACTTTATTACATTGACTTTAAAGTTTTAAGTAGACTACTTGCAAACTACTTCGCGTTTCCGCCTCAGTTTGTCTTTGTTTGACAAAGGTGTCACGGGTTTATGAAATTAATTCTCAAGGCCAAAAAGTAATAACGACCATATTTATTAAACTTCACTGAAATATAAACAGAAAGGACGTTATTGAGTTGCTCGCATTGTAGGAAAAGTCAATAATATGACGGTAAAACGTGGTTACAAAGATGTCACTAAATGTGTGTTTTGGGGGGGGGGGGGGGGCGAACTTGGTGAAATAACCGAAAAATAGGCTCTTCCCTTGGCCAAGTTCTTATGAGAATGAGCAGGGCGAGTATTTTCTAACGTAATACAGAAAGACTCGTTGGATTTCCTTCATTCGTAGACAGTAAATACAAGGGTTAATAGACGAATTGATGTAGATAAAGCTCCAAGTTATATCATAGGCATGGTTGACATCCTCAGTAAAACCTTTGATTGACAACACTGCCTTGGTACAGATGAACGGTATGTACAGAAACACGGACAAGAACACTACGAACATGACCGTCGATGTAGATCTCTTGTATTTCTTGATATCAATCTCTGTGGTTTTCTGGTCGTTCGAAGCTTGGCTAACTGCTGCTAATTGCTGTTGAATTTGCCGTTGATGTCGCCGAACGAGCCGGTGAATTTTATACTGAATGACCATGATAATTGATAAACAAACAGCTACCATGGCAACTATCAGAATTGCCATCTTCTTCTCGTCGACTCCAGCAAGCCAAAGGCTCACTACAGATATACTTAGAGGATAAAAACTGATATATGTTAAACAAACTCGTTGAATTGTCACAAGCTGAACGTATTTGAGGTGGAGATAGAGAGCAAGAAAGCGTTCAACACTGACTAAAACCATAGTCAGGAAAGACACAGCAGAAAGAGTCCAGGAAATTGTCTCCTTGAGCGTCCAAAGGCTGCAATTAAACGAACCAAAAATCACACTAACTTTGACAATAACCACTAAAGGTTGGACAACCAAACCAATGAGAAGATCACTGAGGGCAAGACAACACAGTACTGCGTAAGATGGAGTCCTCAGTGACGGTGTACGACAGATTATCGCCAAAACTATCGCATTTGAAGTCATCGCAATGACACTAAATACAGAACTGATAATAATCACTATCATGTCGACGTGGAAAGTCTTGGATGGTGGTAAGTTGTCCTGGTCCAGCGTCATAAAATAACAGCTACTATGGTTGTACATGATCGAGATAAATCTCTATCTTATCTCAGTTACAGACAGTCTTCTCTGATCAGTAGATGTAGATTTTGACATCCCTTGATCAATTGCGCGACCATAGAGTTCAAGATTTTCCTCAAGAACACTTGATCATGCCAGCTGTCCAGCGATGAGGCGGGTTTTCTGTCATCTTTATTTCACTTCTCTTTGAATTGCCTTTATTACGATCATAGGACTGGTATAACAACCGAAAACATATGCATCAAATATATTAAATTCAATTTCTTCACGCGATAGAATTCATTTGACAGTGAAGTAGTGTGTCTTAGCCGTGGGATGTAACTGTCATTTGCAGCTGGCAATTTGCATCTATAGTACAGTTTGCAGCATATTCGATAAAGCAGACACCGCTCTCGTTTTTTACCCTTTATTTGCGTTGTTTCTATAATCTATCTAAATAATATCTTAATTTGAACCATTTTCTATAAATGAACAAAGTAGTTTGTTATTTAATGCAACTTTTTTTTGGTAAAATGGGACATTTTTCGAAACATGCTAAGATTTTCATTACTTGACTTGGTCGCTGTTTTGTCTCAAAACAACAAATTTACAACTTTATAAAAATGAATTAATAAAAAAATAATTTAACATCGTTATGTCCAAAATCAATTCGAAATACGTCTTAGGGTTTCTGGAGATTACAAAGACAATTTGACAAGTTCCAAGCGGATGTTTAAAGTACTAGAACCCAGTCCCGCGCGGCCAGTAATTGTGTTTCTTGACAAAAAAATTGGATAAAGTCGCTCATAGCTCGTCTATTGGTACGGTGACCACTTGTTCTTTCCTTTCTGTTCGAGGCTGCACATACTATTCTTGCGATTTAGAATAAAAAATACAATACAATACAATACAATAAACTTTATTTAAAGAGGGTGACGTATTAACCCATTTGGTTATCTAACTTACGGCCAATATTTATTAATCGAATTGTCACGAATTTTACAAATTTAACAACCCTGTACACATCTAGGGGTGCATAATTCCCGTAGAATTTTACTTCTAGAATTCACTTTTACCCATATTTGCAAATTATTGAATGATTTTTATAACAGGTAATGTTAGATAAACCTTATATCTATCGTTTAAAATAGTCATATGCTTTTGCCCACAGAATGTGTTCACATTCTCTACACTACTTTGAGTAGGTACTTTGTGAGCATAATCACCGCGAATTATTGCAAATACCTACTTTTACTACATCTTATTTAGCAGTTATTCGCCGAAGGCGAAGTGATTATCGATGAATATTTACCGAGCGGCGAGTCTTCGAGCTGCGAGGTAAATATTCATCGATAATCACTGAGCCTGAGGTGAATAATTGTTTTAGTATAAATAAAAGATGATTATTTCAAAAAAGAAAGAAGAAAACAACATTGAAAGTGAAAATATTTTATTTTTTAAAAGCGCGACGGTCACGCTGACAGCCATTTTGTCCGAAAAGGTGATTATCGGCTGATAATCCGAGATAGAAAACCAATCAGAGCGCGCGATTTTGTATAATCACCTTTGTATTTATACTAAAACTCTATAACCATTACGGTGAGCCCACTTTTTTTCTCGGTTTTTTTTTCTTGCCTAACAATGATCTATAAATGACAGGATTTCTAAGAAAATCTATTGACTGTTGACTCGAAAGTCGACTCGAAACTCTTCGACAACCACACACACAACCTTTATACTTTATCTTCTTGTAATGTATATAGAACTTGTAAATTCACATGTAATATATATTTATTTATTTTTTTTCTATCATGTTGTAACTTTATGTAATATTTAAAAATGTGGGTGAATCAATAAGTCTAAAAGTCTAAAGTCTGATCCAATAATAATAATAATAATAATAATTATTATTATTATTATTATTATTATTATAATTAATAATAATAATAATAATCATTATTATTATTATTATTATTTATTATTATAGATTATAGATACTATTAGGATTTATATATTAGTACAGATATGATTAAGATTTAAGATATGATCAGTCTTGAATTTACCTATAAGATATAAGATATATTAGATACAAGATATAGGGCATAAGATATAAGGAATTAGATATTACACACTAGGTCTTTTTTTTATAGATATTTACTTATTAACTTATATTATACGACGAGTTACTATTAGGTTTTATTCTACTTTCTACTATATTATTATTACTAGTCATTATTGAAATTATTATTATCATTATTATCATTATTATTATTATTATTATTATTATTATTATTTATTAGGGGTTTTTCAGATCCAATTTACGATAAATAATATATTATAAAACCTATAAAATATAGGGTAATCACTAGTCCCAAGGTCTTTTTTCCTAGAATAACTTTCTCCGGCTCTGCACCTGTGAAAGACGACAGACCCATGCGAATTTATACCAGCCTTATGAGCATGAGCAAGGCAAGAATTTTCTAACGTAATACAGAAAGACTCGTTGGATTTCCTTCATTCGTAGGCAGTAAATACAAGGGTTAATAGACGAATTGATGTAGATAAAGCTCCAAGTTATATCATAGGCATGGCTGACATCCTCAGTAAAACCTTTGATTGACAGCACTGCCTTGGTACAGATGAACGGTATGTACAGAAACACGGACAAGAACACTACGAACATGACCGTCGATGTAGATCTCTTGTATTTCTTGATATCAATCTCTGTGGTTTTCTGGTCGTTCGAAGCTTGGCTAACTGCTGCTAATTGCTGCTGAATTTGCCGTTGATGTCTCCGAACGAGCCGGTGAATTTTATACTGAATGACCATGATAGTTGATAAACAAACAGTTACTATGGCAACTACCAGAACTCCCATCTTCTTCTCGTCGACTCCAGCAAGCCAAAGGCTCACTAAAAATATACATAGAGGATAAAAACTGATATATGTTAAACAAACTCGTTGAATTGTGACAAACTGAATGTATTTGAGGTGGAGATAGAGAGCAAGAAAGCGTTCAACACTGACTAAAACCATAGTCAGGAAAGACACAGACCAAAGTATCCAGGAAATGGCCTCTTTAAGCGTCCAAAGGCTGCAACTAAACGAACCAAAAATCTCACCAACTTTGACAATAACCACTAAAGGTTGGACAACCAAACCAATGAGAAGATCACTGAGGGCAAGACAACACAGTACTGCGTAAGATGGAGTCCTCAGTGACGGTGTACGACAGATTATCGCCAAAACTATCGCATTTGAAGTCATCGCAATGACACTAAAAACAGAACTGATAATAATCACTATCATGTCGATGTGGAAAGCCCTGGATGGTGGTAAGTTGTCCTGGTCCAGCGTCATAAAATAACAGCTACTATGGTTGTACATGATCGAGATAAATCTCTCTCTTATCTTACAGACAGTCTTCCCTGAAGATTACCGTGAAGAGGACTTGCATAATCATCCAAGCTGTCGATGAAGCTTTCGTGTTATCATTTCTTTTCACTTTTCGTTTTGAGTTTTATTTTCTATCTAGCTAGTCCTAATTATAGGCATAACATGCCAAAACCCATGCATGTGGCTGTAAATTGAACAAACACAACTCGCTGAAATACTCGAATATATTAAATTTAAAAAATGAGAGTGAAGGGATGTGTCTCTTAAAATATTCACTTAGGTTTCGTCTTATATCGCCTCATGTTTTCCCCCCAGTAATATTAAGCTTCTTTGTGTAAATATAATTGAATGTGAGTTTGAATGGCAGACACTGGGTCGGCAAGAGCGGGCTATTGTTGCGAGTCCAAAATATTAAAAAAGATAATACATAATAATTAGCTCCACAGTTAGAGGAAGAAAAACAATTTATTTGCTGAAATGATATCAATTTTTTTTATGTTGAGCCTATGACAACTGGTAACTAGTAATTCGTGAAACAGGCATTTGTTGCAGCCCTGCACCGATTATACGAAACATGACAGCCCTCGGCAGCTATTATCCTGTCAAGATCTCAAAAAGATCTACAGTTCTTCAACTACAGAATAAAATCAATGTGTCTTTTTTTAACCGTCGGTTGCCAACAAATAGCGAAACATTTCAAACTTCCTGGGTTTACCGCAATAATGAGTCGAGGAAGTCATTCATAAAGAAATAGTGGTCTAAATATGAAATCGAAAACTCGTCATCCCCACTTTCTATTCATGATAACCACTGAATAATGTCAACATTGATATAATCTTAAACCATTTTATTTACTCGTTTCCCCGGTACTTATCTGCTTATAGTCCTTATAGTGTAGGTTCAGTTGACATAACACGATGTCATATATTAACTTGATGGTGGTACAGCACTGGTATTCATTTCGAACTGTCGGTGATATTTTATCATTATGAAATTATATCTCGATTTATTCATTATCACAAGATGCATTTTGTGTTTGTTTGTTTACCGGTCGTCTTTCTTTTTAAAAACCTTTTAACCAGTTAACCGAATTTATTACTGAACTGATCCCACTTTCATTCACGAAAAATTGGCAGTGGCATAAAAAATTTTCAGCTTTCCTTATTTCGAAAAAAAAATCCATTATATTCAGTAATAGTAAAATTATGTTTTCGTTGTTAAAATTAAAACATTTTCAGTACAGCTTTCCGTCTATCTCGAGTCATCAGTGGTTTTACAGGTGAATATTTATGACTTTCGCATTGCATCATGGGTGTCTCGTTTTCGTCAAGTGCTGGACTGAGGTCATCGTGTGGTCTTCAAGCATTCATGAGTTTCTTGACGGTGTAACCCTAGAAAAAATGAACAAAGAGACCTGTGAAAACTGAAAAAGAAAATAATCGAAGACAATGGAGAAACATGTTGATTAACAACAGGTAAAACAAAGCACTGTACACTGATTAAGCTTAGATATAGACCTCTTGCACGCGACGTCAAAGCAGCTCAACTTCACAAAAGAATCTCAATCTCTTGACAATTGGAAGCTATTGTTTTGTCCTCCAAATTGAGCTGCATTCCGACATGCTGCAAGGGCCTAAAGCACCAACAAGGACAGTGCAGATGTACAAGGACGGTGCAAGGATAACAAGCAGTTCTGCATACTGTATATTACTCACAGGTGCAGAATAGAGGAGTAGAGCAATAAACAGAATGAGGATGATGAGGAGCAGTAGTCCCAGGATGACCCATTTGTATCTTTTCCAGATGATGTACTTGAGTGTCTTGAATGGTGATGTGAACCACAGGAAGGACGTGGCAGGACGACTGGTGATTGAACAGTACAAGGCTATTTAGTACAATAGAACACAATGTTAAGAATCCTAGGTGGTTCGTGATTATTTCCTAGGAAAATGAATTAACCAAAGATGCAACTGCCATATTGATTGACATAACAAAGAACCGATGATGACTCCATGATGATGATGGGTTATTATGATGATGATAATGATGATAATGATAGCAATGATGGGTCATGATGATGATGATATTAATGATGGGTCATGATGATGATGATAATAATGATGGGTCATGATGATGATGATGATATTAATGATGGGTAATGATAATGATAGCGATGATGGGTCATGATGATGATGATGATGACTGATTCAGTAGTTTTACTCACTTTGGTTCTGGTAGCGGTGGATTCTTGTTGGGTTCTTCACGTCCCTTCCCAGCTGGTCTCGCTTTTTCTTCTTCTTCTGTCAAGATTTCAATCGTCATCTCCAGCTTTCCCTGTATGTTTCCAAGAAAGCATAAATAAGAGGGAAACTTCTTAATATCTCGCGCTCCATGTGAATTCCCGGTTGGGCTATTTTTGGCATTCTCATGCGTTCACTTTCGCCTTACCCCACTCCCGTGCGTCAAAAACTGTGCTTCATCCAAAGTAGCGAAAACAGGCAAAGATGCCAGTATGGAAAAAATATGGCCCACAGTTCTTGATGTCTAGACCTTTTTGAGTGTTTCACAGCCTAATTAGGTACAACTGAGCTCAGTGCGAGGGAAAGTATAATTTACATATACTAACTAAAAGGAGGCAAGAAACCCTGTGACACATGCACTGAATAGGTTTTTTTCATATATCAGATTTAACAATATAAACCTGACAAAATGAAGAACTTAAAATTCGGACGTGATTAAGACTTCCACTTTTGATTAAAAAGCTTCATATATTTTTTTGAGATTTAGGGTTTAGGGCACGAAAAATGACATCTTGGATGGATTCTTTTGACCACGGGAAAAGGCACTTATATTGCTTCCCCCGCATCAAAAAGTCTTATCCAATCAGCGTTGGAGGACAGCAAAGTGGCATTTGCAGCACATTGAATAGGAAAGTATGGCTCTTAAATGTATTTCCATGTAAGCCAATCGTAAAAATATTTTATGTCATTCGGTAAAGAGACTTTTAGACATTGTAACACATTGTAGTTTCCCTTTTGGACCAAACAAAACAAAAAGTCTGGTCCAATCAAAGTGTAGAGTCTGTAACTTTTAGAAATTGTTATAGCATATAAATGGCTTCCCTTGTGAACCAATCAAAACACAAAACTTCTTGTCCAATCAGATTGAAAATCAAAAATGGCTTCCTTTGTGAACCAAACAAAACAAAACGTCTTCTCCAGTCAGATTGAGATTCAAAAATGGCTTCCTTTGTGAACCAAACCAAAACACAAAACGTGTTGTCCAATAACAGTTTACAGTAACTCAGTGGATTTTAGAAGTAATGACACATCAATGGCCTCCCATCATGACCAGTCAAAATCCATGGCAAGACAACTTGTTCAATCACATTGTTTGAGTATGCAAAGCAAACTTACCGTCAGCATTTCTTTGCCACTCTTAGTAGAACTCACAGGCCACCAACCACGTACTATCTTCTTGCTGAACAGATCCAATTTCTCATCATTAGACTGACTTGTTTGAAGCTTACATCCTCTTGACTTGGTGGATGGTTTAAGCATGTGTGTCAGGTCTAATTCAACACTTCCTGGAGGGAGGAATTAAGATTAAAGTTCCTTTTAATTCCATTTTTAGACAGAAATCATATTACTGACACAAACTCGGAAGTTCATTTGTCCAGGAAATGAAAAAGGAAGCTTTGGACTTGGAAGCAGTCAACGATATTTTGATATCACGAGGAGCTAAATCTTGAAATTCTGAATAGGTCTTAGAGATAAGGTATACTACTAACCATAATAGGCTTACGTATATCTACTGACTCAGTCATCAGTCAACTAGTCGAAGCCCGACTTCATTGATATTCGTGATCATTTTTTCATATCGCTGCTTCGTACTGAGTTATATTTTTCTTCTATCTTCCCATTCATCTTGCTCATCTCTTATTTCCTTTTTCCCCACTTACCAATAAAGTCATCCGATCCAATAATGTCATTATCCCATACTTGGATCACCAGTTTTGGAACTATCTTCTTGGATGTCTCACTGATGCTCCATAGGTGCTCCTGAAATCACGTGATCATGAAAGATGCTCATTGGCTAATTCAAAAACTGCGTAAATTATTTCAATGACATCATTTTTCATTTATCCTATTGAGGTAATATTCTAGTATCCCTTTCACGTGACGTCAAAGCAGCTCAATTAGGAGGACAAAACAAAAGAATTTCAATCTCCTGAGAATTGGAAACTATTATTTTGTGCTCCAAATTGAGCTGCATTCTGACGTGCTGCAAGGGGTCTATACAAATGCCTTCCTAAAATTCCTTCAATAAAAATTATGTCGAGGAACCCATGGAAGGACCTAGGATTTTGATTTGGGGAACTCAACCCAGAAACAAATGTCAAGCTTACTTTCTGAGAGATAATATTTTTCATATTTCTTGAAAAAACCATGGTCAGGAAGGGATTGAAACTACAGGCACCCCAGGAACAACCCCTAGCTCTACATCTGGAATCCAGTGATTCATTGTATCATATCTGTATATTATAACTACATGTATGCAAAGGGTCTGTCTGTACATCTACCTTTTCTGACACAACCAGTTTCTTGTCGTATGGCAGGTACATAAAAGGAAAGATAAGACGCCAGTTGAAGTTTCCCTCGCCATTCAAGGACCTGTAGTGGACATCAGTTTCTTCAGAATCTTCAATTCCATCTAACCATCTGCAACACAAAACCATTTGTTACTCCTGTCTGTCATGTAACGTTTTAGCAAAGATAGAGGTTTTACGGCAGCCGTGTTGGGGGACAAAAAAAATTCCTTGTTTTTGTATGAGTATAAGATTCTTTGTTTCAGTTGTATCCATATCCGTGTGTCTTCTCAAGCATAAACATCAAACAAAGAAATGATACTCAAGGGAATGACACGCGGTCTGAAATGGGAAAACATTACGCCCAAGGTAAAGAGGTGTATGTTGTTACCCTTTGACGAAGATGTCGCTCATTTTCTCTCCTGTTATAGACGTCTCCTCCAGGAATACATCACTAGTGTTCCACACCGCGACACGGACAACATGTCTGCGTTAGATGTCAAAAGCACTATGATTAGACAACAGTGAAGGTTCTAGCAATTAGTGTCACATATTCTTGTGAGACCGTTTCGAATAGAGCTATTATTGGGTTTCAAACAGCTGATAAAAGTCTTCGAATCTCATTATCTGCTCAAAACCATGGTCAAACACTGACCACCATGTTGCAAGTTGCGTTGCAAGTGGCAGAGCAAACGTTGCTCGTGTTTCCACGCCACACGCCACACATTTTTGTTGGAGAGTAGAAAGAGCTTCTACTTTGTGCAACAAAGTCGAGCAACAAAATTTTTAGTTGCAAGGGATGGTAATACGAGCAACATTCTCTCTCCAAAGTAACCTGAATGTTGCGCGACAAGTTGCATGATTTTGTTGCTCGTATTACCGCGCATTGTGAGCATTTCCCAGTGGCTTAACTTGTACGGCTTCGTGAAAGTCAAAACTATCAGACTCAAAAGGACAAGCTTAGCATTACAAGAAAAGCACATAACAGCGAAACACAAGTATTATACATAGATACTATTAATGGTGTATTAATTGATTACTTTCTTGGCACACGTGCTGATATGCTGACTTTAGGGCCTGGTTTCCCGAGATGCTTTGGGAAAATGTCTACCCACATCTGAAGTCTTCCCTGTAAAACACATAACAGGATTTCAATATAACAGCCAATAACGGTACGTAATAAAAGGTACGTAGGCTCCGTGAGAAGGTACATGTGAAACTACTCTAACGATTTATTGATTGACGGAAGGGTAATGCAAAATATTTCCCTTCACAGTTTCCTGCGCCATCTGAAAGGTAGCCGGGTATTTGAGTAGGAGCGAGACGAACGGTGAACTTGCAATGATAGAGACTTTCTTTAACACCTTAGATAATTATTTAAGTGTCTCTATCATTGCAAGCTCACTGTTCGTCTCGCTTCGATGCAAAGGCACGGCTGTCTTTCAAGATGGCGTAGGAAACTGTGAAGGGAACTATTTTCATGTTACGACTGTTCAGCGCGTAACAATGAAACGAGTGGTAATATACTTTACTCACCTGTTCATTTCGTGGTTGCAGCGAGGTGTACAATGGTCTTGTCTCGACGTGTTCAGGCAGTAGGCTGTTTTGGTTCAGTGCGTGCAGAGCTAATCGTTGTTCATTGTGACCAAGATGTCTGTGCGCCATATCATCTTCTCTTACCACCCCTTTATCAATGGATTAAACAATTAGTTAACTGAGTTCTAAAGCGCGCTCTGATTGGTCGAAATATAATTTTAGATGATTTGCTTCGCGCGTCTTGCATATGGTTTCCTACGCTTCTCGCGTGTTCTCTCAGCATTCCGCGTGTTTAGTTCTCTAAAACGGAAAAAATTCTTTATATTTTTTAAATAAGTTATGATTTCAAAGAGTATAGCGTTTGCCATATTTCAGGCTCCAAGTTCCAGATTCCGTATTCCTTTTTAAAAATATTCTGGACCGTTTCTTGGCCTACTAGATTCCAATAAAAAACCACCTGAATTCCTAAAAAGTCGAATTCCTCCTATACACTGATTATTGATATTCTTTAAAACAGCTTTCTAAATCGTATTCACGTATTACCTTCAAGATCTTGGATAGAGTAAGTTTTGTTGTCGACAATAATCGAGTCAGGTGCATAAGTTGGCGGGGGCTTGTTGTTGGATGCGCACCATTGTTCCAGTATTTTCTTTGGTTTTTGACAGTCTCTCCACTTATTGACTCCTGAACTAATGAAGAAATTGAAAATGCGTTTGATGAAATAATTTCCGTGTTTTGAGAGAATGGTGCGCAGAAGATTGATATTATAGCACAGCTTGGCTCCAAATAGAGCGCGTGAAAAATTCATCCAGCAACAAAATCAACTTGTACAACTTGTACAACAAAGTTTGTTGCGCGACTTTGTTGCAGAAGTAGAAGCTCTTTCTACTCTCTACAACAATGAAAATTTATTGCGCGCGGGATGGTAATAGGAGCAACATTCACCCTGCAATTTGCAACGCAACATTTTTTTGCGATAAGTTGAACGATTTTGTGCTCGTATTTGCGCACCTTTAGGGAAATAACTCTTAGTTTACAGGTATCTGTAGTCATTACAATGATTCTTAGGAGTCAAAAAGGAGGAACGAAAAAATGAAAACAAAAAAGAACTGCACTAAGCTTCAAACTGATGAGGCAGTGGTAGATGCAATACCTGTAATAGTCTTTTGGCAGTCCACACGTAGCACGGTAGCTACTCAGAAGACGCTGTTCCACATCAATCACCGTCTCACCAATGATGTCATCTTTACCCAAGACATCACGGTCTTTGATGACGATCTTTAAATCTTTAGCTAGTGGGATGTTGGCTGTCAGTTCGTACATCCTTTGAGAACAAAGAGGTAAGTCTACCATTTAGTAGAGATTCTTAGATATACTCTCTGAATCAAAATAGCATTTTGTAGCCGCCATGTTGCACACGAAAGTTTTTAACATGGCGCCCATGTACCATACAATATGGCGTCCATGTCTTTTGTTATTTCAGTCAAACAAGAATGTGCTTGAGCGTTGAGAATGTTTACCTTCCGAATTCTGGATTCAAGTTGTTAGATATGTGATTATCTTCGTCGTCTATCTTTTGCTTCCCGATGGTAATCACTGGATATGCATCAACCTGGACAATCAAAACAACTGTCTCTTAAAATCAGTCAATCACTTACACTACACGGCCCATCCATACGTCCACCCACTCATCCCATCCATCCATCCATCCATCCATCCATCCATCCATCCATCCATCCATCCATCCATCCATCCATCCATCCATCCATCCATCCATCCATCCATCCATCCATCCATCCATCCATCCATCCATCCATCCATCCATCCATCCATCCATCCATCCATCCATCCATCCATCCATCCATCCATCCATCCATCCATCCATCCATCCATCCATCCATCCATCCATCCATCCATCTATATTCTCAATCCCTCTTTTCTTTCTTCCTTCATTTCCATCCTTCCTTCATTCTCATCCATCCATCCATCCATCCATCCATCCATCCATCCATCCATCCATCCATCCATCCATCCATCCATCCATCCATCCATCCATCCATCCATCCATCCATCCATCCATCCATCCATCCCATCCGTGTATCTGTCCGTCCGTCCACTAACGTTTATTTCACGGGTTTATAACACACTCACCATTCCGTTAGCATCTCGTGGCTGCAAGTCCAAAGCCTTTATTAATAGAAAACAATAGAATAAGCAAGTTTGAACAACACGAATAACCGTCTGAACTTTTTCAATGTTTGAGATTCCAGTGCTTGATATAAGCAAAACGAACCGAAATCGGAAGGGGAACTTTTTGTTAATCACAAAGGTATAAGTAAAGTGACATGTGTCAATCAATTATATTTTATAATTGCAGGTACGTACTTGTCCACGGGGGTACTAACCTTGATTAGATAGACCCTAACAATACATTCCTGTGGTCTAATTGGCGGTAGATTGGCAAAGATGGTAGCAGGAAGAGACGACAGTGGAGCTTCTGGAGGGAGAGGGTAGACCCTAAACGTACCCTGAAATATGTACAAGGTTAGAATTAGAAATAAAACATGAGGGGATGAATACACACCCATGCACCACCTCTTTTTCCTCCTCTGAGAAACTTTAGAGCAGTTTTCGTATGACTATGAAAAACGTACGGCCTTGCCCTGCCGTGCCGTGTGGTGCGGTGCCGTGTATGAAAACATTCGACATGCCGCGCCGCGCCGTAACCGTGCCGTGACTTTTCACACTCATGCGAACTCTGCTCTATCAGAGCAACTCTACTCTATCTAACTTAAAGATCTCCCATCTACCGACTGATCTCGATCCCTCTTTAAAAACATCTGTTTTCTTGTGGGTACTTTGCTTGACAAGGCATAGTCCCATGCGTTTGAGTGACTGCGTGACCTTGTCTTCTCGAGTAAATTAACTATCAGTAGATTAGCGACAATTTTACTGATAGGTTCATAATAAAAATGATATGTACTAGAGCCTGTACCTTGAACTCTCCTGCTTTCGAGTCCTCGTCGTCTTCCTCATCATCGTCTAGAGTCTGCTTCCCACGACGAAGAGGGAATGATATAATAAAGTCGTTGAATCCTTTGAACTTGTCAACCTTCTCCAGCTCTGTTTGGTAGATCTGAAATGAAGAGAAATAATCAAAACCAAGATTTCTTTTTCATGAAACTGTATCCCAACATAGACTCTAGGGGTGCCTACCCTTTAAACTAATCCATCTGGTTGGAATGGTAAACGAGTTTCTAATCTCGAGTCTAATCAGACAAACGTCCGGTACACGCGTCTACCGGAAGAACCGAAAAGAGCGGGAAAAGTGGATTACCTCAATCGGAGTTTTCCGGAACTTTCCGAACCACATACCATATGTTTTCTAACCGGAATTTCCGGTTTTCCGGTTAAGTGATAAGTATTAAGCTCTCTGTTACGCGTGCGCATTTTTATTGATGTTTGTCAATCATGGGCTGATAAATATTTATGAGGTTTTGATTGATAGCTTCTTTACCGTCATAGTTTCATATCCTTGTTCAAGATACGTGCCAGCTTTCTCCAGGTCACCAATCGATGCATAAAACTTCGACCACCAATCGATCTTAGCGTCCGCTTCCTGGAGAATACAAACGAGGATGGTCTTAACAGCAGTGCTCACCATGGAAACAAATTTTGACATGATTACCATAGAAACGGTGAGCGTTTACGTGTTGTCATGGAAACAGTTAATGTATTCGTTATTGTTATTATTATTGTTGTTACCTTTTGCTTCTTCAGCAATTCTTGGTTTTGTTCTGGTGTTGTCACGGTAACGACATGCGATTGTTGACTCGATGTAGATGTAGTACGAGGAGCTGTTGAAGAAGTAACATGAAAATAATAGACTTAGCTAATCGGCTTACGCGTTGCTATGTAAGTTTCCATCATTGTTTTCTTACGTTTCTTGGGGATCCCAGCCGCGGCACCCGTAGATTTGACAGGCATGGTACATCTGTATGGTGCCAAGGATTTAATAGAATGAACACCAACTATTGGACGACGACCAAAGGTTCTGTTGTCACGAACACGAATGTTGATTGGTGGACAGTAGAGTTCCTTGATTGGCAGTTGCTGGAACAAGACAACAGTACCTCGAATAAACTCGACCGAAATGATTTTTACAAATTGTTAAGGCTAAATTTCATTGACAATAAAACTCGAACCTTTTGGAATTTTAAAGTCAGAAAGGAAGAAGCGTTTTGGAAATTTGCATGGAGGGTGTTTTGGATGATTATCCCTCGTTAGGAAAGCTATCGATAGTTTTGAATTTGTTTTTTCTACATTTTTGATGATTTTTTTTCAAATACTAGCTGCCAATATAACTCTGTGTCACGTACAACCACTGACCATATAGGGCTAAGGGCTCAGTATAATGGCGGCTTCATTCAAAACAATAGGTTGATTTATCATCAGTCAGAATACTCACCATGATCACTCTTGGTACAACAGGTTGGTCAAAGTTCGGATTTTTCTTGGTGTTTTGAATAACAGCTGATGACGTCACAGATCCACCACATTCAAACTCGATGCAGGGTGACGTCACGTTGGTAAGTTCGAACTTTTTCATGTTTCTCACTCCCCACGAGAGCACCTTTGAATGAACGAAGTCACAATTTAATTAATACAAGAACTTAAGATTTTCTAAGATGAAATATGCCAATTGGGTTGCCTGTGGAGCTTAAATGGGGAATTTCTAGTTGTTTCCCAGTCCCTTACGTACTCGTTTTCTTGAGCCCCTGGGAAACCATTACTCGATTTTTGGATGGTTATAGTCCCCTTCACAGTTCCCTACGCCGTCTTGAAAGGTAGCCGTGCCTTTGAATCGAAGCGAGACATGAGGTGACCTTGAAATGATAGAGACCTTTTTTAACACCTTGGACAATTATTCACATGCCTCTGTCATTGCAAGGTCATCTTGTGTCTCGGTTCGATGCAAAGGCACAGATACGTTTCAAGATGGCGCAGGGAACTGTTAGGGGGACTATTCTAGATTTCAATGTTGAAGCAATCCATTACCTCGATGGCTGCTCTTTGTGTCTCTGGTCTCACACCATCTCTTACTTGGAACACTTCATCTCGTTGGACTGGAGTAAAGGGAAGCTCTGCCCCTTCGTCCTATTTGGAACAATCAAGAAATGTCACAAACCTTTATAATCATTTTGTTGTTTTTCGTTTTGAGACTAGCCATACAAACCAGGACGGAGTCCAGAAATCTAGCTGGATGGTATGGCTTTTATTGACCGCTTGCAGCACTTAGGAATGCAGCTCAATTTGGAGGACAAAACAAAACGATAGTTTCCAATTCTCAGGAGATTGAATTTTTTTTGCCCTCCAAATCGAGCTGTTTTGACGTCACTTGCAAGGGGTCAAAAGTGAAGTCTTGAAACATAACATAACGCTAGTTCCTTGCAATGAAAATCTCTCATAAAGGGAGACTGACAGGACCCCACTTCCTACACATGGTAAATGTATCGAGTGCACTGCAGGTTCAAAAACACTCACCAAAAAGAGCTCACAGACAGCAAGAACTTGTCCTTGACGAGTAGCTCCAACATAGATATCATTCCACTCCAAGCTTGGTTCAGGGATTTGATGTCCATGAAGTCTGACCACAGGAAGGATGCTGCATCGACCAATGAAATCATCTTTTCCCTGGGAAAAAATATCTGGTCTTTTAACTTATTGATGGTTTGCATTCATTACCATGAGATTCCAACCACAACGATATACTGCATGCTATCGACAAAGGAGGCTATTGAAAAATGTTTTGTTAAATACCGCCAACATGGCCGTGATAACTACGTGTTATTCTCTAAATAAAGTAGTATTCTCTATGAGAAGGCACACGAATATGGTTACACCTCAAACAAAGAATCTCAAAAGAATGACACGTGGTCTGAAATGGGAAGACATTATGCTCAAGCTGAAGAGGTCTATTTAAAAAGAGTTTCAGTAAAATATCTTACAAAGACGTCCTTGTCAAAGAACTCCAAGAAGACTCGTGGTGGATGCGCAACAATGTCGTCCAGACTTTCATGTATATCCACATCATCAAAGATCAATGTCTGGTCCCAGCATGGACACAGAGTCTGGGTGAGTACCTCGGTAAATTGACTTTGCTTACCAAAAGCCACATTTACATAACAATCTACAAGAAAAATATGGTTAATAGACCCTTTGCAGCACGTCGGAATGCAGCTCAATTTGGGGGGCAAAATAATAGGTTCCAATTCTCGGGAGTTTGAAATTCTTTTGTTTTGCCCTCCAAATTGAGCTGCATTCCGACGTGCTGCAAGGGGTCTATTTAAGAGTACTCTCTTGCAGCCCCATGCAGCTAATAAGGTTTCCGTTGCGTTTTGTTTCCTCTCCACATGCTCATCTTCCCTGTTTTTTTTCTTGTCTATGTTAATCATGTGTGTCTAGTTACATCCCAATCGTCACGACTGTGAAAGTTATGCCCAAAAAGCTGAGATGCTGAGCACCCCAGACTTCGTAGAGGAACTTAGAGCCACCCCCGGTAACGTCACCTATCTGCTCTATGCCATGCATCATTTGTCTGTGTATTTTGTATCAAAAGAAGCCCTGGCAGCAGCCTTTACAGATTGCATGTGAACTGACTCAAGCAACATACCATTCATGCCACTTTCGTCTTTGGACAGAAGATCACGTGCTTGGTACAAATAAACCCACAACTGAAAATTA
The DNA here is from genome assembly GCA_023349425.1 of Anthopleura sola. NCBI lineage: Eukaryota > Metazoa > Cnidaria > Anthozoa > Actiniaria > Actiniidae > Anthopleura > Anthopleura sola. The sequence continues at coordinate 10,632,903 of JALHLI010000005.1, read as the reverse complement.
CGAGGCTCTGCGACGATAAATAAAGGAAAGAAAGACATTAAAGATCTATGCCTTGATTAATGTCCCAAAAAGTGATCGCTGAAATTGAAACAAAACAACAACAACAACAACAACAACAACAATAACAAAAAGTAGTACTAACTTTTGAATGTAACAAACATTCTTGGCATGTTACGAATGCAGCTTTTAGCATCGTCCTGAAACAAAAAAAAGGTCATTTTCCAGCTGTAATGAAGAGGAAAAGCAAAAAATGGACTATAGATTTTTGAGTTACCTCTCCATCGATCTGCATTTGGAAGATCGGTGGCAGTTCAGGAGGTGTTTCCTGACCGCCGACCATCGTCATCTTCCTGTGCCATCTTCGTCTTCGTACGAAATCCATCTTTCTTTCCTTTGCGTGGAATCTCGTGGTGAAGAGATTAGCATACTCCCATCCTTCTTTAGCAAATTCTGCTATCTCAGCCTGCAAGTGAAGAAAAAAAAAATAGACAAGTGTGCTAAACTTCTGTTAGAAAATACTTGCACTTTTTTGAATAATAATTTGCCCCCTTGATCAGTATGATGTCTGTTAAGATATAGAACCCTTGCACATGACGTCAAAGCAGCTCAATTTGGAAGACAAAATTGAAATTGTTTTGTTTTGTCCTCCAAATTGAGCTGCTTTGACCTCACGTGTCGACATCTTTTTGAAGCACCAGAGAGGACCAAGAACCAACACTACTGACAATGTGTTAAGATGTAGTTTACCTTCTTCACTGCAGCATTGGGATCCTTCAATTCCCTGTTTCTGACTAACCGTCTTCTGCGTACAAGATGATATGCCTTCTGTATTGGTCCATAAGCTCCATACGAGACATCAACTGAATACTCCCAGCCTAGTAGCATGCAACAACAAAGTAAGTTTGACCCGGTTTAGACGTCGAATTTCACATGTGCCTTACAAATTTAATTAGTATTGTTGTCTTTACTTACCTTCCTCATCGACTGCTCTATTGATGTCAATCTGCCAGTCATAATTCCATTCCCATCCTGGTGGGCATTTTATAGTTTCTGGTCCATCGGAAGGATCATTATGCTACATACAAAAATTTACTAATTACTAATACAAAATTTACTAATTTCTTGGACACTTCGCTGGATCTGGGATCGGTTTGATGAAAGACTCTTGTTGATGAACGATGTTGCCAGTTTTGAATTAATTTGTGTGACTTTTATAATTAATCCATGGCAGATAAGTAAGAATTCGTGTATAATATAGGAATATGAAATGTGATGGATAACATACCACGTCTGTCCATGGAACAGAGGCCTTGCCCCAGGCTCCTCCCGGTATCATGCGGGACTCGTTCTCGAAGACATCCTGTAAGAAGAACTTGTGACCGGAGTCACTATCAAGCGCCAGACTGCCCGGGTTAAATGAATAAAAATTATTAGTGCTTCCTGATGAATACTAATAAATACTCCGTGGACGCAAAGGTGGTGGGACTAACCTTAACTCTGGATTCTTGAACCAGTCTCCTTCGAACTTCCAACCGTCGGGGGCTTTGAACTTATCCTTCGAGAGTGGAACCTTGGAACAAGGATGGACGATAAGAAAAAAGGTAATCATTCAAAGTAAAAACCCCTTGCAGCACGTCGGAATGCAGCCCAATTTGGAGGGCAAAACAAAATAATGTTAATCTCCTGAGATTTGGAACTTATTGTTTTGCCCTCCAAATTTGAGCTGCATTCCGACGTGCTGCAAGGGGTTTATTATGAAAACTGGGCCGAGTTGACATTGCACTGCATTGTGGGACAATTTTAGGGGGCATATTTCCATGATGGCGTCTATCTCGTTTCTTAAAACAGTCCCACAATGCACTGCAATGCCAACTCGACCCAGTTTTTTCCTTCAAATGCGCATTATTATAATTGAAAATGTTTCCCTTATACTATAGACCCATTTCAAATGTACTAATCTCTTGCAAATATGTCTTGTGTGCAAGATAAACAAAGATGGGTAAGTTAAAACCTTCGTTTAGTTATTGTGAGGCTTGATATGCTGGAAAAATAATCTAAAATAAGATCTATCAATATTGTCGATGTTTTATCGAGTCTAACATCATGGAATACGTACTTCACCATTCACACTAGAAAAGCCAGGGCGTGGTAGCATTTTCTTGGTCCAAATTCCTGCCAATGACATCTCATTCTCATACTGCAACAAATATTAAGAATATGATCATCATATTTAAGTTTTGTCTATACTGCATCCATACCTAGTAGTGTTGTGTTATATGCCAAATATTTTGGACTAGCAAGCATATCTAATTAGTCTCTACTTGCGATCTTTTGGACAGGCAACCTCAACTTCCGGCAGAACTGGTACAGGCTAATTTCATCAGTCCAGGATAAGGACCAAATATTCACCACTTTCCAGCATTCAATCGAGGCTACAAGGGAATTTCAAAGGATGATTCAACCTTGCAGCCTCGACTGAATGCTTTCTGTTTGACCAGTGAACCGATGTGTGGAAAGTGGTGAATTATTGTTACAGGTATATATTATAGTGCACTGATTATGTATAACTTACAGTTTCAGCATAAATGCAGAATTCTCCCTGATCGGCCTTTCTCCGTCCACTCCAGTCCCCTTGATGTTCCTCTCGGCCTAACCACAACTGCAGTCTGACGACCGCAGGGAGTTCTGGGTGATCTTTGTGATCCAGAGCTTTCTTACCAGGATACTAAGAATAGTTGTTGATAATATATTAGAAAATATAGAAATCACAAATAAATGTAATATGAGGTGATGTGATAATTGAGATGGAAATTGTTGTTGTTGTTGTTGTTGTTGTTGTTAACGGTGGTAGTAATGGTGATGATGATGAATATTATAAAGATGATGATGGTGTTTATGAGGTGATGATGATGGTGTTTATGAGGTGATGAAGATGATGAGATGATGGGAGTTGATAGGGATCGATGAGAAAAGCGATGATAGTGATAGTGATGTTCTAATACCTTGAATAAGATCTCCATTGTTTTTCGACAGTTTTTTCCACGCGCTTCTTCAGTAGGTGAATACAATATTTCATGAGCGGGAATCCTGTGGTAAGCAATTCTGTTTTCCCCACTGATCATCCAAATGATGACGTCAGGAATGCAATTTTGAGGCTAGGAGACAATAAGTGGTCACATATTATACGTGTGCATGTAAGAAACGGAATGGGCCAACAGCAAGTTCAAGGTATATAAACCTTGTGTGCTGGTGTAGCGTTTTGCAGAACAATAGATGACGTCACAGATGGCGTGACGTCAAGTAATCCTCACATTGCTGCACTACATGAAGTACTAACCTCGATAAGTAAATCACGTAGAGAGGCTACATATCCTTGGATGGTGGTGAGAGTTATTGGGATATCTGTGGCGTGTTCTTTCAATGCTGCTGCCTCTGTTGCTATACAGTGCTGAAAATATCCAGAGTACATTTAGACCAGATGTATCCTAGTGCAGACTATTCATTAAGGTTTTCACCTTCACCACGCACCCTGACTTGGTCGCGTAAGTATTATTGTCAAATTTATTCTTCGTGGAGGGGAAAAGTAATAGCCCTTTTTACCTTGGGCGTAATGTTTTACCATTTCAGACAACATGGCATTCTCTTCATTTGAGAATACGATTCTCTCTTTGAATGGCATTGTATCCATATTCATGTGTCCTCTCGTGCGCAACCGTTAAACAAAGAAATGATGCTCATGGGAAAACGTTACGCACAAGCAAAACAGGTCTATGTATAGAATGCTGGATTCTCTTACCATTTCTCGCTGTCTATGCTTATTGTTTTTTCTATCCAGTTGGTTGAAGCGTCCTTTTGGAGTTGGCAGTAGTTCCCTAAGAGGCAAAAATCATATCAGACCCTTTCTGTTTCAGCCATTAATTCTTAGTAAAGACGGTTAGTTATTTTCTCAATAATCGCCTGCACTGCTTCCCCAGTTTTCACAGTGTACTACTGTTTCTTCCTTTCTTAATTACAATCATCTTTGATTCGCTAGTTTCCACAATCTGTCAGCATATTTCACTAACTAAATATTTTGGGAAATCTCACACCATTTTTATGACTTGCAGCCTTTCCTAAAGGAGAGATTACACTGAGCAATTTTCTTTGCAACTTGCTTTGCAACGTCGTTGCGAGACAACTTGCAGATAATCTTTTACTACCATGACATTCACTCTCTATGTTAGTAAACTACTTTTTTTCTTTTTACTTACGAACAGTCTGCGATCAGTTGGTCAAGAAACTCAAAAATTGCCGTTGCAATGTCCTTTGCGGGTTGTTTTTCAGCGACCTTTTCTTGTACAGCCTGCAACTTCTTTTCCTGTTCAATTGAATTACAAACACAATGATTATTTCTATATTGCCAGCTCATTATCACAGTAGACCTCTATCAAGTGGTCGGCCTTTTTAGCGGCAAATTGGGTTGTGAAAGTTTCAAAGAGAATTTTTGTACATTTGACAATTATTTCCAAAAAGGTCGGTGAAGGTTTTGTTGCATGTTGGAAGCTGCATGTTGCTTTCTGAGCTAGAAATGTATTCATTTATATTCATATGTAAATAATATCAGCACAGAAGAAAACATACCGGAAAAACTTGCAAAAAAAGTTTGGTAAAATCTCATATTGTTGTGGCCTTTTGCTGCTTGAATTCACATCACTTTAGGCTTGGTATACAACATGCAACAAAACCTTCACCAAATAACCCATTTTGAAATAGCTGTATACATTGATTAAGTGGTCAGACAACCTCTATTTAGCGACCACCAGACAATTCCCCGATGGTGGTTGCTTAATAAAGGTTCGACTGTTCTATTGCCTCACCAGTCGTTGTATAATGTTTTCAAGTGCATTCAGTGGTTCGAGTCTGAAAGCGATGTCTTCCCAGTAGCTTTCCACGCAGACACACGGTTTATTGTTGCTCCACGGGAGGTAATAGTAATTGCAGCCATCGTAAACAGCATTACAAGGCGGTGTATTGGAAGGAGCCACTGATTCGTCCATCATGTTCCCATAGTTACCTAGAAGGTAAAAACAATGATATCACGTGACTTCAGTTCCCCGTTGAGATCACGTTGCCCTGAAGAGGGCGTTAAGACAGGTGAAATGGAGCCCTGAAAGTGGCGACGTCAACTGTAATTTTTCGAAAAGTCAGCTTTATCCCGTGGCCACGAAGAAATTTAGCTCTTTTTATTCACTGTGAATTAAAGCTTACCAATGCTGATTTCAAATTCTACAGGCCCGTCCACTTCTGACACCATTGAAGCCTCGTAGAAACAAGCAAATAGTTTGTACTTGCAGCGTCGAAGCAGAGGCTGTGGGACAAAACAATATTCCTGATAAGTTTTTAGAGTTCTAAAGTTCTAAGTGGCATCAGCAAGGTAATTTTGGATAAGATAGTAATTATCGTATGTGATCGATAGTATTTCAGTTGCATTACCTGGACTCTGATAACATCCGGAGAACTTATTTTCTCCACTTCTTTCTCGATTTCCTCGCCAAGCTCTGTTTCGATTTCAACCATCATTCTTCCTCTGTAGGCAACTCCTTCACCCTGAAAATTACAACCATACATAAAACCAAGATCATCTTTGTCGTCCTGAATTAAAATACATTTGTATCATTTATTAGTATATAGGTGGTGCGCGCTGATATTGAGATGCCTTTCACTGCTGTGGTCATAGGCTCAATCCCCGGACTCGCCATCATACATGTGAGTAGAGTTGCTTGTTGGGGTTCCTGTGTTTCAAGGGTTTTTCTCCGGGTTCTCCGGTTAACCTCCCTCCGAAAAATTCAACTTCTAGTTTCGAATTTGATCATTGAACGAAAATCACAGGGTTGTTAGTAGCCTCACTGGCTACCGAATTCTTCCCTCTTAAAACAAGGACGATTCATTTTTTATGTAAACTACCTTTCCAAAATTAAGGTCCTCAAATTCATCAGGAAGTTCAGAGAATTCTCTTGGTGATCCATAGAAGTTAACGAAACATGGACCATAAGTTGGCAGAAAACCTGCATAAAATACAATAACACGTGCATTCAGTGTAAAGACAAATTTTATTAACTTCAAACAAGGCTTCTATACCTTCATCTCCGGTTCCTGATATTTCTGGTATGGATATGTAGGCAGTGCCGATACAGTCGTCCTCTGATATACGATCCCTGAAGTGCAAGAAGATGTTGAAAAGTACGTTAAGGTTAAAGTTGCTACTTTTTTGAAATAATTTGGGAAGTCTAATTTTTGGTAATTATAAGGACGTAAGCCATTCAACTTCGTTGTCGCGCAACATTTTTGCGTTGCAAGTTGCAGAGCATATGTTTCAACAACTACAGAAAAAAAATTGTTGGATGCGGATTGGTGATTGGGATTATGATGAGCAGCTTTTGCACGCGTGACAAGATGTACGGTCTTGTTTCCCCGTCATATCATTGGTGGGTCCAGGGAATGTGGGTTTTTGAATACGAGAACATACACAATTCAAGCCCAAACAGCATCGAGTCTAGAGAGTTGAAGGAGGCCACGTTATATAACCTAAAAAACTGAAAAAACAATGTTGAGTTACCAGTCAAAAAGCTGTAGCTTGAATACATCACACATCGATGGGAACTGAAAGAGAGAAAACATTTATTAACCTAGATAACCTTAGGTCATGATTTTATCAAAAGTACATCATGCCCGTCTTTGGTCATCAATATTTTCCGTAGCAAAATGAATCCGACAATTTGTACCAGGGTTTAGTGTTAGCCTATTCCAAAGCCTTGCTTTTGGGCAATAGAGCTATTTCTTCCGATCCTCCCTCTGCCGTGTTTAACGTGATGGTAATTATAAGACATAGGAAGAGATAGAGAAAATAGTTGGTGACGGGCAGACAACAGTAAAGGTGCCGGGTCAGCTTTACACGTGGTAAAGACATATGAACAGTACTTACCCGAGAACGAACTCGAAGAATCTGATTGAATTCAGGGTGATCCGTTTTGTACTTAATCGCTGATTCAACCTAATATCAGATATAAAAAACCGGTTACTAACAGGTTAAGATAACACGAACTTATATTAACGAACTGTCCTTGAAATAGAGCAGATTTTGTATGATCATGAGTGTGAAACAGCCACGGCACGGTACGACGCGGCACGGACACGGCACGAAATTTCGAATGTTTTCAAACAAGGCACGGCAGCAAGGCGTGGTCCGTACGCGTGTCGTAAGTTTTTCATAGTCATATGGAAACTGCTCTATATGTTTCCAGAATGTTTTATTGAATTGAAATTCTGGATTCTAGGCGTTAGCTGTGCCCTGCGTGACTTAGATCAGCCCAGAGGTTGTTTCAGGGTTGGATAAGACCGTGTTGCGGTAGATCGGATGATGATGATGATCATACGAACCTTTTTCCCGGCGAACGTCAATACTACATAAGGATCAACAAGTTTATCTCCACTCTGAAAGAAAAGCGATGGTTAGCATAACTAGCTCAGCTATCATCGCCAGTGACTCAGAGATATTAAAAACCCCTCTCCGAGAAGACTGGTGACGACTTCATCCCGCACTGAATTATGGGGTGGAATTTTGGTGGTAAGCATTTCACAGTTTCGTTTCACTAAATTCAGTCTTTTTTACCTTGTGAAAACCAAAGAACTTCTTGATTCCCTGCATGGCTGCCGAATCCACTGTGAATGAAAGATTTGGATTAACTAGCTGGAAGACAGCGAAAACACAAGAGAGCAAAAGAAAAGTTTCTTACTTTGAGGTATGTCTTCTGCGTTAAATATTTTCACTGAGAAAACAACAGGTTGAAGGTCAACCCCAGAAGGACGTAAAAGATTCCTTGGAAAAAGAAATATTAATGATTTGTAAATGACTTGAACACTTGCCCATGTCTTGATCAAATATTCCTGGGTTCATGTGACGTCATAGTCGCCATGATGGATGACATTAACAAAAGGCTTGGTCTTAATTCGTTTTATGTAAGTTGTTATGTCAACCAACATGGCGGCCATGGCTTTGGTTAATTTATTCTCATGAGAAGGGATGGATGCCACCCATGGTCAATACAAAACAATGTGAATCATATATTACGAAGTACAGATTTTCCATAACGTCATAGTCGCCATGTTGGATGACATTAACAAAAGGTTTGGTCTTCGTTTTTGTTGTTGTGTGAACCAACATGGCGGCCATGGCTTTTGTTTTGATTTCTTTCCTGATATATCTTTTGCTTCATTAAAAATAAAATATAAATATCTTACGATTCAATATCATCAGTGTCATCTTCTCCAGCAAGTTTAGAAGGTGGCTGAAAAATATAAAAAATGTCGCATCTAATTTCCCATAATGAAAGTAATTCAAAGTAATTATCCCCTTCCTTTTGTAACAGGTTTGCGACATTGATTGACACGTATGTCGAATCACGTGACTTACCGGAGGTTCATCACCAGGTGCAAGTACAATGATCGTTGCTTTCAAATATCCCTGATGAAAAAAGGTAATTATGATATATCAGACTATCAAAGTGTAAATATTTACAAAGTAGAATTTTTACCAGCTGATCAAGGGCAAGTTTTCAGTAGAACTGTAAATGGAAAATTCAGCATTGAGGAGGGCATGCGCAGTGGGCATGCGCAGTGTCCCTAGTGATAACCATGATTCATGAGATTCATTCACTTGATTGATAACAAGCAATTGGCTTATGTCTGGGGTAGGAAAGGGAAGAACGAGTTGTTGAGAATGGTGAGCTTTTGTGTGTCACCCTACTTCCACACGCATGCTCTTCAAAGCAGCGCTAGCTGCTTACCAGAATTTTTTTTATTTTATTTTATTTGACTTAGCCTACTCTTTGCAGAAATAAAAATTAATATATCAACGCATCAGTGAAAGGTTCAGTAATGTTCTAAAATAAGAGAGGCTAGGAATCTATTACAGAACATGATGACGGAAAAAGTTTAAGATACTGTATATACGTGAGAACTTACTGCTGGTGTTCCACTCCCTCGGGGTCTTTTTTTGCTTTTCTTTTTGATTTTCAACTTTCCTTGCTCCTCCTCCTTCTTTTTTGTTTCCTATTTTGATTATTAATAGATAACTGTTCGTTATTCATGTTCTGTTTAGTTTTAGTCATTGACATCTCGAAACGTTGTCATCAAACTTGTCTTGAGATGGAAGAAATAGTATTTCTTGGAACGTAGCCTCGTTCAGAAATGTCTCAAATTCCATTACATTACATCAGTCTTTAGTTTCTTTATTACCTTCTCCTCGTCTTCATCTTTATCATTGTCCTTCGTGTTACTCAGTAGCATCCATTTTCGTATTGCAGAATGACCTGTAACAAGATAACATAGATGTATCTTTCTTTTACCAATCAGGACTCGTAATCATAAGTGTCAGTAGTTTACCTTTCATGTCGTAAATCTGGCCAATAGTGATCTGAAAATCAAAACATAACATTTTATTAGTGAGAGTTCAATAGTTTGATCTTGAGGAAAGAGTGTACAAGTTGAAGTAGAATGACAAACTAACCTCAAAACTCCCCAGTAGTTCATCCACTCGGAACTTAAGAGAGTCGAACACCTGAAGAAAAAAGAATAAGGAGATTTTAAAAATCGTCGTTATCAGCATTCAGTCACTACCATTACTTTACCATCACCATTAACGCCGTCCATCGTCATTACATCACTACCACCATCAACACTACCTTTCACATTATCTACATCCTTACTATTACCACTACAACAAAAACCACCTTCAATATCTTCCCGATTCACCTTCAGTATCTTCACGATTAACATTACTACAACCACCACCTTCATTATCTTTATCATTCCAGTTTACCACTACCATCACATGACCTTCGCCACCATTACTGATCATTACAACCACCATTCATATTACCGCGGCGCACGGTTACCATCTTCAAGACTTTTAGTCTATTTGTACTTCTACTCTTCGCTCCCATTCTCAAGTCAAAATCAAAATGATAGTGATATTACCGCCTTCATTTGTATTCATATACTAAACATTTACTCACCTCAAACATGATGTAATCATCGAACAACTCGGCAGGAGACGCGTGGAAATTGAACGTAAATGACTGAAAATCATAGAAAAAAAATTAAAATTAAAATTCAAAATTTTTAACGATTTGGTGAAAATTGCGTTGGACTATGGATAAATACTGTTAGTTGCAATAAAACTCATCCAAACTCACTTTATTGTAGGAAGGTCTGTTAGTAGACTTCTTAGCTTGTGTGGTTTGTTCCTGGTCAGATACATTGACTTGAACCAATGGATGAATATTGTTACCCGTCAACTGACGGGCTTCAAACACCTTTATCCGTATCTAGAACATCGAAACAGAATGTATATATGATATATTAGTTTTATTTAGTTCCGCCTGGTATCTTCTAAACAATCTACGAAATCTTTCGAGCACCTGAAAATCTTGAACTTTATCTGACAACTGTCGTCGTTTTCGTCTTTTCTTTGACCTAAAATTCGACATGAATAGCTTATTATTTTTAATTTCCCATAATATTTGAGCTTTCATTCGTGTATATGTTGTCTTTAATACCGTTTGCCTCCTGGCTTAGTTCCATCGCCTGCTTCTTCTTCTTCCTCATCTAGTTCATCTTCTTCCTCTTCTTCCTCTGGTTCAGGTGGAGCGTCATACTCAATAGTTAACTGAACATTTCCCTGGAAATTAGAAGTTATAAGACATTTTATTTAACTTCCTTTTTCATTTCTTCCTGTTTTTCGTATTCTAATAAATTCAAATGGTTAAATAAAGCGCTTTCGTCTTGAAAGCGTGTGGCAACGAAAAGCGCGGGAAAAATTAACATTTTGAAAATGGTGACGCGCCTGCTTCCAGTTCAGTTCTACAAAAGCGTGGGAAAAGAAACCGGAAGTAGGATGTAATTAATATAGCATTAAGCAAATTTATAGGCGCTGACCTTGGTGGGTCGTTGTGAGGCATCCAGTAGAACTAGGTCTTTCTCTTGTTTTGGACTTTTGCTTTTGATGAGGTTTTTCAAAGGAATATTCACAGAACCTAGACAGCTAAAGTATCAAAAATATACAATAGTAATTCTGTTGATCGTAAATCATTTTTTTTTCATCACTCAGAACTTTTCGGGATTTTTAGCAAGGAGAACTGAGGCAAGAGCTTTTTGATCGTCCCTCAGTCAGTCCGTCCGTCGTCCGTCCGTCGGTCCATGCTTTTGTTCATCCACAGGCTCGTTCATTTTAATAATAGTCCCCTTCACAGTTCCCTGCGCCATCTTGAAAGGTAGCCGTGCCTTTGCATCGAAGCGAGACGAACCTGAGCTTGCAATGATAGAGACCTGTGAATAATTGTCCAAGATGTTACAAAAGGTATCTTTCAAGATGGCGCAGGGAACTGTGCAAAAGAGTAACTTGTTCTAAACTTCACGTTCATACCGATGGGTAAGCACTTTTTCCCAGTCTTTGATCGTCACAACCAACTCATCGTCTTGTGACAGTGCGCGACCATTGAGATCAAACTGCAAGTCCTAAAAAGAGAAACTACAATGAAATCCTTAAACTTAATCCACGTGAACAAGGAAGAATTCAAATCATATGCGATTATAAATTAATTGTGCAGAAAAAACTTTCTCTGTGCGCATGCTTGCAGCTCGTATGTAATTTATGTAGACCCCAGAAAAAATACTGTTGCAAATTAAAATCGCTTTAAAATAGAAGTCTAAAAATGTAGAAACACCCTCCTTTTAAATTTAAGGCTTTTGTATCAAAGTGTTCTTTCAATCCTCGCACGTGCAAACGTTTTTTCTTTCGATTCGCTCAAAAAAGGCATATATTCATGAGTATATATCACTCCCATGTACCTTATTCCAGACAGGGTTGAGGTCATCTTTGATGGTTTCAGTTTTTTCTTCCAAACCTGTACATATGGGATGCAATCACCAAAAGATTACTAAATATGTTTATTTAACATAGATGAAACTGTACGACCATCACTTCGAGGCATCCCTTTAGGAGAAATGACATACAAACTATCTATACTTGTTATTAGAACAGCTGGGTTGTGCCAACTTTGTCTTGACATTTTAGTAATTAAAATTTTGTGTATATTTTTCCCCTATTGTACAAAATTTGAAAAAATGTTGTCCAAAGTCGGCCGGAGACTCTTGTACATGTATTGCTATAGCCCACCCTTGCTAACCTCACTGATTCCTACGTTTCTGTTTTGATTTAAATTAATATCAGAGTACGTTATACCAATATTCGTCTCGAGGCCTTGCAGCAAATCCAAGAGCTGCAGCTCAACTTTGGAGCCGACAAGATAATGGATTTTTTGTCCTCTTGAGAGAAAATTTTTATTGTTTTGTCCACCAAATTGAGCTGGGGATATCCAACAAAGGGGTTGTACCTATTCTCCATTTGAGAACACAAAGATAAAAATAATAATAATGAAGATAAACAAAAAACAAAAACAAAAAAAAAAACGAAAAGACAATTGGGGCGAGTAAAAGGGAAGTGAACAGAAGTTTTTTTTTTAATCCTTCACCAAAATTTTTAAGCGTTTTCAAAGAGAAAACCACTTGCAACTATTTCCATAATTTACAGAAAGTATATATGCAATTCCTTAATTATTCAATCAGTGCTTTTATTTGTCTAACTCTTCTTTTTTGTTTTGATCGCTGAAATACAAACTTACGTACGCATTCTCTTAGAGGGCAGTTGTTTCTACTGGTAACAGTCCAAACCCATCATCATCATGCAAATGTATGTGTTTGAATTTATTATTTAACTAAAATATATTTTGTTTATCAAGTATTTTGCGTTGTGAGGAAAAAAATAGTTTAAAAGGAGCTGATTTTACTCTAGGTTCTAGGATATGAAATAGTGATGGATGTAAAAGCGAATATTTTCAAAAACGTCCATCTGGATGCAAGCTAACACGTGTTAAAAGATCTAACCACATTAGCTTTCCTCACCTCAGTTCAACGGTAATTTAACTCTCAAAGTTTAAAGGCGATACACAAAATGGTGTGAAAAATACATATATACTGAGTGATACAACTTCTGGTAGAATATTTAGCAATAAAAAAAACATTGATTTTAATTTAGATTTTTAGTGCAACGAAACGACCAACCAAAGTTATCATTTTGATTAGTTTATATTATGCCATATTTTTAACAAGACTCTTGTAAAATCACGAACGTTTTTTGAATAGTTTCGGCAATATTTCCTAAACAAAAAGATAGACACAGACCTAGCACTATATAATATTCAAGTCTTGTTTTTGGTCTGCATCATTTTTGCATATCCTTCAAACTTGTTTCTTGAAACTCTTTCTTAAGTATACATTTTCAGGATAGCAATTGGTCCGGCAATCTCATTGCTGCATTGCTATTTTCGTTTCTCACAAGATACCTTTTATTTCATTATGCATGTATATACAACCAGTAGTATATTCTTTGAATCTCTGGCTACTACTCGGTTATATTTAGAATATACAATTAATAAGTTAGAATATTAATTAAAGATTATAAATATTCCAATGGAGATATTTTACTTTGTGGCTGTGATTCCTACAGAGTTTAGTGTTTGAGAAATAGTGCTAACTGCGAAAAATAGCATCCCTACAATTTCCTATTGTTATTTCCCTCCACGGGATAAAAAAAACCTACTTTTTCCCTAAATATTTAGATATATTAAAGGACCAATTTTCGGCTGCGGATTAAAGGTTTCGTCATCAGTGTTTTCTTTGATTTTCTTGATGAAATTTCTAATAATTTAATTCGTATTATTGGTTTGTAGCTTCACAGCTGTACAAATTTCTTACTAAAACTTTTCACTTTTTTAATAAAAATTTGAAAATTATTTACTTAGGAAAAATAAATTCATTTTATTAAGATATTATTGGCGAAATTATTTGCAAATTTTAATCACTCAGTTCCTATTTTACTCCTTACAACACAAGCAATGTGGCGAGGTAGCTTGACTTTTATGGATCAAAAGTGAATCATGGAGATGAAAGAGTACTGAAAGATGAATGATTAATGGTTGGTATCATTTACCTCTGAAGCTGACTACAGCATAGGGATCGCTCTTGCCACTAAACCTGTCGACGTCTGGTAGGTTAGTAGCTCCTTTTACAAAAACTTTTAACATCTTAAGGGCCTTTCCTTTGGCGGCCCCGAACACCTGTGGAACGTCTCCACTCACATCAAATAGAGAATCAACCCGACTACTCTTGTCATAAAATGCTCTTGTTTCACTTGGAAGTACTGCACCAGTATAGATGAATATTGCTACAACGCCTACAATGATTGGCTGCGGCTTACGTTGTCTCTGGCATTTTCTATTCCTATAGTTACGTAAGCGCGAACAATATGCTTGTAAATTCTAGTTTTAAATTGCGACATCTAGGAAGAGACTACAGTGCTAAAGCACAGAGACTTAAATAGTACTACGAAAAGAAGGGATTTTTTGTCTGTTAATTGCTTACTGAAACTACTTTATTTTAGCATGCACGTGCTGGAGAGGCAGTTAGTTACCAATTCTTGGAGAGGCGGGCAAGTCGCTTTCAGACTTGTAAAATTATCTGAAAAAAAAAAAAAATGGCCCGAAAGACTTGCAGAAATTAAAAAACTTCATTTCTACATAAATAATATTAGCAAGTGTTTTGTGCTTTTCTGCAGTAAATATTAAGTAAATTTTTTCGTGTCCTCAAACTTAAGAGAAACTGACCAGTTTCCGTTACACCAGCGGTAAAAACAATATGTAACTTTAGGTAAGCATTGATATATTCTTGCAGACATAATAATCTATGCTTATAGTTGTTTGGGTTTTTGGTGGTAGTCTAAGCTTTGCATCATACAGACTGCTGTTTATTGCTAACGTGTCTGCTGCTTCAGTGCGCATGCGCCAAGGAGAGACCGCAGTGCAACTAGGACCGTGTTAACTCACCAAATCGAGTGCTTCAACAGTTAGAGTAACGCCTTTGCTCGGTCTAATTTTTACAATGAATTTGTAGTTATGAATCTAAAATCAAAACTGAAATATCATTGCACAACTTTCTTACAAAATTGACTAAAAAAGTAAAAAAAAAACCCAATCATTATCAGTCGCCATCCTTTTTGATTTCCAAAATTACTACAAGGGTACGGAAAATTGTGTACCAAGTTACAAGATTGTTTCCCGTTTCAAGAAAGTTCCTGCTGAAAATTGACCAACTCTATTGGTTTCTATGGTGAATTTGATTTGAAAATTTTTCTTTGTCAAAAGTCGCATTCTTAAAAGAAATCACTCTTAAATAATAAGATTTACATAAGAGTTTCAAGCCAGTATGTTCTTTTTTATTTTATTTTTTCAACCTGTTATACCGACAATGCTGGATTTTCTCTTTTCAGATGTAAAAGCTTTTTACAAGTTGTTAATTGTTTATTTATCAAACGGGTTTTTTCAAGTTGTCAGAAAGAAAATTTTCTTGAGTATAGTGACAAATTTATCTCGTTACCATGGCTTCTTAACAATGTATTTGCATTTTTGATATTTAACACTCGTGCTGTGTGTAATACAAAAGAGAGAGCAAATATATTGGATTTAACAGTATCAAAAATTATAGCTCTTAATACACTAATTCAAACCTTAATATTAGAAATTTGCTTTTTTTGAAAGCATCCTGTACTATAGTTAATATAATGATTGTTTTTTTGATTTTTCTGTCTTTTTCCTATTGATTTATTTCCATGAATCTATTCAACCTTAAGTAAATACCCCTGAGGGGTCACTTTTGGATTCTTAACAAACTATTGATAGATATTAACATTAATATTGTGTTTAAGTCAGGTTTTTGTGATCGTGATGAACAATGTCACGAAATCACGCAAGGTCAGCCATATTACACCTTCTTTTAGTATGGCAGACGTTTATCAAAAGCTATGTTATATAAAGATTACTATATAAACTTGTCACTAGTTAATATATAATTCAGAATTAGACCAATATCATATGTTCCTCAGCCAAGCATTGGTCACGTCTAGCTAGTGTGTTACGTCATTTATGATTACGTAAGCGTCGTCGTGGTAACGATTATGACGTCATAGGTTGTCGCTGGGTTAGCTTATAAGATTGAAGGGGGCATTCAGTTATCATTGCACATGGACAGACAGACACGACACACAAACAGAAAGACAGACAGACAGACGAATACGACACAGAGAAAGTTTTTAAAAGACAGACAGACAGACAGACAGACAGACAGGGAATATGACGGACGGAAGGACGGACATCGGGTACAGACAACATAACAGCTTTGAACCAAAGTTCACCCTACAGACGTTGAGTTTCCATAACCCATGGCCAGGAGGCTCATATTTTCAGGTTATGATTGAGCACCACTGTATTATGGCCTGGCCCATCTTGGGGCACAAATGGTACATGATATACCAGGCCTTCCATTCTGCATGTACCGCTGGGCTCACAGTAATATACCAACGCCTCAATCTGGGGGGTAGAAATAAGATAATAAACAATAAGTACACAGTCAATGATTATTTAGCGAGTGTTCATGAACTATAATGATAAAGGTTGTATTCATGTTACAGATTCCTAATAACTAATAGCTGCCTAATAATCATCCCAGACCTGCATGGTGAAGGTCTGCTGTGATGTCGGGACTTCTGGCCAGGTTACTATAGTAACAGCACTCAACGAATCTGCTGTGAATACTCCTGATGGAGGACTGAAACAGTTCTGGTTTGAAAGATCCCCTACCGACAAAGACGAAGGATAGTTAGTGGTGCATGGTAGTGGTGAAGGTGGTCTCGTTGAGTGTGGTGGTGGTAGTCAGTATGGTGATACTGAGTGGTGAGTGGTAGTACAAGGTAGTGGATAGTGGTGGTGATGATGCATGGTAGTGGTGAAGGCCTGGTGGAGTGTGGTGGTGGCAGTATGGTGATAGTAAGTGGTAGTACATGCATGGTGGTGAATAGTAACCGTTGTGGTGGTGATGGTGTGTTGTGGTGGTGGGATGGTGATGGTGTTGCTGGTGATGAGTGGTAATGGTGAATGAAAAAAGATTGTGGTGCATGGTGGTGGTGCATGTTGGTGAGGGGTGAGTGCACGGTGGTCTTTTCAAGATGAAGTAAACAATCTTACCTTGGTTGTCACTATTCATCCAGCATGCCTGCCACTTGCTGGTAGCTTCCGCATTGATACTGCAACCGCTTGGCAGAATAATATTCAACTTGACCTCGATTTCTTTCAGTGGTGTCACGCTCACAGGAGGGTGTTGCGTTACAGGTATTCTAGTTGATGTAATACGTTTTATCGTACTTTGCGTGACATGACCACTATCTGTTTGTTCCCGAGGTTTTTTAAAACTGCTACGATGGCTCTCTTGATCTAGTACTGAAATCTGAATTACAGCAAAGTCATTGGATGAAGTGGTCGCCTAATTTTTAATTTATTCAGCTTAACCAGTAAACATGAAGTGAATATACAATCAGTATCCCCTCCCTAACCCTGAAGGGACACAGTCACTTATGAGTGATGAGCGCACTTCATATGACTGTTTGAAAAAAGTGCGCATTGAATAAAAATATGTGCAAGAGAAATATATGTAATTATGATGATATACCTTTGTGACTTGAGAGCTGGTAAGGTCAACAACACGAACAACACTATTATTAGTATCAGCTACGTACATCCGCTGACCATCAGGACTGATGCACAATCCACCTGGCTCGTCCAAGAGGTCTGGGCTGGGCTTGCCATTACCAAGATAAGTGGTGCATGTTTTGTCAGAGGGAATGATTTTCTTGATCTAAAAACAAGACAAAAATTTAGTCTACCTTTGTTAGCCGTGCAAAACCAGCAAGAAATGAAAATATATCATGCGCACAGAATCTAAGAAGTTCCATCCAGTTTTCTTTATTTACCGAGTGCATGACTTCATGGTCTACGCTGCTGCACAGTACGCGGCCTTTAAAGTTTCAGAATCAGAATGCCCGGACACTTCAAATTCATGGTATACACCACACCAGGGCACGACACGGTATGCATCTTAAGTGTCCAATCAGAATGCTCGGAAACTTTGACTTCATGGTATACATCACACCACGGCATGGCATGGCATGGCACATATAAATCTATAGCAATATACCTTGTGATTATAAGAGTCAGCTACATATAATTCCTGTGACACAGAATTCCAAGCCACTCCAAGAGGGTGCTGAAGCTTTACATCAACTCCTTTACCGTCCACGTCACCAAAAGCAAACAGATTCTAAAAGCAGAAGCATATGTATATCTTAGGGAATGACACGTGGTCTGAAATGGAAAAACATTACGCCCGAGCCGAAAAGGTCTTTCAATTACAAAAAAAGTTGTCATGTTAGCTGGCGTCGCACTGTAATGGTAACTCACACTGGGGTCTCTGTCAGCTCCTACCACTGCCTTGACAGCTCCAGTGGCAATATCAACAACACGTACACTGCTACTTTCACTGTCAGCTACAAACAAGGACCAGGAAGATTTTATATATGCCAGTGCAAGACCAGACGGCTGTGCAAAGGCAGCTTTGTGTGGGTAGCTGTTATTGCGGTTGGATTCATCTCCACTTCCAGCAAAACGAATACATGTACCAGCTTTCTGGGAACTAGAAAATTGTCACAGTAAGTCAAAATGGTCTCTTTCCACAAAAGCCAACATGATAAATTCCAATTTGATGGAAAGGGAAGGAAATGACATTATGGAAACCCCACAGTTAAAATAAATATATAAATAAATAATGATTGTTTCAGGGTTCAATCTGTGAGTTAGCCATGCCCTGACTTAGATCAGCCAAGAGGTTGTTTCAGGGTTCAATCTGTGAGTTAGCCATGCCCTGACTTAGATCAGCCAAGAGGTTGTTTCAGGGTTCAATCTGTGAGTTAGCCATGCCCTGACTTACATGTAGATCAGCCCAGAGGTTGTTTCAGGGTTCGATCTGTGAGTTAGCCATGCCCTGACTTAGATCAGCCAAGAGGTTGTTTCAGGGTTTGATCTGTGAGTTAGCCATGCCCTGACTTAGATCAGCCCAGAGGTTGTTTCAGGGTTCGATCTGTGAGTTAGCCATGCCCTGACTTAGATCAGCCAAGCTGGAGAGGTTGTTTCAGGGTTCGATCTGTGAGTTACCCATGCCCTGACTTAGATCAGACCAGAGGTTATTTCAGGGTTGAATAAAATTGATGTTTGATCAATCAGAACTTATGATTTGTGACATGGAATCCAGTACATCCATATGTATATAATACTGATCCTACCCTCCTTTAAGCCAAGATCCATCCTCTAAATAGAGCACCCATATTTGATGGGTCCCTGCCATTGCAATATACAACACAGTGTTCTTGCTTTCTTCTGCTTTTGATCCTGTTATGCAAAGAATTTTGAGTTGATTATTCAGATAAAGTAAGGGGTATCAAGGTTTATACAGTATCTCAAAGTTTTAGAACTGTTTATCTCAAACTTGTCCTGTGGACTTGCATCAGTTCAATACATTATCTTGGATATCTTAAATTAAACTAACTTTATTTTGAGCCTTTTCCCCAATCCCCAGGAGGGCCGAGATAATGTAGTTTGTGTAGCTAGCTTTGCTGTGCATAAACATGTGTTATATCTACCTGGTGCCGGTCCAATAATAATATCCCATGGTGAGCTGATTGGCTGTTCATTTCCTACACCACCTCCTTCCTTGTCATTTCCTTGTTGCCCAGTTCCAGCAACAGTAGTTACACTTCTAGCCTTTAAATCAACCTGAAAATTATAATTTATACATGGAAATTTTGAATATTGGAAATTTTCATAATTGGAACCCTGGCTATTCCTCGTGCCACTCTTCTTTTATTTTCAAGCAACCTCCCGTGTGCATCCAGAACTATATATACACACACCAAACATTGGCCATTCCTTATGCATTGGGTCAGAGATATTTATACAAAAAGTAAGAGTTTGCCTGGACTAATAATGGTTATATGTTTTTTTTACTAAATTTCCTTTTATGTGACATCAACACCATCATGAGAGATACCAGAAATGAGATATACCTTATATAATTGCAACCCAGGGGAGGGGAGGGAGGAGAAGGATTTGTTACTGGAGAGATATTTGAGTAAGAAGGGCACTTATAACTGGGGGGATTATAATTATCTTGGTCTGATGGTATACCTTTCTGATGGCATGGTTCTCTGTGTCTGCAACATAAACAATTTCATCTTGAATGGCAACCCCTTGAGGGGAATGAAACCTTGCGGCAGGGAAATCTCCATCTTGAAACCCACTTTGGAACCCCTCTCCTCCACCGATCACATGATGTACAACACCTTCAACACTCATGACCAGTATTCTGTGATGACCAGTATCAGCAACTACCAGCCTCCTGCCTGAATGGTCAACACACACTTTACCAGGAAATGACAGGCCTGTCTTTGGTATCTCATCTTTGGCCAGACAAACACCAATAGGGTGGTCACTGATTTGACCTGCATGCACACAATGGTTAAAAAGGAATATAGTTTTATATATTATGCTTTCAAACCAAAATTTCCCATGGTGGCGCTGCATGGTTGTGATAATTTCAGAAGTATAGCCCTCCCCTCCCCCCAGGGATGATAAAATAAATATATACAATGGTTTTGAGTGGCATACCTGGATGGCATATCTTACAAGTTACTTGTACAGTGTATATATTCTTGTATATGCACAAGCCTTCCTGAAGGCGAATGCATGTAAGAAAATACAGTTGATAAGTGCCCGATATTCCATTTTTTGCCATAATAGCATTGTATAACTATTTTATCCCACACCATTGAAAATTTACCAGACCATATTGCCTGATGGGAAGGAACAGTGGAACACTGCAGAATATACAACAGCTTTCCAGTACTGTATCAATGGAGTGGGATAACTTGTGGCAGTTCAGTGACAACATACAGCCTGGTTATAACTACTAACTCACCTTTCTCCTTATAATATTTCAAAGCAGCTCCAACAAAATGTAACAATGTCTGCCTATGCCCCTCCCCCACGAGAGACAACAATATCTCTCCAGAGGGTCCTACTACCACAAGTGTTGGCCAACAAGCCACTCCTAGTGTATGCCACATCTTGGCTTCAGCATCATTTACAACTGCGTGTCGAATGTCATAACGAATCACTGCACTGAGAATATTAGCTGAGGACTTTTCGTTGTCGAATTTTGCAGAATGAACTCCAACGATCACAACACCATCGACTTCTGAGTGTTCGTTCTCAAGAGCTTCCAAATCAGGCAGAATATGCATGCAATTTATACAACAATAAGTGAAGAAGTCAAGCACACAAATCTTCCCTTTTAGTTGTTCTTTAAAAGATAAGGGTTTATTGCAGTTTAGCCACTCCAAATCTTCGTCAAACTCTGGTATCTTTGGCCCAACGTCGTCTTCGAGTGAATCCAAATACGAAGAAACTTTACCAAACCTTTCTTCTTCAGATGTTGAGCTTTTGAGCTCAGATGTGATCTCATCGATTCGTTTTACAACTTTACTGTCTGACAGAGCCATTATGACATTTTCTTTCGTAAAATAACACAAAAAGAAAACAAAACAAATAAATGGAAACAGAAAAAAACGAGAAAACAGCTGAATGTCCTGGTGGTCAGTGGTATCTACATGAATCCAGAAGAAATATCATTCACTAACGTTAACCCTCCCCTCCCTCTAAATATATATAATACAACTCTTACCTACCATACAATTATTTCAATGCTCTTAATAGACCTTAAAGATGCTTATAAGCTTCTTATAAGTCCTTAAACTATGCATAAACTGAAAAATGTTCGGTTTTAGCTTTTATGAGAATATGTTTTGATGGGTTACCTGTGTTGTAAATGCCGAGTCGTCTCAGTCCTCCATCAGTCAGAAGAAAAGAAGCAAAGCTGAGTCAAAGAGAAGAAAAACACCAAAAAATGGAGACAAACGATAACTGTACCGTACATGTTACAGGGCTACCAACCTTCAACATAAGTGCTTTTCAGTCAGGACAGCATTTAGATCAAGAAAAGAACGGTTTTGAGGCGGTTACGCCGGCGAGTTGTTTCAACGAAGTGGTTGCTTCTCATTCTCAAGATGGCTCTCTCTCAAGGTACGTTTAACCTTCTCAATTATTTCTGTCGTATTTTAAGTTTATTTAGCTACATATATGTCTGATATTCTAGTAAATGTGTTATTTGTCAAGTCAAAATATTTTCTATTTCACAGAACGTTTTGTAGTTCTAGTTATTATATGTTAAACAACGTAAACTTACATGTACAAATTCTAAATAAGCTTACTCAAATAAGCTTACAAATACTCAATTATAACCTCTTAACCTCACATCATTTATAAACAATGACATAATAACATTCATATAACATTCTTACGTTGTCTTTAAGTCTTATGCAAGGTCATTCATTGCTAAATTAATTACTACTGAATGCTACTTGAATAGAACTTTGTATTATAACTATTGTATAGCACCAACCTTTGGACAAATCTCAAAAACACAACAAGATAATATCTACAAGTAAATTACTAAAGGCTGGCATACGAGGCATCAACTCGCTGCAACGACACGTACATGGAGACACGTTGCTGCAATAATTTCCCTTGTGTTTACTGTGGAATTACTATGAAAAAATCTTCTCCCCGCAACAGGATTTTTTCCCAGGCTGCAACAATTATTGTTGCACAAATTGAAACTGGTTTGAATTCATGTGACCAGTTACAGCGACAAAATGAGTGAAAGTGGTGTTGTCACATTGTGTGTACACAAGGGGGTATTGTTGCAGCAACGTGTCCCTGCATCGTGTTGCAGCGACTTTACGCCTAGTGTGTACCAGTCTTAAAGAGGATGTTTGTTTAGTAGTGTTCAACTTCCTGTTGATGTGGTACCATATGATACATCAACCATGGTGACGTCAACTGGCCAAGGTATGTTTTATCATCATCATTATTTTTCATTTTTAACATTACTTTAATTCGGTTTACTGTATCATCACATCACTGTCTCCATAATACTCCTTTTCCTCTTTTCATCATTACTATGTATTATCAACATGATATACATTTTATTATTACCAATTTATTATGTAATGTTTACAGCATGAGTGGCCATGTTGTACCAGATTAATGAGTATTAAATGAATATTTACATAATGCCTCTCAATATCCTGTTTTTTTCCCCCCTTCAATTAGATAGCTTATTATCTAGCACACAAGTAGCTGTACTTAATGTTCCAGAGAATTCAATATTTGAAGTAGTTCAAGCTGTTCCTCAACCAGGGGATCACACAGTAGGAGATGTTAATGTCGCAGACATCCATGTTAATGTCTGTGCAAACAAGAATAATCAAGAAGAACTACAATTATTACAGCAATCAACAGAACACCAGCAACAACAAGAAGAACCAAAGGTAAAGGATAATTTAACACAAAAAGTAGTTTCTTAGGAACTGAAACTCAGCTCAGCTTGTGAAAATTTCAAAAGACACCAGAAATAATTTTAGCAACATATTTTGTTTTGTTGTGCAACAGACCCGTAAAAGAAAGGGAGGATGGCCGAAAGGCAAAAAACGAAAAAAAGATATTCAAGATCTAAATAAACCCAAAGCCCCAGTCACAGGGTATGTTATGGAATGAATAACTCATTATATATTCTTGTATTTTATTATATATATTTACTAACCTCATTCTCCATATATTTCATTATTTCATACATACAATGTAGATATGTTAGGTTTCTTAACAGTCGTCGTGAGGAACTTAAGCTACTTCATCCTCACTTGACATTCCCTGAAATCACCAAGATGCTTGGTGTTGAGTGGAATCAAGGCTTGTCACCTGACGAAAAACAGGTAAGGAAGAGTTCATCTGCAAGAGTATTCTTAGGCAAACATAAGGGGAAATGAGCCATACTGTACAGTAGAAGTAGCGCACTCACCTCCTTGATCCTCTAGGGACTAAGGTTTGAATCCTAGACTCAGTATTGTATGCAGTGTTTGTTAGCTAGGTCTCTCCCTTGATTCAAGGGTTTTTCCTCTGGGTTCTCCAGTTTTCTTCCCTTTGCAAACAAAATGCTAAATTTCACTATTATCAGTGAGTTAGCCATGCCCTGACTTTGATAATCCCAGAAGTGGTTTCAGGGTACAATACAATACAATAAACTTTATTAGGTTCCCTAGATGGGATCTTCATACCTAATTTACAAAATTATGAAAATATAAATATAAATTTAAATATAAGATTTGAAGGTTTAAAGGTTTGTGGCAAATACTTTCATCTGTTTTCTGTACAGAAATTTCTTGATGAGGCAGAAGATGATAAAAAGCGTTACATAGAAGAGCTCAAAGCTTATCAACAATCTGAAAAATACCAAGCATTTGTTAAAAGACAAGCTGTAAAAAGAGCCAAACAAGTGGATGGTAAATATACTAGTATTTTGTGTGGCCACAAAATCTGCTCGCTCATATATCAGGGCAGATGGATGTGTAAGACATAGTGTACATTGATATCATCTCTTGATATATCCTTTGCAGTTGATGGAAATGATGACATTGATGCTGGTTTACTTGTCACTCGACAAGAAGAGGTAATTCGTTTAACTCCTCCACTCATTATGGATGAAGCAATTATTGTTCTCACCCCTCCACCCTTATGGATGAAATAATTGTTCTTCGACAATAAGGCAGCCATCTTGAATCAGAAGGCATTATGGGGTGTTCAGGGGGCAAGACAAAAGCAGATAATACTGTATATAAAGTTTTGTTTATTTGTCTTTCTTTCATGTCCATCTTCTTAATTCATCTATCGTCAAATTGTCTTGTGGTGAACTGTTAATGTTATCTGATGCCATTACTGTAACAAAGCTTTGTACATTGTATATTTGTTCTTTACCAAGATAGTAGTCCATTGTAGATGAAATGGTTCCTAAGATTAGGTAGTTCTAACTTCAATCCTTCCAAATCTCCTCTGTTGGGAGGAAAGGAACTCCAGTATTCCCATGGCTAACATCTTTCCCTTTTCTTACTTCAAAGGATTCAGAATCAAATGAGCTTTACTGCAAGACATGCAACCAGTATTTTAGCTCTTTGCATAATAAAAAAGAACACATGTATGGCAGACAGCATTTACAAATGCTGACATGTGAGTTTGAACGAGAAGCTGAAGCCTCTTCTAAGCTAACAAATGGCGTGAATGGTACATCACCTACCCAAACCAGTCAGGGAGGTGTGACTACACTGTTAGCATGTCAATCAATTAGTATACCACAATTTACAGAGACCTTCCTTGAACAAAATCTAAGTAAGTGAGATCTTGATAAATTCTAACTCAGCTGTGGGACATCTACCTTTCTATGTGCTGGGTAACCTTTCTCAGCCTATGTGCTGGGTACCCTGCCTCAGCCTATGTGCTGGGTACCCTGCCTCAGCCTATGTGCTGGGTACCCTGTCTTAGCACAGATGTGTTGGGTGTCAAATAATGTTCAATATAATAGTTGATGTATGGTATGGGGAGGGGGATATACAGAGTACTCTCTCTTACTTAGCACAGATGTGGGGTTGAGTTGGACAGGATTATGGAAATAGAAATTAAATGGGATAGAATCGTCACCTCTTCTCTTTCTCTAGTCATGAGGAAGGGGAGAGGAGAGTGGACTGGAGAGAGGACAGGGGACTGGGGAGAGGAGAGGAATGAGCACTACAGTATGACACATTTGAGTCATGTTGTTAACACTGCACACATTTTTTTTCCAGACAGGGAACTTGAGATTCGGGAGCTAAGAAAATCAATACTCTCTTCACAAGACCACAATATAGTCCTTGCAAAACAGATTGAAGAACTAAAGGTAAAGACAGGAAACAGATATATGAAAAAGCCTATCAACATTCTATGACCAAACTACAACCAATCAATGAACCATCTAGGAATATTCCACAAATGAACTATGGTGTTAGACTGAACCTCTAATGATTTCCTCTGAATACTATCCTTTTGTTATTCCTCACTGTCTTTGTGTTCGTTCTGTGTTGAGGCTTTGGACCAATGATTTTATGCCCCCCCCCCCCCCCCCCCCAACTGCTGGCCAAACTTTAATGACCTAGTTAACCTTCCCATTTTCGATGTTCACTGATATTCTAGTAAAAATAACTGCATGGTTCCCTTCGTCAGTACCTAGTATAGTTATATATCTAGATTGACTTTATTAAACTATGAAATAGGTATTAGCCTTTGATAAATTAGTAGACACTTGTCAAACATTTCATTTTGGTTGTTCTTCATTACGAATGAAATGACATTTTTATTTGATTATTGTGTTTAGGTTGTTTTACAAAAAGCTGAACAGGAGATGACGGAATCCAAGGCAGACGGTGCATCTCTGTCAGCACAGCTGAATAGTCTACGAATGGTTCCTAACCTGTTTGGTGTACAACTCCTCAACTAACAGGGCTCGTACCTAATTTTATTGATACTTATTGAAGCGTTCTCTTCTCTTCTCTTCTCTTCTCTTCTCTTGTCTTCTCTTCTCTTCTCTTCTCTTCTCTTCTCTTCTCTTCTCTTCTCTTTTCTCTTCTCTTCTCTTCTCTTCCCTTCCCTTCCCTTTTCTCTTCTATCTCTTTTCTTTTCTCATTTCCTTTCCTTCCCGATCTAAAATGTTTTCAATGTACCCAAGAGGGGAAAAACAAAGCAAAATAACTTATTTGTATAGTTTCTGTGCAACATTTCTAATGGATTACGTGATGTTGAGCCTAAACTTGAGCTGGTGAAACTTTGCAGAATTTCGACATAATGAACGCACACACAACGGTAAAACTTTCTTAAATCTAAAACTCAAAAGAATAAAAATTAGATTTCATTGTAGATGGCCATCTCCGGTCGTCTTCGTCAAACACAGGATCCGTCTGGAAATTTCTAGAAGTCTTATTTTAGGAACTGACCGGCTGTGATGACTCGTCTAATTGACTCTTCCATTCATACAGTTGTAAATTTATTGTAAATTTCAAGAATATTGTAAATATAACTTTATTAAATTCCTAATCGTGGAAATATAGGAAGCAAGAATATTGCTTTTATGAGTTTGTGACACCATGTCGAGAAAATGTATTGGTTTTATAACATTCAATTGATTTCTTTTTTTAGTTTGAGCAAATGATTTTCCGAGTTCTGGCGCGAAAATTCTAATAACTTTTACTATCTGCAAGTCAAAAAAAATGGTATGGTTAAAGCTATGGTTATTGCCGAAAGTTTCAAGATATTTAGTGAATGAGTTTGTACTTAGAGCATTGCATTATGCTTCCTTTAATGTCATCTAAAACGAATTCAAACCTCGATTGCTTTATTCCTAAAGTAGATTGTTCCTATGCTTACAGTGCAATGACTAAGAGTAAACACAGATCAGCATCAAAAAAATTCTAAATTTATTTGAGAATTTTTTGTATCTTCTACAGATGGTTCGTGAAGTTGAATTGTCGTCAATTGGATTTTTTTCATTTCCTGTTCTTTATTTAGATTTTTTTTCCGGATTTGAGCAGTTTTGATTAATCACATAATCAGCTCTAATGGTATTACGTCATCTCGGCTCTTAACAGCCCAAAGGCTGAAGTATTTTTAGCGTTTCCTTCAAAGTAAGTGAGCTAATAATAAACTGATTGTGTAAACTTACAGATTCCTGGTGATTATTGTGCTGACGGAAAAATTAGATGTCTAGCTGTCGATGCAAGCCATGCGTGTTCGTGATAGAATGGAGGTGGAAATGAAATAGATATAAAAGTGAAAGGATTTCTCTTATTTGAATCTTTTGGATTCGGGAGTGTATGAAAATAAATGAGAAAAATGGAAAATGAAATGAGATAAAAAATGAGATAAAATTATATAATTCTTCATTTAAAAAATTGCTGCTATTTTATTTGTAATTGTAAATAAATAGTAGCATGAATGATGAAGCTATGAAATTATTATTATTATTATTATTATTAACAGAGTTAATAATAATAATATATTTTATACTAATAATTAATAATAATTGATATTTATTTTAATGCCAATAGTTATTATTCCAAAAACAATACAAGCGAAAAAGGGGGGAAATATTATAATGTCAATATTGTACAACTCTTTTTTTCTTTTATTCCTTTACTCCAAAATCTGTAAATTTATACTGTGTAATCTCCCACGATGAGACGAGCTCTTGGAGAGAACACAGAATTTATATGTTTAAAGGAAAAAAAAGAAAAAATGAATGAATGAAAGAAAAAAATTGCAAAATCTAAATTGAGATCTAAGATTTGACACTGATATATTTGACTTAAAAATAGAAATACCAGCTAGAAAAACTTATCGTTACGAAATAGTTTTTTACCATTTCTCTACCGCACGGATATTATGAATTTCTAAACCAGCTGAATGTTAAGACCTTTAATGGTATTTCAGAACAGTCTTTGCGAAATTTCGAAATCCGCCCTTTCAAGTTTTCAGTCACTCGAAAATCAATTTCCAGAAGTAGTTTTCATTTTCGAATGATACATTTTAGTGCTGTGACTGTTAAATGGCTTCCGACATCTGAACCAATCAAAATTAAGGCCGAATATTAACCAATCACAATAAAGCACTTCATCATCGAATATCCATCAAAAGATTTTTGATGTAGACAGAAACGTTAAAATAGCGTTCTTTCGCAATAGAATCTGTTATATTTAATTTTTGAGGCAGAAGTTGTCTGTGATTTGCCCTCAACTTTAACTCTCTCAAACCAAGCATGCGCCGCGAGCGGTCACTCGACCTACCGTACGAACTAAACCGTCATTTTGAAGCTCCATCATAAAAATAACCACGCCACAAGGCAGCATATTTCGGCTTACTGAACTGAAGTGTTTCTTAATTGAACAGTCGCCAAACTGCGTTAGTCTCGGCGTTTATTTTTACGCGATATATAAATATATAGTTAAGTTCGTATTGATTAGCAGATGAATCGAGCACCGGCCGACATGATAGTTTTCTCCTGCGCGCTTTAGATCTTTACTGATTTTTCCCATAAAAAATAGTAAACCAAATAGAATGTTCAAGAAAACTTAATTCAGACTACCTGATGAGCAGATAAACGCGACTAATTTTATCTGCAGACGTGTAGTCTGGTCTGTAAAACTCTCGACTGAGAGACGGTAAAGTTGGAGTGTGCTAAATATTTGACTTGTCTTTGAACGTTCAGCGAGGTTTGGAATAAATGGGGGAAATAGTGATTGGAATAACGGACGAGTAAAAGAATGAAGTAACTTTTGATTGAAGAAGAGTTGAATGATAAAACAAATTGAAGGGATAAATTTGTGCAAAATAAAAGAATGAATGCTGGATTGCGGAATATTAACCGATAAATGGATAGATAGAAAACGAAAAATCTTTAAACAATAAATTAATGAATATAAAAATTGACGGAATGAACTAATGCGAAATGAAAGAATAAATGCTGGAATGCACAGTATCAACCTACGGTAGAAATGAATAAATAGTAAAAGACGAAGCTAAATTTTAGACTAAATAAATGAATGGTGTAAAAGTTGAAGGAATGACTGAATGAAATGAAGGAATGGATGATGGAATATCAACCGATGTGAATGAATAGAAAAAAAAAACTATACTTTAGGCTGAAAAAAATTAATGATATTAAAATTGAAGGGATGAAATGAAGGAATGGATGATGGAATATCAACCGAAATGAATGAATAGAAGAAGAAGAAAAACTATGCTTAAGCTGAAAAAATGAATGGTATTAAACTTGAAGGAAGGAAAGGATGGTAGTGTATCAACCGATAAATGATTAAGTAGAAGGGAAAACGACACTAATCTTAATACAATAAACCGGAATGTAATAGAAATTGAAGGAATGACTGAATGAAATGAAAGAATAAATGGTTATCAACCTCAAAATAAATAAATAGAAAAAGCTAAACTTTTGACTGAATGAATAAATGAATGGATAAAAAAATTGAATGAATGAATGAAATGAAAGAATAAATGGTTTATATCCTAAAATTGAATAAATAGAAAAAGCTAAACTTTCGACTGAATTAATAAATGAATGGATAAAAAAATTGAGGGAATGAATGAAAGAATTGAAAAATTAAATTAAATGAATATCAACCATGAATAAAAATATCGAGAATAAATATGTGAAGAACTGAAATGAAAAAAAGGCATTAGACTTTGCTCGAGTAATTAAATAAGGCTTGCAAATCCAAAATCAATAATTTAAAATAATAAATAGAAAAGAAAGTATAGGGAAGAATAAAGAGAATGATGTCTTACTCGACATTAATTTTCATTCATCCGGCATTCGTGGCATTGCAGTGTTCCTCTGACCGCACGGTTAGCGGAGGAAGAGAAAAAGACACTCCCTCTGTTGATAAAAATCAAACTGTCGACCTTGCCGACCAGCTTCATTGAGCTATTTACTGATAAGGAAGTGGATTGGTGTTATCTCTGACTTTGTAATAGTATTATCCCGATAACACAGACTAACCTTTATTCTAAGCCACCGGAAAAGATTTGTAGTACTATGATTCTAAATACAATCGCACTTTTTCAGTCAACTTTAATATGAATATCAGACTGCGCAGTTACGCCTGTTACATCGTGTATTGCCATAACATATATTTATGAAGGATATCTGGTTTGACATATGATTGAAGGTATGCATTAATAATGAAATATATAATGGTTATCATTGAGAAAACAAGAACAGAAGCCTTGAAAAAACGTTTGTAAGTAAGTTAGAGTGTTTGTTCACCACGCGAATCTGTTGAGCAATCGAAATTTGGCCGGTTTATCTGACCTCTGGTGGTCTTGCTTAAACGTTCTTTGGCACGCTAGCCGCACACGCTTTCACCGCGGAACGACGTAAGAAATAACTTGAAGTAAGTAAAATCATTTTGATACTGAAGAAGAGATATCTAGTTACTCAGTTATCTCAACGGATTCCTACTGAAAATGTGCGCCCATTAAAACAAAATCCCAGGCGCTTTTTTAGCCGGTTGATCTACTCGTGGGCGAACGTCAACGGAAATAACAATATGAAAAGCTCTTTTCTTAAAAAGCATATTACAACCTCCCATAGTGGTGATGTCCACCAAGTGTGATCATCCAATAGGAAGGCGGTATCGTATAGGATATTGACTAGGCGAAAAAATTACAAGTACTGTTGAGATGCGCTAAACAAATGCAAGGATTGGAGACTGAAGCCATAATACGAAGACTGTGTAATTAGATCGAGTAGTCTGAAGGCGAACGTGAACGGAAGCAACACAAATACCTTTTCGGCTTCAAATTCATTGAAAATTTTCAACTTCAACTGCGCCTTTTGAAGGAGGGTTTCGGTGAGTACATATATATTCTATACAAATCAAAATGTGTGAAAAAGGCAACTTCAATTTCGAGGAGATTTTTCTTTGACTTGAGTTTATAATATCATTTAGATTTACTAAGACTTGAGATTCAAGTGCCAAAGATTTATTTTGGATCTGTTTTTAAAAGTAAAGCCGTGAGGTTTTTTTTTTTTTTTTAACATTTTTTTCGCAACAAACTTTTACGAGAGGACGTTCGAGTGTCTGACGAAATGACAAATTTGACCTGACTTGAGAGAGAGTTTTTTGAGAGATGCCATTTCGAGTTCGAACATTTTTATTAGCGTTTCTCACGTGTTTGTCTTATAACGTTGAAGAAGCACACCAGATTCCCCCGAGGGGGGAAAAACAATTCAGTTGGGTCGCGCTTTTCAGTGATCGATAGTGTAGCTTCTATCGCTTGTCTTAGTAGTGATACCGGTAATGTTTCTACGTTTCTCGGGTATTGCGTGCCTTTCCACGCAGCGTATCACGGAAGTGGGCCATTTCTAACAAAAGCTAACAAAAGGAAAAAAAGGGACGAAAAATGAATGGATGAAAGAAAAAACCGTATGTACTAACTGTGGGGAAGGTTTTTCTGCCATGCAGAGCCGATCCTTTACTAAACATTTTCCAGCACTGGTGTCCTGCTGTTTGTTTCAATATGAGATTACTTGAAAGTGCAGTTTTGCTGTTCATGTACCGTGAGTTTAAGTGTTTGTTTTGGTAACTCTCGCACGATAGCTTGTTTGTCAAATGCCCAGCTAACAAGTGTTTTTTCAAGGGTTGTTTTCGCACTAAGAGTTGGAGCTTTCCAACCAAACAATCGTGGCTAAACGTGTTACCGCAGTTTCCTATGGTTCTCAGCATAGATTTATTTGTTTTCGTAACCCTGATAGTCATGTCAACCCCTGTGGTCGGTAGTTCTGTGCTGATAGTAGATCTGAAAGTAATATCTGAAAAATAAGCGCAGACATCTTGTAACTTGAAGTCCGTAATATCTCACTTCACAGACAATTCCGCCCGTACTCCTAGCTTTCTATTTTAGTATAGAATAGAATAGACGTCTGAAAGGACTTTGCGCACTTTAAATATTTAGTGATTTTTGATATAGCTTGAGTATTTTGTTACTGATCTGGGTTTTTTGTTTTTCGATTTTGGGTGTAAAAACTAATTTAAATGCTTTTCCGGCTTAATGCTTATAAACGTAGTTCACCGATGTAGCGAATAGATAAGTAAATGAAGAAAAATAATTATACATATGTCATAAAGTATTTAGAAAAGCCTTTTGAAATCCTATTACAGGGAATATAAACCCTAGATGACAAGACAAACAGGAAGTGTTATCACAACGGGACGTTCAGGCATGCGCATTAAACGGCTCCCATCCCTGGAGCACGCGCGTTTTTTTCCCGCCAACTGAGAATTTTTTTTCCAATTAGAAATTTTTCCCCGCCAAGAAAATTATGGCTAAAACTATTGGAATCTAGCTAAGAATTGATGAATTAACCGGTGAAACCAGAAAACGGGCGCCAAACTGCTGGTCTTCAAAAAAGTGTTTATTTCATAGGACCAAGGCTCATTGGCGAAAATGTTCAAAATTTGATGCTACATGTACGCATGCGCAAGGGATAACTTCCATCGTTTAAGCCTAAGTATTCTAACGTGCACGTTTCATTTCTTTAACCGGATTTTACGTGTCTTTGTCGAGTGTTAGTCAGCGCCATTTTTCTGACACCATTTGACGTATACTGTTAGTTTATGACACATAACGTCCACATAACGTGGTAGTTTATCGCCAGCATCGAGCAAAACTTCCCGGCCTTTCATTTCGATGAGAACTAAAACGTTTAATGGACACGACTCGAATTATGTGTACCGAAGTGTCTCCTGCTTGGCTGGGCTCCTACTCTGTAATCTTGCTTTGCGATCAGTAGAAGTTTTGTCTTCTCGATTGTGCAATTACTTCCACTTGGTAATCATTTATCAGGCTAACTCCACGCAAAAGAAACATCTAGTACGAATTAAATCTGTTCGGAAATATTTTGGTTCGGGTTTCTCATTGAAGCCGGGAAATACAGTAATTATAAGACAATTCTTATTTTATTGTATGGCTTTAGGCTGTAGATATTTTGGCAACAATTCCGAATTTTGCGCTTTTTAAGGAAACTGAATGACGAAAAAACTAATCCTAAAATATTTCTACTCAATGTTTCAGTTTCATATTTCCTAAAATGGAGAAAGCTTAAAATATATCCTTCACGTAAAATAACAACATATCTTAAGTGTTAAATATCCAGTACAATAGTTGAATGATCTGAAAAGTAAGGAATAAAGCTGCACACCGGAACGCGGTTTCAAGATTCTCCCAGTTCATCGATCGCAAGACTAAGGCTTCTCTGTCATTGAAGTTTTCCGTCCATCGGTATTGAATCAATCACTTCTCCATGCTTCCAAAACTACATGAGTATATAAAAATAGTATAAAAACTACAAGGAATTTCAACGTGAACTGAAGTAACTACGTGAATAAGTAAGTGATATCCTATAGCCTCATGCAACGGGCAAATTTTTTGAGCTTTGTATCTTAATTTCATTTTCACTTTTTTTCATTAATATGAAATATAAGTGTTTTCTTTTATTCCCAATTCTCTATATTTGCCTTACAGATATGGAGATATATATTTTATATGATTGGTAGGAATCTCTTGCAGCAGTTTAAATAGCGGTGACATGAGTAACAGTTTTACGTTTTATGCTCAAAATCGCAGTCAGACACTGAAAACATTTAGCAATTATAGCAAAGCATAGTTGAGATTTCTATCAGCAGTTAGCATTTACAGGTTTTTCAATAAAGGTTGAAGGGGCAGACGGCGACTGGTGAGGTAAAATAACCAAGTAAAATAAGACCTTTTCATTTTAAAATTAGGTGAACGATTCTCGCCATCCAAGATCTTCGCTGAATGATGCAGGCAAGGGGTGAACCTGCCAAATCAAGCCGATCCTAGATCCTCCAGTTGAGGGAGAGGCTGGGGTTTTGGAAAAGTCATGACCCCACGCGGCAATTGAGTTTTGCATCCAATACCACTTTCCTCGATTTTCTTTGCCATAATTAAAGTGTATAAGCCTACTAAGTATCACCCATGACCTTGGACATATCTAGATTATATCTTTTTCATGTGTAGTATTTTACTTAATTGATTCTACATCTTGACATTTTTTCCTATTCGTTTTCATTTCCCTTTATTTCATTTTATCGCCTCAATGATTTGATATTGCTGAAAGTATATCAAAGATATTGGAACGGGAATACATTTCCGCTTTTTTGTACTTTAACCAGTTAAGCATCGTAAACCGGTTTGTCGAGGAGCATAAAACTGCACGTCTTTTCGGGAACCCTTTTCGCATGAGTGAATCATTGATTCACGAGAAGTTCAAGATTACAGTCAAAACAAATGAAGTGCTAAATATCTCAGCTTTGAATAACTAAAAAGCGATAGGTTAAACCACGATTGTTTAGTTGTGAAAAGAATATGTACATTGGCCATTGTTCTAGGGTTTTTGGCTGTTTTATTATTGGTTTGCGCGGTCACGATCAAACGATTTTGTTCTAAAGAGAGCTTTGTGGCTTGATTGATTGCCATGTCTCCAGTAGTTTGCTTCTAGTGGTCTCATTAAGAGGTCATTATCCAGTTGCTTATTCACACCAATATAGCGTAATGGCCTGAAATAGTCCAATTCAAGCTGAAGCCGGGACGCAGTTCACTGTCAGTATCGCTATCACTCAATTATTCAAAGTCCGAAGAATATAATCCAAGCTGTGTTAGGAGCACTTTCTAGCAACTTAACCAAGTAAGCGTAAATCAATTTGAGCAACTTAATTAGAATCATGGTACGAGGACAATTCATTAATCTCATTGAAAACTCTTTATCAAAACTTTGTTTTTATTGTGATTATTTTTCCCTTGTCAAATCCTAGAAACACGAACATCAGTTGTTCATCAATAGCGAGAGTGTTCTTGTTTTTCCTATCATAAGAATATGATAATGCTTCACTTCGAGAATACTTTATAACACTAAATATATTCTTATGATGTCAAATACATTTATACACACTATCTACGTCTGGAATACATGTACTGCAGAAGAAAGTATAATAGAAGTGGCTTCTTTTCTTGGGTCAACAGAATTCAAGAACTGAAAGGCTTTTTCCATAGGGTTTGTCCATGTATTCTACAAGTTCGTTTCTAGTTACGGTTTTCGTGTGATTTATGATCACAACACAGTGGGTTGTCAGTTGAAAGTTTTCACAACTAGCATTTAATTAGTAGACAATGTCAAGTAAAAACATCATGATCAGTGTAGCCCACAATATTTTCCAATTTTCTCGCTTGCAACATGCTGTTTCTCAATTACTCTCAGCTCATCAGTCAATACCTTTATTATCTAATCTTCACTTTTTCTGACGACAATGATTCTTATAAATTAAAAATTTCAAGGAAACAAAAAAAAATCATTTTACATCAGACAAGATTTTACTTTAGTTTTGATATTTATCTTGCATGATTTACATCTGTAGCTTTTTACTTTCTATAGACAGTTTGTGTGCGTCATAACTGTTAACTAGATTCCAGGACCATTCTTCAGGAGATACTACGCATGCGCAATAAGAGTTTTTTAAGTCTCGGTTTCCGACCATTTGCCTCACCCAAAAAACATAACGAGGGCGATGTTTCCGCAACGCGGTTTCCAAAATTAGATGGTTCTCTACTTTGCTTCCTGTTGGGCAGTTCTAGAACATGCACTGGTTTCCTGCCAAGATCATGCACACTTGTAAACTTTCTAATAGATCATTGAATGAAGGCAACACAATTTTTGACCCACAGGCCATTGTAAACCAAAGAGTTTTATTAGAGCGATTTTTCTTGACCCGCGACATTTTTTAGGGGATTTTTTTTTCTGTTACGAGTTGCCTAAAGCCTTAACATTAATAAGACTTTAATGCAATAAAATATGTTACAGTTGCCAGTTGCATTTCCAAGAGCCTTAATTTCCAAATTGTTTAAGGGTGTGGGGGCATTCCCCTGGAACCCTCTTCCAACTCAAAACTATGTTTAACTAACTTCTCTCTTTTCATATAGGTTAAGAAAGAAACCACAATGATTTCATTAACATCAAGCACCAAAGCCATTCTTTCAGTCTGGATCCTCGTCATTCTCATTCTTAGCCCAGAAGCAGAAAGTGATTTAGTTCGATGTCGCTTGAGGCACTTCAAACACACGTTCCAAGCACCCCCCAACACTCTTTGCCAATCAGTCAAAAGGAGGCTCGGTAAATGCGTTGGATCATGTGTGTCTTCCACTTTCCCGATCCTTGGGGTCAGAGAGTTCAAGAAGATCTGTTACTGTTGCAAAGAGAAAAGTGTTAGGCCTGTGACTATTAGATTCAAGGATTGTAAGGAAACGTTAATCGTATCGATGATAGAATCATGTGAATGTAAACCTTGTAGCCGATCTTAGACTTCTAGAACTGAAAGCTAATAGAACTATTGACAGATTCTTCAATATATAGCAATAGTCATTTAAAGAAGCTCAAAGGAAGACTGTTAACGATCTCGTGAAGCATAGCATTGTGGGAACGAATGGGTAACTTGTTCAAAAAGCTCCAAAATTCAGTCCCACATTTCTATGTAGCATGAGAATGTTTTAAAAGTCTTCTTTAAACTTCGTAAAGCAAAGGCAAATATAGTTTACACTTATATAAATGTAAGGTATACCATACAAAAAGGATGTTATTAACTGACGTTTGTATAGTGAGTTTTTGCTGTTAAATTATTAGCAATGAATGTTCAATGTTGTAAATATCTTTACCGCTGATGTCATATCACCTCTGTCAGTGCTTTATGTTATGTACACCCCTCCCTGCCAACATTCCCTATCTCATTGCTGTGCATCAGATATAAATGTACATAACACATGTGGATATATATGTATGTATATAGTGGGCATTAAAACTGATGGAATCATATTGTGTCCATTTGATTTAAAATCTACCGGACGATGTTACTGATCACTTTTAAAGTTCCAAGGAGTTCAAGACTTTGTAGCTTATAGTGGAACCTTGCCTTAAAGGGGCACTTGGAGGAAAATCGCTGAAAATTGAAAAGGACTTGAAACTTGATTAATCTTTTTTCTATATGGCCGGCCACTAGTCGCTATTGTAAAGAATGGTCTGAACCCAGGTGAATGGGTTATGCCATACTAGTCGCTAAGCAACATATTTTCTTTACAATCAAAAGTGGCGCGAGATAAAAATGATCAATTATTTTAGCATCTGCACGGTGAGCAGATGACGTCATTAGTTTACAATCTTAGATGGATGAATAACGTACAATCAACGAATGCAGAAAATTTTACAGTTTAAACTGTTTAGTGCAACGCTTTATTTCATATCAATTTAGTCCTAAATCCCATACAACGTCTTAAGCCACATGCAAAAACTTTACGCAAGAACTTTCATTGTCTGGGCTGCCTGTACTCGAATCCTTTACTTATCTAGTGATTACATTACGGATGGCGCGAATAACCGTTAACCAATGGATTAAGCAATTACGCACTTTACTCCTAAAATCACGCATTACAAATACTCTATCGAAAAAGCAACTTTCCATCGTAAGAGCTATCACCACATCACATAGAAGTCGTGAATGATTTACATTTTCCTAAACACCCATTTTTGCAATTACGTTACGTGATGCAGACAACTAGCTAGCACACGCAGCACACTGCGAAGTTTGGATTTCTAGTTTCTGTCCGTCAAAAACCCAGTAATTATAAAAATGGGCGTAGCGTTAAAGATCGTCTACTTTTCGCCCTATCATTATTTCACTTCCTAACAAGTGTATTTCATAGCTACTTTGCCAAATGATGCAAAAAATGGTTCCTTACTCTTTGTGCATGAAGTAGATGATGTCAAAGAATAGTGTTCCAAACAACCCTGGATTAAAGTTCACTCAAAAACATAAGATGATTAAAGACAGTTATTGTGTTTAATGCAACACACTATTGTACCTCCAATAAGTAAGAGTGACTTCAAAGCAACTCTATTGCATCTCATTGGCTTAGAACCTAAAGTACTTCAGCAGAAGCTTACATGGTTTTTATGTACAATTGTGATCACAATACAAGATTTACGGAGCCAGTGCTGATGGCTTATCTATCCATTAAGGCCATATCCATGTCTGGGTAATTACTTACGAAACAAATCCATCAAACCTTAGAATTATTGTTGCTGACAAATTTTGCAGTGAAGTTCATGAAACTCAATAAATACATGGTAACATTTTCATTCTGATTTATCATCGTTCTGTTACACGTTGAAACTCGAGTTCAAATACAAATGTGGAGTTCTGGTGGTAGTCAATCACAATCTCATTTTCTGCAAATTCTGGATTGCATGCAATCTTTTGCAGGTGCCTTCCAAGACTTCCAATTAACTATTTTTCCAATTAACAGAAAAACTATACGTGGAATCGTACGCTTTTTTGCAGCAAAAAAACTCTCCAAGTCATTGCTAGAACTACGTACATTCTTCTTCTTTTACCCATATTATTCCTATATACCAAAAACTGTACGTTTGCAGAAGAAACCATTTTTGAAATCACTACTAAAACGTAGCACTTTCATTCTACATTCCTTCGTTCTTTTTCTAAAGAAAAAACTGTATTTTTGTATAGAAATTATCTTCGAAATTACTGCCAAAACTACGTAAACGAATCCATTCTTCTTCTATAAGCTGGTTTAGCTTTTTCAGCCTCATTCAGCCAAGCTAATATTCTTCTTCTCGTGTCGCCTTGTGTTGGGTCTTTGTAGTCTTCTGGCAACATACAATTCGAGTCGATTTTTAGTTCCTGTTTGGAGTATTTTGGAGTTGCTGGTGGAAGTTTAACAATGTTCGATGATGATTCTTTTTGTTTTTTGTTTGTCGATTCTCCAGAAGTCTTACGAACAATTGCCACGGTCTTTTTAGGCAAAGTAGTTTTCTGTTTGATCTTACTATTATTGTTATTACTATTCATTTTTGGTGAAAAGATCATAAACTCACAAATAGCAGGTAAAGAAGAGGACCCTGGGACTTCTGTAACGTCTGGAAATACTTCTATTTCTTTCCTTTGGATGCTATCCTCTTCTGGTAAAACAAACCGAACTCGTAACTTTCGCTTTGCAGTGTCTGTATTCCTTGGACTAGATCTAGAGTGGACGTTTCTTGGTGTTGAAGGGCCGTTTTCTCGTGATCTTATAGGAACCTTTCGTTCCGGAACAGCCGTAAACTCAGGTTGTCTTAGGAACCTGTAAACGCGTGTTCCCATTGATTCACATTAGACTCCGTAGCACGAGTATTATTTTTTCCAAAACGTGTTCGGGTACATCAACAAGCAGCTGAACAGTACACAAAACATTGGTTTCTAAGACTGTTGTCATCCAGGTATGAAGTGTGTTATTTTGTAAAGACTTAGAACAATAGCCTAGGATATGACCTATTATTCCCTAAGGACTTATCCTTATAAACGATATCATGGTTCTTCACATCATTTGTTTTGTTCTTTGTTTCTTTTCCTTTGAAAAAGAGTCATATTTTCCACGCTATAGAAACTATATTAGCTGTTCAATAAAATGTGGGCTTAAGTACTTGGTTATGAGGATAGATAATTACGCATGTTCAAAGACGATGTGCTAGAAATGTCGAAATCTTCATATCAAATTTGTAACATGATAAACAGACCCAAAATATTATCCAAGAAAAATCCGAAGTTGTAGAACCAAAATACTAAAAAAAATATCAATTCAAGCCTAATCTTAAAATCAAATGAAAAACAATTTTATCAGATTTTTCAATTCAAAGCAAACTTTCCCGGCATAATTTATAATAAGGTATCATTATTTATATTTATTTTTCGACGAAGCTCTCCGATGCCTTTTTTTAAGATTTTCAGTTCTTGCCATGAATACTTAATGAGTTGTAACCATATATGGTTGTGTTGCACTGACGGAGTACCCGCAACAAAAACCTGTCTTCTCCAATAAGAGATCACTACTTGTTGCATTCTCTATCATCAGATTTAAATATATGTATTTTTCGGCAAATTTCAAGCAATTCCACTAAAAGTAGTCATTTTTAAGAGACTTTTGGGCATTTTAAAGACCTTTTTGTAGGGTTTTAGATAGTTATTTTAATATTATTTGTATTTATTTAATGGTTAAAGGATAAGAGCGAGACGTTGTGGATACAAGAATAGCAGGTAACAGTGATTCTTTGCTTCAAAGTTTATCATCTCTAGTTAAATTATCAATTGTCTTATGATAAAGATTATTTGAAAAAGAAAATTATGTTTAAGTATAAACATAATTGAAGCGGTAAGAACGAGGAAAAATCTAGAGGAAAAATGGAGTGTGGAATTCTTTCTTTTCTCTGTTCTATCGACAAAGAATGGCCATCGATGCCTGAGTCACTCTGAAGTTAAAGTGAACACATTTATAATTAGTCAAATGGTGAAAACTTAATATATTTTTTATATTTTATTTTATCTTATCGTGAAAGAAAGAAAATTTCAATTTTTTAATTTTTCGTGTACCAAGAAATTTGATTTCTTTGTATCGCGATGACTGGTGATGATGGTTATTTTTTGATATTTTTTGAAATTATTCGCGTCAATGATCACATTATATAACACTGTTATTTTGCAGTATATCATATATCTGGCATATATCGTTATGAATTATACCCGTTATCATTCGTTATTACAGCCCCATGGTCATTATATCGGCTTAGTGCTCGAGATAAAAAAAAGTGATTACATCTGAAATAACTATTATAACTATCTGCATCGATATCCCAACTTTGGTTCCGTCGAAGTTACTGTTTTGAGTCAAGAAATGTGTATTAGGGGCCACCTTTTTTTTGAACACTAATCATAGCAAGGGTTCATTCTTAAGGTTCGATTTTTTTCAAGCGGTTGATTGAATGACATCGCACGAGTTGATCTCATTATCAACCTTGGTCGATCTGTGCCTGCTTGCTGTCACACGTGACCTACCGGTGAATTTCGGCTTTAAAAAATGCGACAATGATTCAAGAATAACTGTTAATAAGGATCGAAAAAGTATTCTTTTAGTTATTTCATAAGACACGGGTGTGACACGTGACCGACCTGTGAGCTTCTGGCTTTAAAAAATGCGACAATGATTCAAGAATAACTGTTAATAAGGATCGAAAAAGTATTCTTTCATTCTTTCATAAGACACGTGTGTGACACGTGACCTATCGGTAAGCTTTTGGCTTTAAAAATGTCGGACAATGATTCAAGAATAACTGTTAACAAGGATCGAAAAATAATTCTTTCAGTTCTTTCATAAGATAATATTGAAAGCACAACATACGATCCGATTTCCTTGTCTCGGTACGTGTCCTGTGTGAGTAGAATTGTTTGTTGGTACTCTTTGTTGCTTTACAAGTTTAAGGAAGAATATCATAATCTTTTCTCTTTCCAACCATTTCACGTTTCACCTTCCCTTTCACCCCTTCTCCAGATTTATCATCAGTAATAATTAGTAATGTAATATGAATCTCATCTCGATTATCCTTCTTAAGTTTCTCTTTTCCTTTCCTTCCTTCCTTCCTTCCTTCCTTCCTTCCTTCCTTCCCTTCTCGCCCTTTTCCATTCCTTCCACCTTCCAAGACTTATTATGAATGTATTGGCGATTTTAAAATGAAATATATTTGTTACTATATTGCTTTAACAATCATACTGATATAGGATACTCATGATGTCATTATCTGTTGCCTAGGTGATCACCATGTTTAGCATTTTGATTGGCTGTTTTGTGACAGCTCTCCTAGCTAATGCAGGTAAGTACACATCTTTACATCTCTCTTCCGAATGACGAATCCGTAAATTACTTTGGAATCGGCGAGATTTTTAAAAGGGAATCATGGGTGGTGTAGTGGAAGTACACTCGGCTTACCTCCCAGTCACATCCCAAACTCGGTATTATGTGTATAGAGTTTGTTAGTCCTCTTCCTTAATTCGAGGGTTTTCTCCAGTTTCTCTGGTCTTCATCTCTCCGCAAAACCTAAAACATTAAATTCCAATTCGATCTGTGAGTGAGTTAGCTGTGCATTGAGTTAGATTAGCCTAGAGGCTGTTAAGTTGTTATCGAGTTTGTGGCAATTTTTTAATTGTTTGTTGTTTGTAATGGAGGAAGATAGAATATTGATTAGTATCATGCCTTTTCAGAGGACTATCAGTACACTACTAATACAGGGCAATACCCACAGCAACAACAACGCAGTCAACAGCCAGAAAATGAACAACCACACCATATCTTAGCTGATCCTCGTATTGTTAACTCGTATACTGATTCTTACAAAGGTAAGCCAATCCATTCATCCATCCATCCACTTATTCTTTTCTTTCTGGTTTCCTTGCTTGCTTGCTTGTTTGTTGGCTTGTTGGCTTGTTGGCTTGTTGGCTTGTTGGCTTGTTGGCTTGTTGGCTTGTTGGCTTGTTGGCTTGTTGGCTTGTTGGCTTGTTGGCTTGTTGGCTTGTTGGCTTGTTGGCTTGTTGGCTTGTTGGCTTGTTGGCTTGTTGGCT
Source organism: Anthopleura sola (assembly GCA_023349425.1). Classification (NCBI taxonomy): domain Eukaryota; kingdom Metazoa; phylum Cnidaria; class Anthozoa; order Actiniaria; family Actiniidae; genus Anthopleura; species Anthopleura sola. The sequence continues at coordinate 10,589,816 of JALHLI010000005.1, read as the reverse complement.
TGTTGGCTTGTTGGCTTGTTGGCTTGTTGGCTTGTTGGCTTGTTGGCTTGTTGGCTTGTTGGCTTGTTGGCTTGTTGGCTTGTTGGCTTGTTGGCTTGTTGGCTTGTTGGCTTGTTGGCTTGTTGGCTTGTTGGCTTGTTGGCTTGTTGGCTTGTTGGCTTGTTGGCTTGTTGGCTTGTTGGCTTGTTGGCTTGTTGGCTTGTTGGCTTGTTGGCTTGTTGGCTTGTTGGCTTGTTGGCTTGTTGGCTTGTTGGCTTGTTGGCTTGTTGGCTTGTTGGCTTGTTGGCTTGTTGGCTTGTTGGCTTGTTGGCTTGTTGGCTTGTTGGCTTGTTGGCTTGTTGGCTTGTTGGCTTGTTGGCTTGTTGGCTTGTTGGCTTGTTGGCTTGTTGGCTTGTTGGCTTGTTGGCTTGTTGGCTTGTTGGCTTGTTGGCTTGTTGGCTTGTTGGCTTGTTGGCTTGTTGGCTTGTTGGCTTGTTGGCTTGTTGGCTTGTTGGCTTGTTGGCTTGTTGGCTTGTTGGCTTGTTGGCTTGTTGGCTTGTTGGCTTGTTGGCTTGTTGGCTTGTTGGCTTGTTGGCTTGTTGGCTTGTTGGCTTGTTGGCTTGTTGGCTTGTTGGCTTGTTGGCTTGTTGGCTTGTTGGCTTGTTGGCTTGTTGGCTTGTTGGCTTGCTTGTTTCCTTTCTTGCTTACTTGCTTGTTTCCTTGCTTTCTTACAACTTTCTTACAACTGCTTGTCTGCTTGTCTGCTTGTCTGCTTGTCTGCTTGTCTGCTTGTCTGCTTGTCTGCTTGTCTGCTTGTCTGCTTGTCTGCTTGTCTGCTTGTCTGCTTGTCTGCTTGTCTGCTTGTCTGCTTGTCTGCTTGTCTGCTTGTCTGCTTGTCTGCTTGTCTGCTTGTCTGCTTGTCTGCTTGTCTGCTTGTCTGCTTGTCTGCTTGTCTGCTTGTCTGCTTGTCTGCTTGTCTGCTTGTCTGCTTGTCTGCTTGTCTGCTTGTCTGCTTGTCTGCTTGTCTGCTTGTCTGCTTGTCTGCTTGTCTGCTTGTCTGCTTGTCTGCTTGTCTGCTTGTCTGCTTGTCTGCTTGTCTGCTTGTCTGTTTGTCTGCTTGTCTGCTTGTCTGCTTGTCTGCTTGTCTGCTTGTCTGCTTGTCTGCTTGTCTGCTTGTCTGCTTGTCTGCTTGTCTGCTTGTCTGCTTGTCTGCTTGTCTGCTTGTCTGCTTGTCTGCTTGTCTGCTTGTCTGCTTGTCTGCTTGTCTGCTTGCTTGTTTCCTTGCTTGCTTGTATTCCCTAACTTCGTTTCTTTTCCTATAGAAACCTTCGGAGAGCTGAACATCGGTCGTAATTATTTCGAGGGTGATATCATTCTCACTCAGCAACAGAGTGATTTTATCACCAGAAGTCTGGCCGATGACAATACCTTACAAGCCAGAGCCATCGTTAAAGATGTACGCAAACTGTGGAAGAATCGTGAAGTACCTTATGTTATTGGTGACGACCTGAGTGAGTAAACATTTTATGAATCATAGTATACAGAACACGAAAGATTGACAATGCTACACCGTGTCTTTACATATCCGTGCTTTTACAAGAATACAAGCCTGCACGCTCACTGAGATCATCTAAACAAAGCCTGCTGTAGGTTACTCGTACCTTCACTTCAAGTTATGGAAGTAGCGGATCCAGAGGGGGTTCCATGGGTTCCACGGAACCCCCCTTTGAGCATCAGACCCTTTGAAAAGGGGTATATGAAATAATGAGAATGCATCCTGCAATGAAGTTTTACGTATCAGTTGTTGAAAGAGTGAAGACGAAATGGAACCCCCCTTTGTGAAATTCTGGATCCGCCACTTTATGGTGATCGCGCTTTCTCAGTTGCTGGCCCTACATTAGGGAACTCATTACAAGACAGGAAATCTAACGATCTTACCGAATTTAAATCGTTACTGAAAACTCTACTTTTTCAATCAGCATACTTTTGGTTTTTAAACTACGAACCATAACACATTGAGGTAGCAGAATGCGCTCTATAAGTACTGTTTATTATTATTATCATTATTATTATTATTATTATTATTATTATTATTATTATTATTATTATCCATGCAATTTGAAATATATATTATTTACTGATGAACTTTTACAGGGGACGAATCCAAGGACTTTGTCAAATCAGCTGTAGAAGAATGGAAGGAAAAAACCTGCATGAAAGTGAGACCAAAAACAGACTCTGACACTGACTACATTGAGTTTGTCTACGATGGCGGGTCAGTAGGCCTACTAGATTAAAACTTGATTTCTTCAAGGCCAATTTCAATGAAAATTAAGCCAAAGGAGGGTGGCTCAATTAATTAATTTATTAATTACTCTCATTTAGTGCCATTGGGGGGATTTACTCCAGAACGCATTTGATTACCACGCCATGAAGACAGTGAGAGAGAGAGAGTAGTAGTAGTAGTAGTAGTAGTAGTAGTAGTAGTAGTAGTAGTAGTAGTAGTAGTAGTAGTAGTAGTAGTAGTAGTAGTAGTAGTAGTAGTAGTAGTAGTAGTAGTAGTAGTAGTAGTAGTAGTAGTAGTAGTAACTTAAAGATGTGTGTTCGTTTTGTCATTTTAGCTGTTCGTCGTACGTTGGTAGAGTTGGCGGTAGGCAGACGATATCAGTTGGATCCGCCGATGGATCCGTTACCTGTCGTCATGGTAACATAGTACATGAACTTGCGCATTCACTGGGATATTTTCACGAACACAGCAGACCTGACAGAGATAAATATATCAAAGTTGTATGGGATAATGTCATGAACGGTAAGTGTAGGCCACATATATTAAGGTCCCGTCTACATTAATGTATTTTCAAAACGCTCCGTTCGTCTGACCGAAAACTCATCGAAAGCTTCACTGCACACTAGTGTTTTCATAGCGTTTTCAAAAATGATGCAATATTGTCATTTGCGCATGTGAAAAACATACGTGTGTTTTCAAAATCCTCCTTTTTCGAAGTCCACCATAATACGACAGGTCTCCGTTTTCAATAGCATTTTTCACGGTATCTAAAAATAGATTTGCAAAGCATTGTGGGATCGAAATGCAGACAAACATTGTAAAAAAAGGCTTAGTTTACAGGGAGAAAAAAGATCAATATAAGTCGAAAAATCATAGTTTTCCATGAATTAGAAACAACAAGACAAGAAAACATTGTTGCAGCATATTAGCATGTCTTTTGTGCTCGGCATTTCCGCATTTCAATCCCATGATGCATCATCGTGACGTCATCCCTGGAAAGCGCTATAGCTGGGTTTCAGTCAGCTGATAAAAGTCTTCAGGAATCTCATTATCTGCTCCAAATGGTGGTCAAACACTGACCACCATGTACCGTCAACCAGAAAGAATTCTACTGAAAACTTGTGATTCAGCTGAGGAACATTCCGCACGAGACAGGAAATGACACCAAGTGAAACCCAGCTATTGCCTCCATTCTGGAAGGCGTTTTTAAATGTATGTGTTTTGAATTGTTTCAGCGTGGACGCAAGGCCAAAACGCATCGAAAAGTTTGCCTTTTCAAACGAAAACGTATTAATGCGGTTTTATTCCCTTCTCAAACTCAAGCACGCTAAAATTCGATTTAATATGCATAGCCATACCATGACTTGGATCAGTTCGATAATATTAACGGTTTTAATCATAACGTTAGGTTACGAGAAGAACTTTCGCAAGGAGACCGTTTCAACAGTGGATTCTCGGGGTGTTGGTTATGATTACGACTCAGTCATGCATTATGGGGCATTTTTCTTTGCCACTAATAAGGGAGACAAGACCATTGAAACTAAGGAAGAAGGCGCATCGATTGGCCAACGTGTTGGGCTCAGCGACCTTGATGTTAAGCAGGCTAGACTGCTCTATAATTGTGATGGTAGGTATCTTAGTTCAAAGACTCCTCATGTATAGATTCACTATAGACTGTTTTACCTTGAGTGTAATGTTTAACCATTCCCTAGAGTATCATTTCTTTGTTTAATGGTTGCGCATGAGAAGACACATGAATATGGATGCCGGTCAAACAAAGAATCTTATTCTCAAGGGAATGGTACGTGGTCTGTAATGGGACAACATTACACTGAAAAAAATAGGTCTATTCGTTCTGAAGAGCGCTCAATTGTACTCTTACAAGTCATTAAAGAGAAGTTATTTTGTGCATGACTAGGTGACTTTGATGAACCTCGCTCAAACACCCAGTACTATGACACAATGAAGAGAACACACATCAAGAAAGACAAAAAGGAACGAAACCACTCCATCAAGAAATCCTTCACAGACAAAAAAGCTCATCTTAGGAACGCTGTCAAGAACTACGTGCAAAAGATGACCAGCAAGAAGAAAATTTCTAGCAAAACAAAGATTACTGGTGTTAAGAAAAACAACATGGGGAGCTTACCTGAGAATACAATGCTTCCAAATACCCAACCATCATTACAACCTCAAGATACCCAGCAAGCAATTCAGTCTCAAAATACCCAGCAACCATTGCAATCCATCGATACCCAGCAAACAGCGGAACCTGAAAATACCATGCAAGTAACAGTTCCTGCTGTTACCCAGCAGGCATTGCAGCCGTTGAATACCCAGCAGGCTGCGGGATCGGCAAATGCACAGCAAGCAGGAGGAAATCCGGGCACTAAAGAAGGAGGCAAACCAGAAATAGTAGTTACAGATGATGATCTAGGTAAGGGTATCTTTTCCAAGCGGTAGTGCACTTGCCTTTCTGATTCGAATTCTGGTCTCGGTTACCTGTAAGTTAAGTTTGTTAGGCCTTTCCCTTGATTTGCGGATTCTACTCCAGGTTTTCCTCCCTCCGCAAAACCAAAGACTCTAAATTCTAATTCAATATATGTGCTAGCCGTGCCCTGACGAGATCTGCCTAGAGGTTGCTCTAGCTAGGGCTTGATAAAGCTTGATGATAATTTATCAATCTCTCTCCTACCATTCTGTATGTGACCACAGGTAGCCCATGGCCAGAAAAGCCTCGATTACAAAAATCATAAAAAAGCCGATTGTCAATACTAAAGTCTTGTTTTATGTTCATCAGGTGAGGAGAATTTAGGTATGAACTACTTTGAAGGTGACATGATTCTGACAGATGAACAGAGACAGTACCTAGAGGGCTTGAAAGACGATAACCCAGCAGCCAAACGAGCACTCATTAAGAACTCTACCTTCTTATGGCCTCAGCGAACTGTCTATTACACATTTGATGATAGCGTTGGTATGTATCTTGATGCGTAACATTGGCAGTCAACAGTTTTCTGCGTCATCTTCAAAGGTAGCTGTGCCTTTGCATCACAGCGAGATATTAGGAATGATAGAGACATGTGAATAATTGTCCAAGGTGTTAAAAAAAGGTCTCTATCATTGCAAGCTCACCGTTCGTCTCACTTCGATGCAAAGACACGGCTACCTTTCGAGATGGTGCAGGGAACTAAGAAGGGGAGGGGAGGGTGAGGGTGATTTATTGAGTTTAATGGCAGGAAAGAAGGGAAGAAGGGGGGTAACTTTTAGGGACAGCATAGGCTTTAAGCATTTTTAATTAGTCTACAAAGGAAAATTTTGAAAATCTCAGCGGTCAATGGTTGCCCCCCTCCCCCCGGCTGCTACTTTGCTACTTCCCTGAGTGTGGAGTGGTGGAGTGACCTTACTCATGAGGAACTGTGGATACATCCCTGACCTAAAAAAGACCAAACCTGTTTTATGTACATTCTTTTCTTCATTATCATATTTGTCTTTATAGATGAAATCGGGAGAAAAAATGCTGAAAATGCTATAAGTCACTGGCAGGACAAGACCTGTTTGAAATTCAAAAAGAGAGACGGAGAAAAAGATTACATCAACTTTGTCTTCGAAGGAGGGTGAGAAACAGTGTTCTTGCTTCATTAAATTAAATAAGATGTGTCATCAAACACAGCACCTTCTACTCAGTTATTTTAAGACCATGAGTGGTCATTATTATCCATTATTGCAAGGACTCTTGTGATTGCTAGAGCGGGTTTTCAATCAATTATCGCGACAGATATTCTGACCAATCAGAGCTCTTGAAATTCTAGGGTTTCCCCAGAGTCTCTGATATTTCGTCGAGTATGCGCAGTAAGAATGGCAGGGCTCTGCGGTTGAGAATTGGTTGCGCAGCAATCTAAATTTTCCACAGGAAACTCATACTAGAAAGTACAGGTGTAGTAATGAAACCTGATTGTATAATTGCGCACAATTCTAACATGTACTTTTCTGTTTAGTTGTGCCTCACGTGTCGGTCGAGGCGGAGGAATGCAGAAACTGACAATTGGATCAACAGAGTTAAGGTGTAAAAAGGGGAACATCATTCATGAAGTTGGACACGCCTTGGGTTTCTTCCACGAACATAGCAGGCCTGATAGAGATGAATACGTTGAAGTCCTTAGAAAGAATATTATGCCAGGTACATTGCTTGGTTTCACTTGACGTCATTTCCTGTCACGTGCGCAATATTTGTGTTTGACCACCAAATTTAGGGTCATATTCCCAAATTCAGAACATCAATAAGTTTAGTGTTACAGAAATTGTATTAACTTATGAAGAAGTGCTCAAAATTTACTTCAATAGACTTCTTCAAAATTCTTTCTTTAATTTTTCTGGCTGTTTCTTATACATCTTTAAATATCATAAGATGCATTTCCAATGTTGCACATTATGTGCGGTTTTTACCCAGGTTTTTACCCTGGTTATCCCCAAAACCGCAATTTGTTATGAGCAATGTGAAAGAAGAAAATGGATGATTTAATGAATTTTGGGCTTTTTTGTGTCTAGGATACGAAAGAAATTTTTTCAAGTTCTCAACGACATTCATCGACTCTCGTAACGTGCCTTACGACTATGGATCCATTATGCAGTACGGCCGTAATTTCTTTTCCAAGTTATCGTTACTTCTACCCACCATGGAAACCAAGAAGAAAAGCAGTGATGGCAAGGACATTGAGATAGGACAAAGAGTTGCACTTAGTGACATGGATATACTACAAGCTAATCTACTCTATGGATGTGATGGTATGGATAGCCTTGAAACTCGCATGAATACTTGGGTTGAGTTGAAGAAAAGGTGGTATAGACCCCTTGAGGCACGTCGGAATGCAGCCCAATTTGGAGGACAAACAATAGGTTTCCAATTCTCAGGAAATTATTTTGTTTTGTCCTCCAAATTAAGCTGCATTGACGTCACATGCAAGGGGTCTAAAGGATGCGTTTTTATACGACAATACGATGAATTAATGTAATGAGACGTTAGATAGTTTAGGGGACGTATGTGCTGGAATCAAGACTTACTTGATGCCATCATGATGTAAGTAAAGGTGTGGACACACGGTGCAACATTGCACGCAATATTACAGGAAATATTACTGAAGTAGGATCGTTTTCTACTTCAGCAAGATTGCGCGCAACAAATTGCGTCGTGTGGCATGGCTCGCATCATCGATTGCCTGCAACACTGCGCGCAATGTTGAACCGTGTGCCCGTAGCTTACATACTAACTGATTAAATTTTTTTCAGGACGTAAGCGTCTGACAGATGAGCAGCGCGAAGATCTTGAAGGAGATTATGAAGATCCCATGACAGGTGTGATACATTCTAAATAATACGATACTATACTGTATTTTCAATAGTAGAAGTTGCCCGAGTAATGTGGGCTGTTGAATGGTCAATCAGTTACTCGGGCGACTAAATAAGCATAATGCTCAATTATCAATAATTGTGGTTCGTTTTAGGGCAATGTGGAGATTCATATGACTCTAACTCATGTTTAGCCGTTAAATCATTGGGATATTGCGAAAGATATCCTCGTACGTTAAGAAGAGCCTGCGGTCAAACTTGTCAGCTGTGTAGTAAGTATTCGTAGTGAACCTCTTGATTCGCTCGTTCACTCGGGCTAGCATTTCCGCTTTCTCTTAACCAAGTCTTTTTCTGCTTGCATGTGTTCAGTTTACAAATTACGGGTCGAGAACCACAAAGATTGCGAAGATTATGAAATAATAAATATGAATCTATCTGTAATGTTATCTATCGTGTGATAGGACACGTGACAGCATGATCATGTGACTTATTCTACGTATGGCTCATGATCTATCATATGATAGGACACGTGACAGCATGATCATGTGACTTATTCTACGTATGGCTCATGATCTATCATGTGATAGGACACGCGACAGCATGATCACGTGACTTATGTCTACGTATGAGTCATGATCTATCATATGATAGGACACGTGACAGCATGATCATGTGACTTATGTCTACGTATGAATCATGATCTATCATATGATAGGACACGTGACAGCATGATCATGTGACTTATGTCTACGTATGAGTCATGATTTATCATATGATAGGACACGCGACAGCATGATCATGTGACTTATGTCTACGTATGAATCATGATCTATCATGTGATAGGACACGTGACAGCATGATCACGTGACTTATGTCTACGTATGAGTCATGATCTATCATATGATAGGACACGTGACAGCATGATCACGTGACTTATGTCTACGTATGAGTCATGATCTATCATATGATAGGACACGTGACATCATGATCATGTGACTTATTTGTTAACCATCCCTATCAATTGTAGGCTTGCATCAGAGACACATGCTACCATACCAAGGTAGAAAGAACATCATATCTAGACTAAGGCTAGACGAACCTAATGAGAGGAAGACCAATAAAAAAAGGAATAAAATGCATGGAAAGCATTAGACATAGATGAATGGTAACACAGATAACAATGAATGATTTTGCAGTATATCTTGTAATGCACATAATATACATGCATAACCATGCAGCATGCATGCAGCTAATCATCATCATGTAACCATCCCATCATGTGACACCATCATCTTGGCCATTACTCATTGTAATCATAGTAATTAACATGCATGAAATCAGTATCGTTTTTTTTTTGTTATAACCAGCAAGATAACTTTCCTTACTAATGCACAGCATGCTTTTCTCGTTACTGATCTTATAGTTTCTATACAAGCTGCTGGTTTGATATTAATGCATTTTGTTTTATTTTAGGTGCTGTTTGTCGCTCAAACTCAACCAAGTTACCTTAGTCTCTATTACTCAAAAATACATCAAAAATATCTGCACACGGCGCTTAGTACTTTTCCTTATTACCGTACAGTCTAAAAATGCCTTTACAGTCATCTATGACAACACATTTCAATCTTAAAATGTCGTATGTATTCTTGATATGTCATACACGCCATGTTGGATGATTTTTACAAAAGATGTCCTCCAACATGGTCGCCATATGTCCTCCCTCGTTCTGAATGTGATGCAAGCACTCACTGATAAACTGATATGTCCTCCAACATGGTGGCCATGTCCTCCCACGTCATTCTCTTGAGTTTAACTGCCTCTCATGAATTTGTCGCAAGCACTCACTGATAACGCATCATCACATGCTGGAGGACATTTTCACAAAATATGTCCTCCAGCATGGTGGCCATATTCTACCTCATTCTCCTCTGATACAGACTTGCTTAATTTTGAGCAAAAAAAACAAAAACATTCTAATTATCGCTTTGCTCCAGCTCGAAAGAGATTAGTGTTAGAACGTTATGCTGGCATAACAAGCAAAGATTTCCAATGCAGTCTGTTTCCGGTTCTCTCCGCCTTCAGTCAACTCTAAACTTCAGTTCTGATATCTTAACTTCCGGTAAATATACCGGAAATGAAACGCTAACACAGGGAGCCCACTGATTAAATGATTGTGGTCTAAAGGGTTACTTTTTCAATTTTAATCAGATATTTGACTTTTATATCCATAGTACCAGTATTACTGACCTATACAATACTAGTGTAATTGAGCTTTACAGTGTATATGTTCTTTAAAACTTTTTAATGTGTTGTACTGTGTCTGCTGTTGACTCTGTTTGTGTGATTTATTTACTTATTGAATTGAACCTATCTGGAACTATATCAGTGCCTTGATTTATTTATGTTTTTTATTCATCCCCTTCTTTTCTTTCTTTCATCTTTTTAAGTTTTATTCCTCCTTCTTCCTTCCTTTCTATCTTTCTTTCATTAGCTTTTCCATTCATTTTTTGTTTCTTCCTTTCTAAATTCTTTCTTCGTTCCTTTCTTCAAGTTCAAATTTCAAATTTTATTCTTATCCTTAAGCAACCTCTTGGCTGATCAAAGTCAGGGCACGCAGATCGAATTGGAATTTTTCTTCTTCCTTCTTTTCTTTTCTTTTCTTTTCTTTCCATTTCTTTTCCTTCCTTCCTTCCTTCCGTTCTTTCTTCTTTCTTCCTTTCACTTTCCCTCTTTTTCTTTATCTTCAAATATAAAAGGCACAACAAGAGGCTACAACAGCTATCATTTATTTACACTCGCTCATCACCAAAAACATTAAGCCACCAGCTGACAAAATGTTACTATGTTATCCCACAAGATGGCCTCCCTTCACCAATAGACCTACTACCATAATACTCACTATCCCTACAAGACTCGATACTCAATCTTTTCAATTTCAAAGCATCCCACATGTGTACTTTTACCGTTGAATTGAATGATAGGGTTAAACGTCGAAGTCAATTGATTCGTACAAGACTCAATCCTCAATATTTTCAATTTCAAAGCATCCCACAAGAATGTGTACTTTTACCGTTGAATTGAATGATAGGGTAAAACGTCGAAGTCAATTGATTCGTACAAGACTCAATCCTCAATATTTTCAATTTCAAAGCATCCCACAAGAATGTGTACTTTTACCGTTGAATTGAATGATAGGGTAAAACGTCGAAGTCAATTGATTCGCACAAGACTCAATCCTCAATATTTTCAATTTCAAAGCATCCCACAAGAATGTGTACTTTTACCGTTGAATTGAATGATAGGGTAAAACGTCGAAGTCAATTGATTCGCACAAGACTCAATCCTCAATATTTTCAATTTCAAAGCATCCCACAAGAATGTGTACTTTTACCGTTGAATTGAATGATAGGGTGAAACGTCGAAGTCAATTGATTCGTCACCTGATTGATTCAGCTGGTGTGAATTGTTTAATATATACACTCTGTCTTGATCTTTGGAAATGTTACCCAACGAAGTTAATGTACATATTACAACAACCAAGCATATCCATCATACTTCATACCACTTTTTATTAGGAGAAAATTCTCCAACGATTTTAGCCTAATTTCAATCCAAACTAACCAGCTCATCGCAGAGGTGTTTCATCGTTATCAATCAATAAGTCAATTTAGGTTTCTGCTTGGAAAAAAATATTAATTATATCCGGCGAGCTGTTTTTTTAATTTTCTCGAATATCAACAAAGTCACGGAGAACTACGCGGATTTTGAAGTCAAAAACTGGCTATGAAGATATTGATCTCAGTCATACAAACCTTGCCGTACATCTTAGAACACTCAGAGGTAAGGCTTCGTTAAAACCAATCAATTTCGATTTACTAAAATAAAATGCATGGAATACTTATATATAATATATAGAATATATAACTTTTCTTTGACATTGGGCTGGTTCACTAACCCCAAACCACAACGTATCGATACTTAATTTAATAAATAGAATAGATTCCGGAATAAGATTTCAATATTGAACTCGAGTTGCTTAATATTTACAGTTAATCTATCATGACAGATACGTCGTTCCGTTAATACAAATTGAAAATTTTGTACATCAGGCAATTAATTTTTAATTGAAAAACTATTTTTCTTTTCCCCAATGTTTCCTCTGTAATAGATTCTATCTTATTCTGCTTGTCATTAAGGTTTTTTTAACTTCCCAAGGGTTTAGTCTACGAGGAAAGAATGAAACTTAACAATTTTTGTTTAATTATTATTCTAATGCATTTTTTTAAACGTTTTTAAAAAGGAACGTTGGTAACAGCTGGGTTGTAGCTGAAGTAAATGTTATGAACTCAAAGGTATTTGGAAGTTTTCAGTAAATTCAAAAATTTGTAAATATTTGGATGAAAAAATCTGAGAACTGCCAATTTTATTAAATAGAATTCTTTCCGCTGCCAGAATAGACGGCGGGACTGGACGTCAGTTAACTGGATCTTGAATCACAAAAATGTCAAATTTGCAAATTTTTGCAAAAAAAATATGGATAATTAATGTAAAGCAAAAAGAAAAAATTCCAATCCCCGTAGCCCCGTAGCCCCGTAGCCCCGTAGCCCCGTAGCCCCGTAGCCCCGTAGCCCCGTAGCCCCGTAGCCCCGTAGCCCCGTAGCCCCGTAGCCCCGTAGCCCCGTAGCCCCGTAGCCCCGTAGCCCCGTAGCCCCGTAGCCCCGTAGCCCCGTAGCCCCGTAGCCCCGTAGCCCCGTAGCCCCGTAGCCCCGTAGCCCCGTAGCCCCGTAGCCCCGTAGCCCCGTAGCCCCGTAGCCCGGTCGTAGCCAGTTCTAGATAAGCAAAAGACAGGTTGAAGGGACATGGCAATTGTGTGGAGAATGAGAAAACTACCATGGTCTGATTTCTTCCTGCTTGCCCAACTGGTCAATCAACAGTTTACAGTGTTCAGTCGGTACTTCAAGGTGGTGTGTGATGAGGTTTAAATTCTAATGAGGTGTTTATTCAAATGTATCGCATTTCTTCCTCAGACCAAACACAGAAAGAAGAGTCCAGAAACTGATGCACAGAAACTGATCGACCTTTTCAGTTCGTCATTCTATCGTGCACCGTACGTTACATTGCAGTCTTCTCAATCCATGGAAGTGCTTTGACACAAGGTAAACTATCTATTGATCCTCATAAATTAAGCCGTGCAGAGCTTTCTATTTCCAACACGCACGCATAGAACTGAGTTCTGATTAAGGATCTTTGTACAAAGCGACACTTTTAACCACGCGTAGGTACAATCAGCTAAATGAAGGGTTATACACTTTGAACAGGGTACTTCATTAGAGTGTGAATTAGGGTCAGTTGCAGGGATATACCTCTTGATCTTAAGAGCAATAATTTTCAGCTTATGATCAATAAACCAGGCTTAACTGCCCATCTCTCTCCATACTATTCTTGTCCAGCCCAAACATATATGTCGACACCGTTAAGTCTCTTTTTTTCAGTCGTGTGGAAACATTTTCAGTAAATGTAGCATTGATCACGCTGGATAATAGATAATATAGGTCGAACGCTATGGGGTGTGTTTATTTTTCTTCTTATTTCTCGGCGGTACAACACCGGATATACGTTAATATTGAGCCGGTATAGGTCAGAGCCGGTATGTTTATAGAACCAACTATCACATATCTGTTAATATCTGGATATGCTTATTCTTTGTTATTCTTAATCCTAACCCCGATGTCTCTAGTTTGATCTGATTTCCCAGCCTATCCACAATAATAACTGCAAGCAGGGTTTTTTTTCTCTCATGGGGAAAGAACATTGCATTGGTCGGGTACCTGGGTCCATCATGGTATTGCTGTTTTCTCTCCTCTCGGAGTGGGAACTCACGGGGGGACTTAATTATTCCACGCAGAGGAAGATGCCTTTCCTAATGTATCTTGATCGATCTTTGATTATTCTCCTGGCTCCTCAGCCCTCCCCTGATCGGAGTCTCGAATTTTTCTCGTGGGGGGCAGACTAAGGACAGGCTACACTCTAAAAAAAGACAGGTGTTTCCAAGCATCTGATAGTTCAATTTATCTTGTAAGTTAGTTGCTAAGGAAAAATATTGTCATTTAGATTTTCCCAGGCCGCTTCACCAAATAATCCACATGTCAGGTCGAGTTGACAAGGAAAAATATTTTCTCGAGAATCCTTCAGTAATGGGCTCCGTTTGGGCTAGTGTAAACACGTTATGTGATCTTGTTAGTTTTATGTCGTCAAGGAAATGATGTATTATCCTGGTTTAATGTTAAAAACCAATCTGAAAAGAAAATACTCTGTGACGGAAATAAATGGGGTGTCGGAAGTGAACACAGGCTGAAAAAATCGAATCAAAATCAAAGTGGAATCCATCGAATGTATGAGTTATTGACTTGATCGATGTGACCTTTGAATCTCACGATATTGTAGCTAAATTTCACTGTAGGTAAAAAATCTTTTCAGTGGCCATGGACAGATGCAAATACTAAGGAAATATTTATTGATACTCGGGCAAAATGTAGTTAAAAATATTTCAATTTGCTTTAGTTTTCAAAGAAAACAAACTGAACTTTTGTGTATTTTTTCTGGCTGATGAAAGTAAACTTGGTTGCTTTTATTAGTGAATGTTGGTGCAAGCGCTGGGAGAATGGCTTGTGAATAGTGTTGCAAGCTATTGTTTTTACTTGGTCTGATGATGAATTGTTGCCCTAATTGATTTTTAAGCAAGATTTTTTCTACTTTCTTCCTTCAAAAACTTGCTTCAATTGCAACTTCTTTTAAAATGACGATTCCTAGCCCAAAACCATGGCGCAGGACATGACTGAAACTGCATTAGTTTAGGAGTTTGTCAACTTGATGGACACAAAAACTGACGTTTCATTGTTATTATTGACACAAAGTATAGAAAGACGAAGGTCAAAGCTCTTCTGATTGGTTTTTGTAGCAAATTTGCATAAACATTAGTTCGCCAACTACTTTACGAGACATTCTTTAGTAACATTTACACTGTTGGTAAGAACGGCACAGAACTTCATCTAATCGCACAACAACTTCATCAATGGAGTTATCATCTTCCAGAAACTTTAAAACGAAGTTTATACGAGATTGGTAGCTTGTTTCAGTAACTAAATTATCTTTTATTAAGGTAGGTTCTAATTACATCACATGTCTTTGGTTTCTAAGTAGAGTTTCAGTGTTTGCTACGTATTTTTTGCCCCTTCACGTATTCAGATAGATTTACCGAGTGAATTTCTTCTTCAAACAAAGTCCAAAACTCTCTCTGTCGGCAAACTTGTTTCAGTTTTGAAAGTTTCTTGTCCTTGTGCCATGCTTCTAAAGCAGGATCACGCTAGTTTGTTCAAATTATCTTGAGATGAATTATCCGTTTTGCACCTTTGCAACATAATGTAAGGTGTCACAAAACTCTCAACTGTGGCGTAGTAAAGTTCTTCACGACTGCCAGACTTCTTCCTTCTTCCACATCATCGTTAATTATTCACAAATCTTTTATATTTTTATTCAACGTACACAATATTCAATCTTTAGGATCTGTTCTAAGCCTAGTTATTATTTGTTCTTCTGGAAAAACTTCCTCTGCATTGTCTTCTTTGCGAGCTTGAAGCTTCCTTCGTTTCTGTATTTTTTTCTTACTTGAGAAATGTCTTCACGAAGCACTTTGCCTCTCGATATAATGGAAAGATTAGTAGTTATAATAGCTTTAGAAGTTGACGGGAAATGTCTTCTTTCCTCAGGGTATTTTGAGTGCCCAGTTGTTTATTGATGAGCTTAACGCCTGTACAAATCAACTCATGACAAGATCAATATGTTGTTAGAAAGGTTCCTCTGGAATGTTGAAACTTTTGCATACACTTTCCTTCTAAGCTAAGCTTAAGTACTTCTGCAAAAAAAAACCCACCCAAAATCACCAAGAACCTTCTTCATCTTGCCTTCCCTGTACACTGATCTTTTGGTTGTCAAGAGTATTAGCATTATCGTATAGCACTGAGATGCTAAAACATGATTTCTAACAATTCATGTAAACAGCTGCGAAAGAGACTCGCTTCTTTGTCGAAGTGTTGTCATTGACTGTTCGTGAAGTTCTAAAACCCTCCCTGAATACAAATTATAGAGTTGTAACATGCTTATGGTTTTAGTCATAAAAGGAATTTCACTGATGATACATTTTTGGGCGCCCAATTTTGGACGCAGTAGCCGTCTGTCTTGAGCTAGCGTGCAGCCCGACACTCTGGTAAATATTTTAGTCGGGCTGCACACAGGCTATCTGTCTTTCAGAAAACTGAAAATAAGAGCTGAATAGATTGACTATGAATTAAACCGCCTTGATTTGAATATGGTTCAACAATGGTTTGTCTCAGTGCGATATGGATCCACGTTAATGAGCCCATCTTTATAGATATCTTGATGATATTGTTGATAGTATCTTTAGAAACAATTATAACATTTATAATTATCTTAATTATCTCATCATTAGCGGATGGAGTTGATTAAAAAGGAATCATGATTTCATTCCTTTGGTATTTGTTCATTAAAAACTCAAAACTGCCGGTAAGCAAAACCAGTTCTGACAGATCAAATCTAGAACTATCTACGTTCACTTATTCTTAAAATTACTCGCAGAAGAATCTTACAAATTTCCCGAACCATTTTGTTGTATTTTCGAATTCAAATTATCACCAATATATAACTTCTAATCATATGTATCCTTAATTTTTTCCAAACTTTTAATTTTTCCAAACTGTGCTGAAGAATGTCAACAGCTGGCTAGAATGAGAGTTAGGGATCGTAGTAAGGTTGCTAACGATAGCAAACAAGAGGACACGAAAAAACCGGGTTAATGAACGATAATGAACTAAAAGATAACCTTTACTAAGGGTGGCGGTCCTTTGTTTCTGGCTAGTTTTATTATATATACGACAGTTTCCAGGCATTCTTGTTCTAGAATGGGGCCAGTTTACTTGCAAAGTACTGATGTCCTTACGAAGGTCTTTAATGTACTTCTCTTTTTGATCCTGCCTTTTTTAATCTCTTTTAAAAACAATTATTTTAATTAACATACCAGTAACTTTAGAGCTAATTGGAAACATTTTCCAGAAAGTGTGAATTATATTTGTTTTCCTGCCAAGCCAATCTTCCTGTAGTTCTCTACTAGGGTGTAGATAATTGGTTTTGATAATATGTACATCAATGTGCTTCTTTGATCTCTTGCGATCCTCCTCAGTTTTCGTTTTCTCTAGGTGTGTTACTGCCAATGTTGCAGGAGCCATCTCTGACTATCCTCTGATATTCAGTTTCACTGCTGAATAGCATTTATAGATTTCAAAAAGTAGTTTTATTAGTTAATTGGGTTCGTAGAACTTTATTCTAGTTCACCAGAACAAATTCCCGGGGAAAATTCGATTCGAAATTTTTCTTTCAGGCGCCCGCTTCGTTCATTCTTTCAGCGGTTTCTTTCATCGTCTTCATTGGAGTTCACATCACGTTCAGTTCCTCAAAGTGATTATTTATTTAGTTCTCAACGCTGATCAACTCATTTGCTGTGTCTGAGACTAAAATTAAAACATTTAACGTTTGCTAAGATAAGAAGAACAACAAACAATAAGTGCATCTTCATTACTGGTAGATCTCACTCCCATCTCACTCACTCAAACCACCATACGATATCATAATAATACCTTTATTTGACACAGAATTCAGAAAGATTGAAACTTATTTACACTGAAGCTGTGTATAAAATAAATAATGATAAATATCTTAAGAAAATTAAACATAATATTAAATATATATGATAATAATAATAATGATAATTTATCACTAAAATTAAAATCTATAAAAATACAAATAATGAAATCGAATATATACACTAATTGAAATGATTCATATTAAATAAGTGAGACTTGTAAATGACAAAGACTTGCGGCTTACATGAAATGAACGGTGATAATGCCAATAATTGGAAGTGAAACTCCGCACTGACTTAGCATGTTTAACTTCAGGATTAAGATTATTAAAAAGAGAAGCAGCGGCGTAAGAAAAAGAACGAGAACCAGATTTCGAAGATATCTTAGACACATGTATGTTATTACGGATCTTAGTATTGTAGTCGTGTGTATCGGAATTACGTGAAAATATCTTCCTTAGGTAAGAAGGGCAGAAACCAGCCATTTAAACAGCGTTTTAATGATCATCATAGTCTACGAGCGGCTTTACCTCATTTACCAAGAAAAACAAATACAGTACTTTTAATTTTCTTCTCGTGTTTACACTAATACTTTCGATTATAATGACATGTAGCATTTGCTTATGAGACGGCTCTCGTATTAGGACGTACTCATTATATCATCTCTTTATCTGTTATCAGACATTGAAACCGTTATTGAATCAGTTATGAAAACGAGAACAGGTGAATATAGGAATGTTGATTAGACGGCTCAAGAGATGGGTGTTTTACTGGAGAGAATTTCGTTAATCGATTAATCTATGCCAGATTTAGGTATTGATCGTAGTCTGTGATACTCGAGGGAGGTTTTACCAGACATTGCATGTCTCAAAGCTACTGGCGATACTAGTTCTAGGCACTGCAGCAATTAAAAATCCATCCAAACCAAGGCCTGCGTTGGGGAATTTAAAGCAAGCTAAGAATAGTAAGTTATGACATAAAAAGAGACAGATATTCCATAGGACTTATTTTCCTAAGCTTGTACTTTTAAAAATTCATTGTATTGAAATTATTATATATTAGATAATTTTATTTTTCCAAAAGACCTGTGATAACGTAGAAACTTCTCAGTTTCAAATCGACCTTACGAAGATTACATTTTTTCATTTCTTTCGTCTATTTTTATTCATGGGAACCTTTAATCATTTCTTTTCTTGATTAACTGTTAAATTATTTAGCTTAAGTCGGTAAGATACTGACTTTCCACGTTATTTTATAAGAAGTAGTTCTTGACCATTGTATTGTCATAACTCATGGTTTGCGTCTCAGCCCAAGTTCGTTTCTCTTTGGTATCGAAACTTGAATTCCGTTTGAAAATTATTTATTAATGCAATCCTGCAAGTTTTAGATTTAAAAAAACTAAGAGTTCAAGGCAACTTCAAGACAACTATGTTTTTAGTACACCATATAGTTAGATCTACATTTTCTTTTCCCGTCGACAGTTGTCCTATTATTATCATTGTATATTTTAGTTGTGGGACAAATTGGAAACCAGCTCAGTATATTCTGCTGTATTTGTTACCGACATTGAATAAAGATTTATTATATATTATTATTATAACATGATGTTCTAATATATAGTATTTCTTTGCAGACCCGTGTTGTAATACTCAAGACGTGCCACTATGAACACCACACTGAACGTGACCACACCCAACGACTCCATGAACTCGAACTTCACCAACAATACTCGTAGAAGAGCTTTCTTAGGCGCTCTTGTTTGCCCATCACCCACTACAGACAATGTCGTATACGCTGTCTTTCTCTCACTTCTGATTTTCATGATTTTAATGGGTAACTCACTCGTCATTGCGTCGTTTAAAGTCAACCGACGACTGCGAACCAAGACGAACTATTTCATCTTGTCGTTGGCTTTTGCTGATCTGTTCATTGGGTCCATAAGTGTTCCTTTATGGATCTATATAACTTTGTGTCCTGTAATTCAAAGTCCAATGCATCCTAATCACGTTGTAATCAAAATCTGGACTTTTTTGGACATTGTTGTTGGTGTGTCGTCCATTCTGAATTTAACAATGATTAGTCTGGAGAGAGGATACGCCTTGATGAGACCCTTACAACACAGAAATATCAAGAAAAGTAAGTAAAAATATTACGAAATGTTAACAACGGCGGTGCAGATTTGTATGACTGGGTTCATCCCAACCCAATCAGAGTGCCTTTGGACAGCACACCAAGTTTCCTTGACTGTTTGCTCGCGCGTGTTTTTGCGCGCCTTCCCACTTTTGTATGAAAATCAGATTTGAAAAGCCGGTATTTGCGCACAGTTGCATGTATTTAGGGGAACTATTTCGCATGTGGGATCCTGGGGTTTGTATCGAGCGATGATCAACCGGATATCATATACCAAAGGTTACCGCAACCTGCGAACCAAAAGCACTAAAGCCTGCAACGATATTTCTGTATCAGATCCTATATCTAACTTGATCGAATGATATTGTAAATGGATTTTTGATTGCAGGGATAATACTGATTGCTATTTTAACAGCATGGTCCTTGGCGCTGTTTGTAGGCTCTTTGCGCCTCATGCCTCTGCCGCTCAAGGCCAAGAAAGCCTATGGAGTAATAGTTACTGTACCTTTCTTCATTGTGCCGCTAACCATCATCCTATCTACTTATGCTGTAATCTTTAAGATAGCGAGTGCGCATGCTCGTGGTAGTGGTGTCCGTTCATTTAAAAAGGTAAGTTGAACTAAAATGTATTATTGTGATCTGCTTTAGATAACGATAAGTACCCCAGATTGCACTTATAATTCTCCTGCTGGTGTTGATTGTAATGGCAACAATGATGTCGATGATTGTGATAATGATGTTTTTGGTGTTAATGATAATGATAATGATAAAAATTGATGGTGATGGTGATAACAAGATAACGGGGCAAGTGCTGTCATCTCTTGTCATTCCCTTAAAAATATTTGCTATGTTGGTTGTCATTCTCCTGAGTAAAGTGTACAATTTGCTGCCACGACAAGGTACGTCTTGGTAGACGTCAATTAAGGCGTCTCCATGCCATTCCATAGGCACGTGCCCTTTGTGGTTTAGAAAAAAATCATGGAAACATTTTGTTTGACGACCACCAAAACCTACTTTATTGTATATAGCATTCATGCTATTGTTTCTGTAATGCTAACGAATTAGCATCAGTTGTATGGAAAAGTTGAACTTTGGTAAGTAAAACGAATGTAATATCAGCTAATGTATGTCTTCTTCTTTATTCCTAGGACCTACGAATCGCTACAACAGTTGCTGTTGTTATTGGGTTCTTCACTGTAGCCTGGCTTCCATTTTTCTCACTTAATTTTCTATTTTCCCTGTGTTCTCTGTTAGCTCTTAATGTGTGCAAAAAGGTACCACCGGATATAGTCCCATACATCAAATGGATGCAATACGGCAACTCCGCCTGTAACCCCATAATCTATGGTTTCCGAAACAAAGACTTCAAGTTAGCATTCAAGAAAATTCTATTTAAAATATGCAGAAAGGAAGTCGCTCTTACTTCGTACACCCGAAGTACCTACGTCAAGACCGCGAAGAGTCGATTTGTGCGTTCGGATTCCAGTTTCGACGAATCACAATCGGTGCTCTTTCCCGATCAGATCGTTCCTCCTGGAATGTACGACATGAGGAATAGCTACAGAAGTGCGATGGATAAAGGTCATAAATCATCCAAAAAGCGCAAACCTCCGAAGAAGAACTTAGCGCATGGGTTAATGGCGTTAAACGTGGAAACCTTCAGTATGCCAGCTGACTCCGCGCCCGTGGAGAACAATACTTCCAAGTCCAATCCTTCAAAACAAGACTCCGAGGTAATGTCGGATGCAAATAGCAATACCGCTGACACCAAATCTAGTCCGTCCAAGAATGGGGTCCAGACTTCCTCAGATATTGATATCTATCCCTATGAGGGCACGAGGCTTGCACGTGATAAAGGCTTGATCAATGAATCGTTTGTAAAAAGCCATGAAGACGTGACCGGAAGAGGTTCACATGTTTCGTTTGCTGATACAAATGGTATTGCAAATGGAGGATTGGTCGTTGACGAGCAAGAACATCACTCTGATTTAACAGTTCCTCTAGAACAGAAGGAGCGATCATACTCTGATGTAACGCCTGTGTTAGCTAAGAACGATGATGGGCAACCTCGTAATAGAAGGTCATCGCTTACGTGAACCCCCATGCTACTCCCCTTTGCAGTAATGATCACGATATGATGACGTATTGGTGAACCATGAAACAGCCATATAAGGGCAAGGGCATTTGAATGCTGTTTAACCAAATAAGGATATCTTCAAGCTTTTGTACCTGGCCTCCAAGATGGTGGAATAACGGCAATTCAATGAAGTGCAAGCTGGCAACCAATGCCGTCCATGCAAGAGGTATACTTAACTCTGTTTATGCAGTATCCGAAGGTACTAGCTGTGCTTGTCTGCTAGGCTCTTTAAACATGTAGATAAAACACATACATACATCCAATCTACATGCAATGTGCATGCAAGAGGTACACTTAACTCTGTTTATGCAGTATCCGAAGGTACTAGCTGTGCCTGTCTGCTGGGCTTATTATACATGTAGATAAAATATATACATACATCCAATCTACATGCAATGTGCATGCAAGAGGTACACTTAACTCTGTTTATAGAGTATCCGAAGGTACTAGCTGTGCTTGTCTGCTAGGCTCTTTGTAGATAAAATACATACATCCAATCTACATGCAATGTGCATGCAAGAGGTACACTTAACTCTGTTTATGCAGTATCAGTATACAGTACTAGCTGTGCTTGTCTGCTGGGCTCATTATACATGTAGATAAAACATAAATATTTTTATCTTGACATCGATTGAATTATTATAAAATAGAGATTTTCAATGATCGATAATTGTAGTAACTCTGAACCAAACTACACGCTATATTAGCATCGATTTTATTTTATTTTATCCTAGAAAGTAATTTTGAAGGTATAATTCAAGTTTATGAATTTGAAATTAGAATTGTAGTATATTATTTTTATGATTAGTGGCTGTTTTGAAATGATATTAAATATGATATACCACGATCTGGGATAATACCACGTGACCTATCGAGGAATCACGTGACCTTATATTAAGACATCACGTGACATAATCCATCTCTTTGTTTTCAAAGAGAAATTGTAAATAAACACACAAACGTTTATATTGTTTATAGATTTATTTGCCAAAAATGAGGCAGTCATACAAATTGTAGTTACAAATGGTATTATTTGTTTAGATTAATAGTATTTTTGTAGTGGATTTTTCATGAATCTGGTATTTTTATTATTATTATTTTAAGAATCTATGGGTTTATTTTAATGTTCATCTTGGAATGAAGTTTACAAAATCTTTTATTTTTTTACGCTTTGATGTTTGTTTGTACCATACAAAGAAAAAATCTCTATACAGGCAAACAATGAAACAAATTTGTCAATAAAAACTAACTTTTGATTAAGATTCTTGGTTTTATTTATTTTTTAATTATACTTATTGTTTTTTCTTCATGTTTTGCTTTTGTTGTTGTTGTTGTTGTTCAACCACCTGAAAATTAAGCACTATGTCCTTACGAGGCATAGTTAGTAACTATGAGCAAAAGTAACGTTCTCATTTCCTTGCGTGACATCTCTGTAACTCAATCCTCCTCCTCTCAAGGTATTAACCTTAAAACAACCATGTTAGTTCTCAACGATCTCAACAACGTTTATTCCTGTGGTTTAGAGCAGTAGAATAAATAATTAATGCTGGTTATGGCTTATTCTATAAAAACAAGCTTGTGTTTTTCAGAAGCGCTTGAAGCGAGAGAATTGCGGTTAAAAGTTGTTGAACATCGTTAATATTTAATGCATTGTCTTTCTACATTCCGAGCCTATAATGAAGGAGAACAGACGCTCTGAGAGTCGAGTATTATTTTTCAAAAAATAACCTCTTTTTATAACTTGCTCAAGAATACAAAGGGATCCCAAAGCCTTGGCCGTGGTCTGGATCATCGGGACATCTGCTTGGATAACAAAGCCGCTGATTTGAATCGCGTGCTCACATGAGTCAGACATAAACATCGTTGACAAGCGACGGAGCAGGATAGACAGCGAATCAAGGTAATTCGGGGATTTACTAGGTATTTGATCTTGTTTTATTTACCACCGTTTACAGAAAATACTTCATAATTATTCCTTCCGCTAACACGAATCAAACAGACAAGGAATACCAACAGAATGCCAGTGAATGAAAAATTCTCTGTCTAATTGTTATCATATAAAGCCCTAGAATCGTTCTTTTTAGTGCCGCCAAATCATTGCTATTTTATAGGTTTAAAGCTATTTCACGTATGGGATTTGTACTCCAAGCTCGGTCTTTCTCGCGGTATTTCTGGCGCTCAAAATTCATCTTTTATGAAATTTCTTCTTCAAGGCAACAGAGTAGAGAAACTGGAATGCGTTAAAGCGCTGGTTCATTGATGTCTTTAATACATCGGGTTTTCTGACTTCAGCTGTCAAAAATGTGAATTATTGACAGACAGATCCCAAACTTATCGTATCCACTGAAAACCTAAAAACAATCAATGAACTTAGGCGCTCAAACTCTCCTTGTAAAATTTTCTCGTTAGCACTGAAATGGTATTCGGAAGGAATGTTATCAATTCAGTTTGTATTTTGATCAAAAATTTCAATCTTTCTGTATTTTTAATTTGTTTACATATAATATCGAATGACGTTTGCAAAACAAAATTACATTTCTTAATATTTTTTTGTTTTCATTTCTCGTTTAAAAACGCAGAAGCTAATATTTTAAAAGCTCTGTTCTTTAAATATATAATCCGTTGTCTTAGAAACCCTTTTAGTCTGCACTTAAATTGAACAATTCTAAGGCAAAAAATTAAAGATTTTATCAAACTGGTTTCAAAAGTACCTTCCTAGTTGAGGATGGAGAGATTTTTATGACAAGGATTTTATTTTGTAATCTTTAAGATGTTTGTTCAAGATATCTAGCTATATTAAGCTCTACATTTCAACACGAAAAAGCAATTTAAATGTACTCGTTCTCAGGTTGGGGTCTAAATAATTCCAGAGAATTTGGAGAAAAAATTCGCGCGCCTGTACATAATGAATAATGTAGAAAGTTTCTCATAAACTTAAATAATAATAATAATAATAATAATAATAAAATTTTCTATGTGTTTCAAATCATAGATTTCTGAAATACCAAATATTGGTTCTGCTAACAAGCCACTACAAAACAAATGGACTATATTGTAAATATTCAAATATATCCCACATAGTTGAACCGTAGGGGGAGATTCTTATATTTAAAAGAAAATTATTGTGACAATGCGTAATGTAAAATAGAATAGAAAAGATTCCCAACTCTATGAGTCAGCATTGAAGCATCCTGTGGTGGAAAATCCTCTTGGAAGTCACTTCATAATATTCATTTATTTCATACATCGCAGCGGACGATACCGAGGATATATTTACTTATTTTGCTGTTCTTTTAATATTCAGTACTAGTCTTTGTTAGCTGCTGTAAGTGGAGGCTTTTGGATAATGTAGAGTCTTATCTCACGACGTAAAGAGAATATTTAAGTTGATCATCTACTTATATATCAACAAATGTATTCTAAGTATGGTGAACTGTATTGGCCTGTGCGTGATGGCTGTTCTAATCTGTCTGTCGTGTACTGCAGGTAAGATAGATAATTTTCCTTTATTTTGTTTGTGGTTTAGAGAGAAAAACCTCGAATGTTGTTTACGATGTTTCAACCTGATTATTTCCTTCCTTTAGACTATTTTCTTTCTTTCTCTCGTTTTCATTCGATTCAGTCTTTCATGAAATCATTCGTTTCTCATTCTCGTTTTTCTTATTTCTTTATTCATTTATTCCCTCATTCATTCATTCATTCATTCTTGTTTTCGTTCTTTCTATCATTCATTTATTTGTTATTCACTTATTTCTGTATTCATCCTTCATTCATCAATTCCTTTTTAAAATATTCCTTTTCTTTTCCTCTTCTGATTTCTATTCAGTAACTTAATTTAATTTTATTATTCATTTTTTCATTCGTTCATTCATTTATCCTTTTCTCTACCTTCGTTTCCTTCCAGTTTTTTTAAAATTATTATTATTATTATTCTCTTATTACCCCAAACATTTAACAAATATACTGAAATTTCGTGAACATAAACTCATAAATTAGACATAACGAACGAAGTAATTTCACAACGAACAGTATATATCGAGTTGTATATCGAGACAAAAATTATCGTCATTTTGAAAAACTGATAAAACTAACCATGGTAAATTTCATCGATTATGAACGAAATTATCTTCTCTATCTTATTAATTAAATGGACGGAAAGCAGCGCGTCATGTAGATAGTGTAACTAAATACATACTGTGAGGTTACACAACACTGGTCGTGGAACTTCCTAACCAGATATCGTGGCCAGATTGTGGTTAGCGGTCATGGTATATCTTGCTAATCGAAATCTTGGTGGTTAACCATCAGACATGGCAATTACAAGGAGTAGAAGCGTCTAGGAGATTGTTTTCACGATGTTAGAATTATATGGATTCTAGTAAATGTTTTGAGAAAAGGGTTTGTTTTTAGATAATAAGGTCGATTTTCCGCGCGATATCCAAGATCGAGAACTAAACCACAGGTATCCCGGTCTGATGATACGACTGACTGAATGAAAGAATAAATGAATGAATGAATGAATGAAAGAATAAATGAATGAATGAATGAATGAATGACTGACTGACTGACTGACTGACTGACTGACTGACTGACTGACTGACTGACTGACTGACTGACTGACTGACTGACTGACTGACTGACTGACTGACTGACTGACTGACTGACTGACTGACTGACTGACTGACTGTTCTAGTTTGTACAGTTCAAAAATAGTTCTTCAGCGTTTAAATTTTCCCCATTTTATTTTTTTTTGCAGGCGCTCAAAGTGATCGCTTACGAATACGAAATAATTCCACCACCAAGGTGGTAGGTACCGTGGGCTCAACAGCCCGGTTAAACTGTTCAGCGGTTGCTACTCAAAATGACGACAGCACGGAGTTCACGTGGTTCAAATATGGCAGACCGTTATTGGAAGTGACTTCCAGACAAAGAGACAGTATTTTTAGGCTTGGCCGTCACGTGCTTGTGTTTGATGACATTCTATTGGCTGATGCTGGAAGGTACATGTGTATGAGAATAACTGGTCACAAAACTGAAAACCGGACATTCAACTTGTCTGTTAAAGGTAGGAATAGACCAGATGAAACGACTCGTAGGTGTTCCGTTTTTGTCGTTTTTTATAATACGCGCTGTGATTGGATGATTCACACGACTTTCATTGGGAAGCCATTTCAATGTCAAGGCATGTCATACCGTGTACGTGCTGTTAGTCAGTGATTGCAAGCAAGTGTTTCCCGCTCGTACGAAAACCGTCCTAAATATCGTCCAGGCAATAAGATTATACTAGACACTTTGAGCCTCAACCACAAGCCTTGTGGGTAAAGCATTCTTTATTGAAGTTGCACCCATATTTATGCATATCTATCCTCTCAACTTTAACACCAGTGGCTGAAGAAAGTAATAATTCCCAGGGAGTGTCATACTGTAATAGCGCTTTTATTATGCTTACGACAAATGCGCAATCTATATATTTTTGAACGGAAACATTTGCCTGGTCAGGCTCTCGTTTCCATGGCCTCTCCCCCCTTTCCAGTTCTCTGCGACCCTCGAACAAAGAACACTGGAACGAGAAGGCTTGAATTTATTAATGAGTATATTTATATATTTATTGATAAAGAAGCCACAAGTCATTTCTTCCGCATTGATACTACTTGAGCGCTTACCACTAATTTTTTTTTTCCAGAACCTCGAGAATATCCCATCATTGTCGGCGAACCTCAAGAAAATATATCCACCATTTTAGGTCAGACTTCTGTTCTTAGCTGTAAAATACAAACTCGAACAATCACATATATAGAATGGCGTTTACTTCGGTCTTTTCCTGTAAATACTTCAAGGAATATATCAACGAACGAATCTTTTACAATATCTTCGGAAAAATTTGTACCAAAAAAGTTACGGCTGCGAATCGTAGTACCTATACTTTTGGATGGTGCCTCGGGGAGCCGTCGTACGACACTCGGTGAGCGCCGACAGATTCACGAAGATCTTTTGTATATTTATAATGTGTCTTCTAAGGATAGTGGTACATATATCTGCTTGGCTTTTAATAAATATGGCAAGGCAAGGAAAGAAACTACACTAACCATATCTGAAGGTAAGAATCTTATATTTTTCATCATATTTTTGTTATTGACAAATTTTGAGGAAATGATTTCAAAAGCTTGTGTAAGGATAGGATAGGTGTTGTTAGAGAGTATGGGTCTGGACACAGGAAGCCCAAGCAATGTATTTGTACCTTATTACAAAGGAATTTTATCGTAAGGGGCGTTTCCCAGTCCACATGCTATTAAGTGCCCAACCCCAACCCCTTTTTACCTAGGGCTAGCTGTTCTCCTAATTAACTAATCGTTAAAATTATTTTCATGTGCCCTTCTGACTCCGTCTGTCTTTATCACCAGTACAAAGCACAGAACCAAGCTGTGCCCCAAAGAATTCAGGAGCTGATGACTCCAATGTTCCAGTTGCCATCTTGATCGCGATTCCTGCAGGCCTCTTCTTCCTCGCGTGCACAGTAATAGTAAGAGCACTTGAAAAAACACGACAAGACAAAAAGCTAGCCAAACTAGCCAAAGCAGAAAAAGAAAGAGAGAAACAACAAGAACAAGAAAAAACAAAAGATATTTTCCAATCAAAATCAAGTGTTACTGACATCAATGAAAATAGACCTGTAGCCATGGTAACGGCGCAGAACTTTAGGCCCGTGCACGTGATCAGTGGAAGAATTCGAGCCATCAGTACTGATGCACAGCGGTTTGATTCTGTTTCTACGTCATCAGCATCTGAGGTCGAGGTAAGGTGTTAAAAATCATAATTTAATACGAGTTTATTTGATTCATTTTTTTATTGAAAATTTAGCCATATTTCCAATCATTTCGTGCGCACCATACACTAACTGGGCAAGGGTGCGTGATATCATATCAATAAACGCATTTGTTATCCTCGTTTGCGCGTATCTCGGCCACTCCAAGTGTGAACCAGGTGGTTATCAATTACCATCATTCCCAACTTCAGACTCAACGTTGAGCACCAAGTAAGCCATTATCTCTCTGTCGCAGATCCCATGCAAATGCGCTTCCCTCGAGATTGAACAAATCAAATTCTTATCATTTTATCAGGTTGTTCTTACCGACAATAAACTTGCTAATCACCTAAGCCAATCCAAACAAAGCTCTCTTCCAAGTAGCACTGAGCTTCCTTACACTTCACAGACACCAGACCTTATCAGCTCGTCCAGCTGTGGAATAGAACTGGACTGGGAAGGCATGGATCTTACCATCCCTGATGGCGTAGAATTGGTTGAACTGTCCAGAGAAGCAGAAGTCTGACTACAGATATCGTTTATGCAGCGCTTTGAAATTAGACTCGTATTCATATATAAAGAGAATTGATTTGGGAAGAAATGTAAACAAAATTCGTCCATGCAGTTTGACAATGCTATATTGTTATCTGGACAAAGAGAATTTTTATTGATTTGTAAAAGTACTACAATGCATGGTTATCTTACCACTGTTTTCACTGCTACGTGTTGATCGAGACAACAGTCGTGACATGGAAAAATCAGGGTTATAAATCCATGTCCAAGTGGAATACAATACATGTATTGTATTGTACTGTATTGTTCTATATTGTATGTATTGTATTGTCTTCTATTGTTACTTGGACATGAATTTACAACCGAAATCAGGCAATACACTGCTGTCAATCAAAAAAATGTAAAGGTACCGAACAATTTGTTTGATTGACAGAAATCTATTGACCGGTTTCCCTGTCGCGACGGTTGTCTCGATCAGCGCTTAAAGTGGTAAAGCAACTCCTTCGGAAATCAGACAGTTTTATTGATAAAGTGAGCTATGATGTCAAGGAATTTGAGAGTCCAAAGTGCGCAACAGTTGGCTGGCCATACAGCGCATGCGCAACATGACAAGAGATGAAACTGAGTAAGGTTAGGATATATATTTTACTCTAGCTAACCAAGTGACTGGGTAATATAATAATTCACTACATTCATGTTTGTATCATTTGATACCACTTCCTGAGTAAAGTTTTATAAACTAGTAAAGTTGATGAATACATATTCCTATAGTGTACAGCTTTGTCTTATACAGTTGAGTACAGAACGATAACTGGATGCGATTCTGAGCTGAAAATTGAAAGAAAATTTCGAAAAAATAAAAAACTTGAGCGCAGACAGAATTGCAATGACAAAAAGGTGGTAAAATCTCTGCACAAGATGCAGTATTTTATATATTTTCCTTTATCAAGAGGTACATACTGGATATAGCAAAATATAGGAACGACAGGAAAGTATGGTAAATGATGGCCTGAAGGCTAGCGAGGAAACGTACAAAAATATGTGCAGACATGGTTTGCACAAAGAATATATGGTACCATGGATACACTATTTTGATTCACCCATGACGTACTGACCTATCCAACCGGGTACAGTTCTGGAGCAAACTCATGGCTTGTTCTGAGGCGAGAAGAATGCTTACTTGTGGAAATCAGCTACACAACAAGATGATTTATGATGCTAACTGCTTGCCAGTGCTTATGAGTGCCATGGATTGTCAGTTTTTGACCATTTTATCCAGAAATATCGGCAGAAAGGTTGACCAACTTTGAGAGTTTGAGAATGTCAAGCTCGGTCCACGAGGGTTAATAACTGGATGGGTTGCAGAAGTCTTCCGAACATAAAATATTATTGTGATTAGAGGTAAGAACTTTGAGCATGAACCAAAATGTTTTATTTGTCTGTCTTTATTCCTGACTGCGGTGTCTCTTGGTTTTTCTGTTTATCTGTCCGTCTCTACCTTTAAAGATCTGTCTGTCTGTCTATCTGTCTGTCTGTTTGTCTGTCTGTCTGTCTGTCTGTCTGTCTGTCAGGCGACAGTCTGTATGTTTGTTTGTTTGTCTGTTTGTCTGTCTGTCTAGTGTTTGTTTGTCTGTTTGTCTGTCTGTCTGTTTGTTTGTTTGTTTGTTTGTCTGTCTAGTGTTTGTTTGTCTGTTTGTCTGTCTGTCTGTCTGTCTGTTCGTTTGTTTGTTTGTTTGTCTGTCTGTCTAGTGTTTGTCTGTTTGTTTGTCTGTCTGTCTGTCTGTCTGTCTGTCTGTTCGTTTGTCTGTTCGTTTGTCTGTTCGTTTGTCTGTCTGTCTCGCTTTCTGTGCCTGACTGTTTAGTTGCCTGTCTGTCTGTATGACTGTCTGTCTGTCTGTCTGTCTGTTCGTTTGTCTGTTCGTTTGTCTGTTCGTTTGTCTGTCTGTATGACTACCTTGTGCATTGACTATTTTTCTTGTCTTTTTCGTTCCCCTATCCAGTTTCACACAAGGCACTATGGCTGTGCGGAAAGGCACATAATATCCAAGAAAGGGCCCCTGCGTCGTGTATACGTTCATGGAACAGGATCAAGAGGATCTATTTTGGGCTTGTGACGACAACGATTCAGGTCAAGGACATGACGTCATAAGGGCCTTCCATAGGTGTTGAGTGTAAAAGAAGCCGAGCACTGGAAGTCACAGTATAGTAAAGTGTTGTAAGTTCATCATCGAACATGGAAGCCCTTATGTTGGTACTTCTACTGGGATCTCTTACCGTCCATGCCAGCTATAAGGTATTTAATCACGCTAAGTGCTGTTATTCTTTCCTCTCGTCTTCTCTGTTTTCAGGTATCTCAATAAGTCTATCATGATATCATCCTGCGCAATTCGTGCGCGTGTATATATTAACCTTCTCACTTGATGTTCTTTACAACTAGATACAGTTCTTGTAAGTTATCATATTGAGAAGATTGTCTGGCTCGTTTTCAATTTCTGTTACTGTATAGTGCGTCTTTCTTGAATGATCTGTTATTGAGAGCAACAGCGATGCTAAGCTCCTTGGATATCAAATTACCGGGGCTTTTCATTAAATATTCACCCGAAAATATACTGAGAAAATTTGAAATAGTTCTCTGGTTTGCA
Organism: Anthopleura sola; assembly: GCA_023349425.1. Taxonomy (NCBI): domain Eukaryota; kingdom Metazoa; phylum Cnidaria; class Anthozoa; order Actiniaria; family Actiniidae; genus Anthopleura; species Anthopleura sola. The sequence continues at coordinate 10,558,268 of JALHLI010000005.1, read as the reverse complement.
AGTGATTTTTTTCTTCGTATTTAAAAGTACATACACCTGCGTTGATCAGCTTGAAATCCCTGACAATTTGACAACCAAGAATTCGTAATTCTACACTGAAGGCTTGACAACGTGCAGGCATCTTGTGTTGTGTGACGGATTGTTTCTAGTCGTGGTTCCGCTTGCTAGTGCATCCTGGATTGCTGAAGGTAGACTAAGGCGGAAGGAAGATTAGGATAAGATATCAAGTACTGTATGTCGTCACACTCCTCTAGCTTCTGTTCTCTCTTTACACTGCATGTGCGCATTTATTAAAGAATGACGTGAAAACCAGGGGCAAGGTCAAAGCAGCGACGACCTCTCAACCTTACTCTGTTGTTCCTCCTTCCCTAAAACGTCAAGTACGCTCTCTTTTCCTCGACAAACTAAACTTCGTAGATCACCTTGAAGCCATGCTCTGCGCACGCTGCGTCAATCTTACAAACTGTTAATGTGTAACTAGATAAAAATCGTAGTCACTTTCCTGTATATTTGATTTTTTTGGCTTATAGTTACATAGAGTATTATTTTTTGTATTTTTCAAGTCTTATAGTTTTTATCTTTCGAGGGACATAAGTTAGATAACTGAGAGGTTAATTATGTTACTCTCGTAAAATAAAGATGGAAATACATAGAATAGGAATAAATAAATGGCCCAAAATAGTGAACGGATATCATTGATTTAGGTGGTGGTTATCGCTAAGTACCCACTCCTCCTCAGAGACCTGTGGAAGTGCTTGATAGTGGTTATCTGTAGTGACTATTTCCAGGGGCGTAGCGAGGACCTTGAAAGTGGGGGGGGGGGGCACCCTGGCACCCATGCACCCATGGAAACAAACAGTATATAGTTACTTCTGCGATTTGACTTTTAGTTTTGAAGATATTTGAAAACCAAATACAAGATTGGTGGGTACCGAGTAACCTCACCCTTCCTCTCGATATCGGGTCCTGTAACCTGTAAGATGGCAAATGTTTTGACCTTTATATCACTAAATAATCACCTTCCCTTCTAATATATACCTGTTGACTCTTGTCCTCTAGTGTTCACAAACCCTGGCGTGTTCAGCTACATCGCTGAGTGACGTCAGCAGCTGCATGAACATCCCATCCAGCATTCGGTTACTCAAAGGAAACAACTTGAATATCTGTAATCAAGCCTGTCAGACTCATATTGCGAAAAAGAAGACCATTTGTCAAGACAACTGTCCCTCTCGTAAGTCTGTCTTAGGGATAAAGCGTGGGGGGTTTTATAGACCTTCAAATTTAAAGTTCTGCAATAGAACTCTTTTCTTTAACTTGGGCGTAATGTTTTCCCATTTCAGACCACGTGTCATTCCCTAGAGTATCAGTGTTTTGTTTAACGGTTGCACATGAGAAGACACATGAATATACTCCTTTACCTTGGGCGTAATGTTTTCCCATTTCAGACCACGTGTCATTCCCTAGAGTATCAGTGTTTTGTTTAACGGTTGCACATGAGAAGACACATGAATATACTCCTTTACCTTGGGCGTAATGTTTTCCCATTTCAGACCACGTGTCATTTCCTAGAGTATCATTTCTTTGTTTAACGGTTGCGCATGAGAAGATGCATGAATATGGATACAACTGAATGAAAAACTCTTATTCTTTAGAGAATGACACGTGGTCTATGAGGGGAAAACACTGCACCACAACGAATAAGGTCTAAGGAGCATTATAAAGATACAATACTTTGTTTATACGGATTTTCTCTCGTTTCAGTTTACTCAGGGGGCAAATTTGTTGAATTAATGAGACAACATGTGGCCATGCAACACCATTTTGCCCCCTGAGTAAACTAGAACGAAAGAAAATTTGTATTAGCAAAGTAGTGTACTGTTCACACGTACACTCATCGAATTTTCTCATGCCTGATCAGTTGTCGGGAGAAATGAGTGTGGACAACCTACCCTCCCCAGACCATAACATAATAGTAGTATTAAAAGCCTGATGTTGATTTGATAGGAAATTGCATGGTATGTGTTGAGGCTGCTGAAAAATCTGCTGAGGAATGCAGAAGGTTTTACAAGAAGATGAATGGAAGCCCATCTGATTGTGATACATTAGAGAGACAGTTGATCAAATGCTGCTCAAACGCTGTTTGTAAAGGTAAATATTTAAAAGATTATCCATACTCTGAAATAACCACTGCGCTGCTCAAAGTCAGGGTATCACAGATATCTAACTCACAGATTGAACCATGAAACAACCTCTGGGCTGATCGAAGTCAGGGCATGGCTAACTCACAGATCGAACACTGTAACAACCTCTGGGCTGATCTAAGTCAGGGCACGGCTAACTCATAGATTGAACCCTGAAACAACCTCTGGGCTGATCTAAGTCAGGGCATGGCTAACTCACAGATCAAACCCTGAAACAACCTCTGGGCTGATCTAAGTCAGGGCATGGCTAACTCACAGACTGAACCCTGAAACAACCTCTGGGCTGATCGAAGTCAGGGCATGGCTAACTCAAAGATTGAACCCTGAAACAAACTCTGGGCTGATCTAAGTCAGGGCACGGCTAACTCATAGATTGAACCCTGAAACAACCTCTGGGCTGATCGAAGTCAGGGCATGGTTAACTCACAGATCGAACCCTGAAACAACCTCTGGGCTGGTCTAAGTCAGGGCACGGCTAACTCACAGATCGAACCCTGAAACAACCTCTGGGCTGATCTAAGTCAGGGCACGGCTAACTCACAGATCGAACCCTGAAACAACCTCTGGGTTGATCGAAGTCAGGGCATGGCTAACTCACAAATCGAACTTGAAGTTAGCGTGTTAGGTGTTGCGGAGGGAGGAAAACACGAGAACCCAGAGAAAAATCTAACCATCTTCCACTCGATGCAAGTGAAATTCTAAGTTCTTTTTTTCATGTGTCGTACTATATTCAATCATTCAATGCTTTTTTCCTTAGTTTGTCGTGACTCGTATTGTCGAAATGGCGGGGTTTGCAGAGGAGGGCCGAATGTCTTGTCCTGTAAGTGTCCCAAGGGATTCACAGGAATGTACTGCCAAAAAAGTAAGTCAATATTCGATATTCAAATTCCACTTGTTGGGAGAATTTCATGATATAAAGCAATCCTAATAAACAGAGTAAGGTAAAGTCTGTGTCACTCAATCGAAAGCACCGCCAGTACGTGGCTTTTATCTTCGGTTCCTTTAGGACCAAGGGCACACATCAGGTTGATGCGTTGGGCAACTTCCCCCCTCCTCCATAAGCCTATTCACAGTTTAAGAATCGTTATCAGTGCGCATGCGATTTTATCCCGAATTTCTCACCTTCTTTTGTTTAATTAAAACCAAAAGAAGGTTTAAACAAAAGAAGGTGAGAAATTCGGGATAAAATCGCATGCGCACTGATAACGATTCTTAAACTGTGAATAGGCTTATTGATGTGACAAAAAGAATAAATAGTACTGTAATCGTAATGTTGCAAGGAATGTTGCAGGGAATGTTGTACCGTGCATCTAAGCCTTCAGTAGTTCCAGTCGTAGGAGAGTAAGAGTCAGTTAGTGTTGAATATAATTGAGACGAAAGGTAAACGTCTGTTCCCAGGTCAATGCGTTGGTCGTCATGGTTGTCAGAATGGCGGCAAATGCGTAGGACCCAAAACTTGTACCTGTCCTCCAGAGTACACCGGGCCAAAATGTGAAAGAAAGAGACTGGGTACCAAGATTAACCCAGCCCCTAACGCACAGGCTATCTTAGACGCAGGCGATAGTGTGGGCAGCGGTATGTATTGGATCCAGCCTCCTGGAGAATCGATAGCTGCGCAGACGTATTGCGATATGACATACTCCGATGGGGGATGGATGCTGGCCAGTTATGGTTTCGTTGGTTCGTCGACATCTTCACCTTCCAACAAAGCCATTCCGAACATGAACAACCCCATGGGATATGCTTGGCGTCCCACCAGACGCGCGGGAAAAAATGGTGTGATCAATCTATCACAAGGCGCCGTGATGATGGCACGAAATGCCACCTACATGATGATGGCAGCAGGAAACAACCCCAACAACGGTGGATTCACTCACTACTCTCACGTCTACAGAATAGACCTACGACAAAACTCCTACAAGATCACCTTTGCCAATCATAATCGTTTCCACGGCGCTGTTGGAGCCAATGGGATTCCTAAGATGCACGTGACTGATTTCCTGGTTGAAGGGTTGAAGGGTGACGTGGGGGAGTATGTACGATACGGACTGGGGGAATCGTTGGGTGTGACCTGGAGTGATTCCTATCCTTCAGGATATGGATTCAGTGACGTTGGGGGAGACTTTGGTATTTGGGATAAAGGTCCATTCTTCCCGAGCGTTCACACGGGCGATGGTCGTGGATCTTGTGCATCAACGCCATGCAAGAAGTTCCAGCCCGACATTTCTGCTGGTTCAGAGACCTATGTCCACCGTGGTTGGTACACGGCATCGGGAACTGTCAATCAAATAGGACAGACGTCCATTTGGTTCAAGTAAGGGACGGCAAGCTCTAAACCATCTATTAGTGTGTGCGAGTGAGTGTTATAGTATGAAGAGCCAATCTACGCTGAATAACTTACACAAATTGCTTTATCAATTGGATAGCTTTTTGTTTGTTTGTTTTCCTCATGTCACTGAAATGTTTTACAACGAAAAAGATCGATCGGATTTAATATAATCATAATCATCAATAAAAATATCACTTGAATGATCTTCCTTTTTGAAGTGATCATTTTTCCAAATAAATTATTTAGCCTAGAGAACCCAAATAGAACAGAACGTTTTCAGAGTGGAGAGTTAATTTAAATATTAAAGTCAATGCTCGTGTATATAGGAGGTGGAGCGGGTTTCATGTTTTAATGCTTACCATCAGACATGAATGTACGAGGCACAAGAGAGAGGTATCTCACGGGAGTTTTTCTGGGCTCGTCCAGGATCGCCCCCCTGGACAAATGATTTTATTCTCCTTTCTTGGTGTTAGCCTCTCGGTTTTATTCCTTTTTTCTTCAACTGAAATGAACTGCACTACTAACTATGCTACACGAACTTACATAATAATCACAGTGTTAAGATGACGTCAAGCCTAATCTTGACTAATATAGCTTTTACAGAATATATATGATTGGCAACTTTAAGAAAATATGAATTATAATTAACTAGTTCCAAATTCTCTAGAAGGAATCCTAAAACTATATTATTTATCTTATATTAAATTAAATGAGAATGAAGCAGTCCTTAGATCGTTAAATTATCTAAAAGGTACTAAAATAGGATTTAGCTCTTAACGAAATTGGGTGAGATAACTTTGGTACAACTTGAGCTGTCGATCAGTTGTGTGAGAGCCCAGTTATTAATATTCAACGATAGTTGAGCAAGTAGCAAGTAAACGATTTGCTTAATATTTGCCGACCTGTCAATCATGTCGTACCAATATTCCATTAGCTGCTGTGATGCAGCTAACGTAAGTCAAACTTCTTGTGAAAGTTTGTTCCTCGAGTTTAACATCTTCTCATTTAAGGTAATTCCGTAGTTTTGCATTGCGCACGTGCTACTGCGCACGATTTTAGCCAGCGCACACACGCACAAAAATTGCTCAAAACCGCATAACAATTTTCAAAATTTTATTGAGGAACCATACACGTTTTGAACTTCAACAGGGCAAAAACCCCAAATTTTGCAAGGGACTCTATATTTTTCTTTGAATTTCCTAAAACAAAAGGTAAAAATCAATCTTTTGAGAAAGTTTGAGAGAAACGTAATTATTAGAACTTATAAAAAAAAGCGTTTCATGTGTTTTTGTTGTTGTGGTTTGAGTACGATTTTCGGTTGATTGAGCTAACAAGAAGCTAAATTTTTAGCTTATTTTTAAAACTTTCTTCAATTTTTTTTAGTTAGTCTTCAAAAATAATGTTTAAAGTAGATGTCCTGAGAAAATTGCTTCCAGAGCTTCTTGAATTTTTGAATTTTTGAGTTATGAATTTTTGTGTGCAAAGCTTGATTTCCGCCATTTTTCTTTCGAAATCTTGTCAAGATGGTCATATTCAAAATTCATTATCTCGAAAATGAGCTCGGGACACCCCATTTTTCTTTTCATTTTTGGAATTAGCGTTAAATTCTGTTTAAAATATCCTTTTAAGAACATTTTGTAATTATTCCTTGCTAAAGTAGCCAATCATGCACCTTAACAACTTAATTCTAGGTCTCGTTCAGGATTATTTTCTTGTTTTCAATCTTCCTCTTGTCATGTTTCTTTTATCCTCTTTCCCACTTGTTTGTCTACCAAACCTACTTACACCACTACAAGGAACTTAACCGTCAGTTTCAGAGTTTTGTCTGAAGAGGTGGAAGTCATGAAGTCGTTGGTTTTGTTGATCGTACTTGGTTTTCTTTTTGCTCAATCACGAGGTAAGACCTTCAAATACATTAACTAAATAACACAAATATATCATCTTGCAAAATGATTCTCGAGGTTTAGCCTACCAACGTTGTACAAATTATTACATTGGTTTTAGCGTTCAAGGGCTCGAGGCGTTCTTCGCCGTTTGTACTGACTAACAACTTTCATGATGGGTTTAATAGATTGGTCTTCCAAACAATTAATTAAAAGAGGTGGTTTACCATGGACCAGCCAAAAATCTGGTTCTGAATGGTGAAGTCTTACTAAAGGGCTTTATTATATATCCAAGATAATATCTTAAGATTTAAGAATAGCTAAAAGGATGCATGCTACCACACCAACATCGAGACAAGTTATCTTCCTTATGTTTCTCTCGAATGGTTATCAAAAATATTGAAACAGTGTTTTTGCCGAACATTTAGAGGTGAAAATAAGACGCTTGATGAGGTAGAAATAACTCGAGTGGAATTCATCTGGAGTTTATTGATTTTCCTGTTTCGAGTTAGGGCGTGTATTGACAAGAAAAAGTATCAGTGCTTCAAAAATACACGACTGCTTGGCAACAAACTTTCAGTCGTGGCATTTTTTTAACACATCTTTCTAATATTCTAATTTATCCATTGAGATATCTGTATATTTACTTTTTATTTCAAATCCTGATGAAACTCACAATGCCTTTTGGTCTTGGAATGTACTATTCAGTATGCAGTATTAAGTATTCAACATTTTTAGAAATAGCTATATCTTAATTCTGATAATAGTTCAATGCATGATATAAGCAATACTCTCTTCGCTTCAGGGCAATGTATTGGTCATTATCGATGCCAGAATGGTGGCCGTTGTGCTTCTGGTGGTAAAACGTGCACCTGCCCTCAAGATTTTGCCGGAGCTCAGTGTGAATTTAAAAAACTAGGCTCAAAGATTAACCCAGCTCCTAACGCACAGGCTATCTTAGACGCCGGCGATAGTGTGGGCAGCGGTATGTATTGGATCCAGCCTCCTGGAGAATCGATAGCTGCGCAGACGTATTGCGATATGACATACTCCAGTGGGGGATGGATGCTGGCCAGTTATGGTTTCGTTGGCTCGTCGACATCTTCACCTTCCAACAAAGCCATTCCGAACATGAACAACCCCATGGGATATGCTTGGCGTCCCACCAAACGCGCGGGAAAAAATGGTGTGATCAATCTATCGCAAGGCGCCGTGATGATGGCACGAAATGCCACCTACATGATGATGGCAGCAGGAAACAACCCCAACAACGGTGGAATCACTCACTACTCTCACGTCTACAGAATAGACCTACGACAAAACTCCTACAAGATCACCTTTGCCAATCATAATCGTTTCCACGGCGCTGTTGGAGCCAATGGGATCCCTAAGATGCACATGACTGATTTCCTGGTTGAAGGGTTGAAAGGTGACGTTGGAGAGTTTCTGCGATACGGATTTGGGGAATCGTTGGGTGTGACCTGGAGTGATTCCTATCCTGCCGGATATGGATTCTATGACATGGGTATTGAGTACGCATCATGGAACAAAGGTCCATTTTTCCCAAGTGTCCACTCAGGGGATGGGCACTCCAAATGTTCTGGCCATGGCGCAGAATGGCTATTGTTTCATGGACATTTCTCGTTAAGAAGATTTTAACTCAATTATGATTGTTGAATATTCATATGATACTGAGGTTATCGGTGATTGGTCAGGTATTTGGACTCTGGGGAATTTGGCTTTCCTTAACATAATGTCAATCAAAACTGAAATTTATACAGATGTCAATCAAAATGACGTTGAAGCTAGTTTAGGTTTACATATCTGTCAATCATGAAGTATTACAAAAAATGCTTAGTTGGAAAAAGAAAAGCATTAATTAAAAAAAACCGATAGATGGAACATAGTGTTGTAAGCGAACGTAATAATGAAGCATTCTGTTTGTCAAAGCGCGAGGTTTGTTACGACAACCAACTTTACCTCTAGTCGGACATAAACTTTACACCTCACTATAAAAACTTTTAACTTTGATATCTTTGTTTACAGTTATCGTAGAATAATGAAACTTTGCTTGTTTTGAAGCTTACTTACTAGTGAAAACAAATATTAACTAGTTGTTCACACGAAATAGTGTAAGGTAAAGTTTATTTGGGTATCGTAAGAACGCCAGCCGTGTAGTTTAGTCTTGTGACAGAAACTTCACACCTCACTATAAAAACTTCTAACTTCGATATATTTGGTTGTTGTCAGCGTAGAATCATGAAACTTTGCTTATTTTGAAGCTTACTTACTGGTGAAAGCAAATATTAACTAGTTGTTCACACGAAATAGTGTAAAGGTAAAATTTATTTGGGTATCGTAAGAGTTAATATTTGTTTTCACCAGTAAGTAAGCTTCAAAATAAGAAAAGTTTCATGATTCTACGCTGACCACAACCAAAGATATCGAAGTTAGAAGTTTTTAGTGAGGTGTAAATGCTTCAACACTACGCTCGCTTACAACACTATGTTTGTGTGTTTGAATGAAGCCGGTTTTTTAAAAATCTCGTGCTTTGACAAACAGAATGCTTCATTATTACGCTCGCTTACAACACAAAGTTGTTTTGAAATATTACGTTGAGACATCGTTGTTTCTGCAGACTCATCAACTAAAATATTACTATGTGTAGGGATGACTATTGATCTACGTAATTTTCAGCAGTTAAGAGGCGGAGCTAAGTCTCGTTGCTATTCCCTATGGAGTTGAGGAGGCGGAGCTAAGACATGTGCGGGAAGTTTGAATTTCGCATCTTAATGAGTTCGAAGCCTTGAAAGTTGAATGTTAATGAGAATTTTACTCATTACTTACTTTACCAGTAAATGCCCGCGGTCGAACGAATGTTAACGGAAATCTTTTTCGCTTAAGACTGAATTCATGTCTTGGTTAATCATTTGCCCCTGGTAGTGGTATTTTTGCCATTCAAGTTTTTGTAGAAAAATGCTTAAAAACATTACTAATGGCGCTTTCACATACAAAAATAGTCCAAATATTGCCCAAGTTTACTGCTTTTTGCCCGCATAACTTTACAACACTGATGAAATCAAAAGGTATCTTTGTATAGATCAACATTCCATCTACCAAAGCCCCCTGGTAGCGGACCGATTTAGGTAAATACAGTGGAGTTAGTAGCAACAAATTGGTCAGAACTTTGCTTAATTCGGCCATTTTCTTTCTAATTGTGTGTCAGAATTTCAAACTTGCCGCGCAGTAAGATAGTCATCGAAGCGCAGTAATTACATTAACACGTCAATATGACCAGCCATTCTGCGCCATGCGCTAGCGCTCCTTGCAAGACATTCCAGCCTGATGTCAGCAGGGGTTCAGAGACCTATGTGCACCGTGGTTGGTACACAGCTTCGGGAACTGTCAATAAGATAGGACAAACCTCGATATGGTTCAAGTGAAGTGGTCAATCTCCAGTCAATCTTTATATCGCTTAAGTTAATAAAAATGGTCTAGTCACATTAAGTCACGTTAAGTCACGTCATATCATGACACATCAAGTCACATCCTATCAAGTCACAATACGTCAAGTCACATCATATCAAGTCACGTAATGTCACATCATATCATATCAAGTCACGTTAAGTCACAATACGTCAAGTCACGTCACATTAAGTCACTGATATAAAATCACGTCAAGTCACGCACATCAAGTTACGTTAAGTCACATATCATATCAAGTCAAGTCACATAATTTAACATTAAGTCACGTCAAGTCATAATACGTCAAGTCACATTATATCATATCAAGTCACGTCAAGTCACAATACGTCAAGTCACGTCACATCAAGTAACGTTAAGTCATATCATATCAAGTCACGTCAAGTTATAACATGTCGCCTCAAGTTAAGTCAAGTAACTCAAGTATAATGTCAATGTTAAAAAAACTCTGTATAATGAATAAGATTGACAATAAATGAAATGCTTCAAATTTGTTTCAGTACGATTGTGTCTGTCTGTCCATGTGGCTTCTGTCTGAAATTCTGTGTTAGAAAAAGATAATAACATCATGTCTAACTGAGTCAAAACTATCAACCGTCTTTAAATGTGTGAGTAAGTGAGTGCAGCTGTCAATGTCAGTACGTAAGCTGATTTACGCATATATTTGTCTTATCGATTCTTTAGCTTCCTTTGTGTGTTTTCCTCGTGATTACTGTTTAATTTTACGACAAATATATTATAATAATAATAATGATCATTAATAATTTTATCTGGGATCACCTTCTTTTCTTCAATGAAGAAACACAAATGTGGTCAGACATTGCTTATAGATGATTGTCCTCACGTTTAGTCTAAGCTAAAACTCAACCCAAAGAGGGCAGAAACATTTTATGGAGACAGAGGTAATTTGAAACCATGATTGAACCAAGTCCATTTTGGATTTGGTCTCATTGTTCATGATTAGAGGAGTTGAAGTGCGTATCGATTGATGATTACCGACATCAGTTACTGTCTGACCAGCTATCTGACAAGATTGTTGGGAATATATGAACATGAAAGATTTGGACGAAGATACACTTAACTGACAAGAGAAAGATGTACGTTTGGTAGTACGTTGCTTACTGCCTAGGTGAACAACCTGAGAAGCCTATTGAACGAAGTAAAATATAAAACATTTCACATACAGCAGAGGATAACACAATAAAGCTTTCAAGAGTGACGTCAATCTAATGGGAAAAAAAACGACTTCCGGGTCCAAAACGAAATGCAGTTTTATAAAGATTTTTCTTACTTTTTCTTCATGATAAAATTTATTGTCCAAAGTTCTAATTGTTTCAGGTGGAGGTTAAATCATTGAGAACATTGTTCGCTTTATTTTATCGGTTTTATGAGCAGTTGGTTCCGAAAATACGTCACAACTTAACACTAACTCTATCTTTAAGAAAGGATTTTGAATATTTATGATTAAGTTGAAAGAAAAGGGTACCGATAAAACATGTTTTTTAAACGATTACCAAACTATATGAATTCGAAGAAACAGAAAGAACATGCCATGTGAATTTGCACGTACTAATCTTCTTCTTTAACACTCTGCTAGTCAACTATGAAAATATAAATACATTTTATTTTATATATTTGTTCCTTCTCGTCGGACAACCTTATATGGCATGACAGGCAAGCCATCAGCTGAAACGGATTTAAAATATACTGCCTTACCTACTTACACCACTACAAGGAACTTAACCGTCAGTTTCAGAGTTTTGTCTGAAGAGGTGGATATCATGAAGTCGTTGGTTTTGTTGTTCCTATTTGGTTTTCTTTTTGCTCAATCACGAGGTAAGACCTTCAAATACATAAACTGAATAACACAAATATATCATCTTGCAAATGATTCTCGAGGTTTAGCCTACCAACTTTCTGCAATTTATTATTTTGGTTTTTGAGACAAAGAGCTTAATTATTCCAGAAAATATTAGGATTTTTAAAAACCAGTAAAAAGTTGACTAACATGAAGTTGTAAAGTAATTTTTCGCTGCTTCAAATCTGTACGTTCAATATTTTTTGATTTGAGTAAATAAAGCACGAAGCCAAAGCGGAATATATTAACCACAAGTTTGTTCAAATTTCCTGTTTCGGTTTTTCGAATAATAAAAAGAAACTGAAATTATCAACGTTATAAACCGAACACAACAATTAATCATCAGGGTTTCAAATTATCGAAATTATTTTAATATCTTAATAATATTTTAATATAACAATAGAGGCGATGTTCGAGGGCATAAATGTGTTTTTGGCCCGACTCGGGCTCATTTTAGCCCGAGCGAAGCGAGGGTTAAAATGAGCACTGAGAAGGGCCAAAAACATATTTATGCCAGAGAACATCGCCTCTATTACTATTATTATAACTTTTTAGGGCATTTACAAAAGGAATAAACGACTACATATTTTGAAAAATACGACATCACGTCTTATTGGCTGATGGCAGCGGGCTAAAATCTATTTTAGCCCGCTGATTTTCGTATTTTAGCCCGCAAAATGCGCCACAATGCCCTATAAAGTTATAATAATATACCGTATATATACAAATACCTAATGAGATGCAAAAATGAAAAAAGTCTTAAAAATAGGTTCGTGTATATATTGAAAATTACCAAAAACACTTTAATGCCTTACTTCGATGCAAGACACGTCAAATACATTATAAGGTTTTGAAGTATTGGATATTAATAAATTATATTTTTTTAAATATATTTTCACTTTTTAGGCCTAAAAACTCTCTAATATATATTTAATAATATATGATAGCGTTCAAATCATATTTTTCATGTTCTTTATTGATAAAACTTCTTGAAAAATTATTATTTTTTGAGATATGCATAAATGGGTACAGAGATATTTTTGTGCGTGTTTTTGCATCTAATTTGCATCTAATTTGCTATTGTACATTTCAAAAATCGTTGAATACTGCATACTGCATACTGCATACTGCATACTGCATACTGCATACTGCATACTGCATACTGCATACTGCATACTGCATACTGCATACTGCATACTGCATACTGCATACTGCATACTGCATACTGCATACTGCATACTGCATACTGCATACTGCATACTGAATACTGAATACTGAATACTGAATACTGAATACTGCATACTGCATACTGAATACTGCATACTGAATAGTGCATTCCAAGTCCAAAGGGCATTGTTTGTCTCATTAATTTGAAATAAGAAGTAAATATACAGTGATTTGCTCTCTATATGTAGCTAGTATATTGTTTCAGATGGAATGCACTAAAAATAAAATAATCAATTATTTAATATTTATTTTACTTTAGACAATATTACATGACCCAAAAATCCATTTCGGTCTTGGAATGTACTATTCAGTATGCAGTATTCAGTATTCAACATTTTTTGAAATAGCTATATACTCTATATATGTATAAATGTATACTACAACGTTTCTGCAATCGCGTGTAATTAATACCGATAAGACTTTGTCATTCACGTGCCAACAAGTAATCGATCTCTCTCTCTCTCTCTCTCTCTCTTCGCTTCAGGACAATGTATTGGCCATTACCGATGCCAGAATGGTGGCAGTTGTGCTGCTGGTGGTAAAACGTGCACCTGCCCTCAAGATTTTGCCGGAGCTCAGTGCGAGCGTAAAAGGCTAGGTTCAAGGATTAACCCAGCTCCTAACGCACAGGCTATCTTAGATGCCGGTGATAGTAATGGCAGCGGCATGTATTGGATCCAGCCTCCTGGAGAATCGATAGCTGCACAGACGTATTGCGATATGACATACTCCAGTGGGGGATGGATGCTGGCCAGTTATGGATACGTGGGCACGGTCGGTTCCTCGACTTCCAACAAAGCCATTCCGAACATGAACAACCCCATGGGATATGCTTGGCGTCCCAACAGACGCGCAGGAAAAAATGGTGTGATCAATCTATCACAAGGCGCCGTGATGATGGCACGAAATGCCACCTACATGATGATGGCAGCAGGAAACAACCCCAACAACGGTGGAATCGCTCACTACTCTCACGTCTACAGAATAGACCTACGACAAAACTCATACAACATAACCTTTGCCAATCATAATCGTTATCACGGCGCTGTTGGAGCCAATGGGATCCCTAAGATGCACGTGACTGATTTCCTGGTTGAAGGGTTGAAAGGTGACGTTGGAGAGTTTCTGCGATACGGATTTGGGGAATCGTTGGGTGTGACCTGGGGTGATTCCTATCCTACCGGATATGGATTCAATGACATGGGCATTGAGTACGCATCATGGAGCAAAGGTCCATTTTTCCCCAGTATCCACTCTGCGGATGGGCGCAGCTCTTGCTCTAGCGCTCCATGCAAGACATTCCAGCCTGATGTCAGCAGGGGTTCAGAGACCTATGCTCACCGTGGTTGGTACACAGCTTCGGGAACTGTCAATAAAATAGGACAAACCTCGATATGGTTCAAGTGAAGTGGTCAATCTCCAGTCAATCTTTATATCGCTTAAGTTAATACAAATGGTCTAGTCACATTAAGTCACGTTACGTCACGTCATATCATGACACATCAAGTCATATCGTATCAAGTCACAATACGTCAAGTCACATTAAGTCACATCATATCAAGTCACGTCAAGTCACAATACGTCAAGTCACATCACATCAAGTCACGTTAAGTCACATCATATCATATCAAGTCACGCTAAGTCAAGTTACAACTGTACATGTCGCCTCAAGTCAATTAACTCAAGTAAAGCAAAGTATATTCCATAATGTTAAAACTCTGCATAATGAATAAGATTGACAATAAATGAAATGCTTCAAATGTGACGTGTTTCAGTTGATTTGTCTGTCTCACTACGATTGTGTCTGTCTGTCCATGTGGCGTCTGTCTGAAATTCTGTGTAAGAAAAAGGGAATAACATCACGCCTGAACCACATTTTTTCTATTCCATCCAAAGCTGATGATGCAGGATAGTTATTAATTTTTAAAATGCTAAAATCGGTAATGAAAAAATCATGTCACTTGAATTAATACTTTTCAATAATTTTTTGCTGTTCCAAATACTGCTTAGTCCAAAGAAGTTTTCTTTAGCTTTATCCCTTGAAATATTCAATGTTTAAAACGAGTTTTTCGACTTCGAAATAATGAAAAATCCACTAATCAATGGCTCTTGTCCAGCTCAAGATTATGACGTCAGCGTGCAGTTCCTAAATTTTAGTTGCCATAACAACGTGTTCTCTTTATGTGAAAATGTTTAGTGACGCCTTCATCAAGATTCTCTATCGCTGAAACTGATCTAAAGTTGGGCAATGACGAATTTTGATGCGAAAACAACGTTCACATTCAACGAAACGCGTAACGATGTCGCTTGAGGTGGTTATCGAAATTTGTCCTTCTTAACTACCATTCATCTCAATTTCCATCTTATCACTTAGATTGTAATGATATCTCATATATATTTCTACGAAGTTGAGACCAAAAACTGAACTTGCTTTCCAAAAAAATTATTTCAATATTACTATCTCAGGGTTGTTTTTTTTTTTTTTTTTTTTTTTTATCAGAAACGATATCTGATGACATGTAGCTAGCACTTTGGAAACAGATTTATTGTCTTTCACAAGAAATTATTCGCTGACGACACTTGGTTTGACAACGAGAACGATATATACACATGACGAGCACTTCAAAACAAGTATATATGACGTATAGATATACGATGATTTTGTAATCAAAAAATGCCCAATTGGCAATGGAGCGCAAAAAATGCTTAATTATCGCGAGAAAAGAATTGATTCGTCGAGTGACATGTGACTATTGATGTTTTGTCAACCAAACAAAGCCGTATAGAGAGTTTATTTACAGCACTACTGGTACGAGAACTAGTCGAAGAACAAGCTAAGCTAGTGCTGTAAATAATGTGAACTTTTATTTGAAGGTAAGTTGAGTATACACGTCTCGATGAAGACTAGAAACTGCTCAATTGCTAGCCATCATTTATTTTCGCTTCAAAGCGCCAGCTTCGAGTAAAACTCTTGCAAACCGTGGCGTGTTGACCAAGAATCTGTTTATATTTGTCACATTCTTATTCAAATATTTTTTACACTCTTTTGGTGAACATTTTTACTTCGATACGAATCCACTTGCTTCTTTAATGTGCATCCTTCATAAATTTTCGGAATAGTAAAAAAAAATAGTTAGTTTTTACTACGTTTACCTTTTATTGATTTGCTTTTATTAAGAAAACCAATGAACCGAATAAAATATATCTTGTGATAGGAAGGTTTCAAGTGCTATTGTCATTTTATTGAGGAATTTATCTTATTATTTTCGTTTGAATGATATGAACGCCGTTCGGTATCATCACAACTTCGATAAGAAAATCTCTAGCAACGATAGAAACTATTCCCTTTCGATATTGCATTCAGTTCAAGGGAACCCAACTACTACACCGTACAAGAATAAAAACTGAATTCGTTTTACGGTATTCTATTCTTTGTTCAAGAATACGAGGTGAAGAGATTAGGATTAGTTCGCATAACAAAATATTCGGAATTCACACATAGGCTAAACCTTGTGCAATCCTCTGTGTCTATGGGATCTGGCGAGATTAGATCAAGTATAATTAGAAAGAATTGCAAAGCCTCCAATATACATCCTTACTTGACCAAACTATTGATTAATATCGATGAATATCAATATATTATTTATTATAAATCGGAGAGGGGCTGTATATTTTTTTGCATTTCATGCCGTTACGTGAGGAATCAGTTAATGGGTTTGTAAGATAGTGATTTTTCAGAACAAATGAATGGGGTGAGCTGTTTTATTTACTTTCTTAGATCTCTGCATCAATGCTATTGTGGTTGAGATAATTCCATCTAAACCCTGTGTCAATAGTCTGGCATCGCACGACCTGTCAGTATTTCTTTGAGTGTGTTTTCTAGCGGTTTCCATAGACGATATGTATTCTGTGGTATGTTTCTTTCTTTGCATCTGTCTGTCTGTCTGTCAGTCAGCCAGTCAGTCAGCCAGTCAGTCATCAGGGGCGGATCCAGGATTTTGTTCAGGCCGGGAGGGGTGCAGGGCACAAAGTCAGCCCAGGCGGTGCAACCCTCAGAATCAAAGAAAGGGGGGAGGGTGCGCATCACCTGCAGCCCTCCCATGGATCAGCGCGTGGGCCGATCGTAAAGTAGATGAAGCTCGAAGACGAGCTATATAATTGGCTAATGTGTAGTCAACTCATAAAGCTGTCAAGCGAAGTCTAATCTTGATTGGTGTTTTAGTGACTTTATCCTTCATTGATTTGTTCGAGAAGAACTTTTTCTTACTCCATTCCCTTTACGTTTTATCGTACTTCCACTTCACGATCGATCGATTTAGCGAGGTCTTTTTATCATGGATGAGATGGTAGAGAGATGATAACTAGCGGTAAGCTAGTGTGGGCTGCGTCGGTGTTTCTAATGAAACAGTTGTGATAAAAAGGTAAATTTTACACCGTAAAAAATAAGAAAGAACACTTACTGACGTTTCGGACGCTAGTCCTTCGTCGGAGTAAAAGAGAGAATAAGAGTGGAAGGTATAGTGTGTATATGGTAAAGATGAGATGGTAGGATGATCAAGGTGGTCGATTAAATAGGTCGTATTAGTGAGGTTTTATCATGCTTTGTGAACTGGTTAAGCCTGATATGACTCAAGGCAA